>CM028349.1:32790298-32879715 GCA_016618105.1 Dendrobium huoshanense | reverse complement strand
CAACAAAGCATATGGACTCTTATTGATAGTTCGAGAGGGGTAATTTCTACTCTTTGATGTTTATGCGTATTTTTTACAAATGCATTATGCATACCTCACCTAACCCTTCTTGTTTCGTCCAAACACTATATTATATTCCGATCATCCATTTTTATTTATAGCCACTCCAGCCCCTCACAATGCCTCCATTCGTTTTTATATAGTCATCTTACAAGATGAGCTATAACAACCTTAACTGGCGTACCAACCCATAAATTCAGAGGATTTCCAAATTTTTCCCAAAAAAAAAAGAAGATTTCCAAGTAAATCTTGTATGCTATTCAAAATAACAATTAAGTTATTTAATCAACTAGAATGAGGCTCTGTGTGAAGCACTATCTCCAAAAAGTAACAGATTCTTGCATAAAAGTAACACAATCAAGAATAAACGCACGTGTCACTACAAGACCAAAATGCCAGATTCATTTTTATCAGATAGCTGAATTTAGCTTGTTTTAGCTTTGCAACTTTTTTATGACAGAAAAAAAAAAGTTGGCATAGGTGTCGCATAATACTTGCATCCACAGGAATAGCTATTGACAGAATGAAAAGTGATAGAAGTTTGCAATACGAATTCTTACCTTGTCTGCAATGATTGGAACATGCCTACCAAATGTTAAAGGTACAATTGCCTGTCTACCTATGTACTTCGAATAGCGCTCATCCTGCAACAAGATATGTTGTGCAAATATTTATAAAAAAATCATTTACATGCAAATAAAGCTACACATGATATAATCAAATTTTAACCAAGTTCGAAGTTAAATAGTAGCTTAGTGGCTCTAAGCAAGTCGGAAATAAAAAAGTACTTCTAAGTGCATATTAATATAATATAAAATTCAAACTTAAAAAACTCCACGCATTAAAACTGATGCAATAAGTTCAATAACAGATGAATAAGATGATATACAAAAAAAAATTATAAAAGACACTAATCGCAGGAAAATTTTCAGTGTTAGTAACTGGACTAACCAAGTGCAAAGACATATAATGTTCTCTTAGAATGGTAAGGCCACAGTTACTCAAAAACTGTGATAAATAAATGAAACATGTTGAATGGATAATGATGATAAAAAAGAAAGGAAATTCTGTTAATAGAGAACAAAGCTAAATGGTTAACGAAGAACTAACATAAAATTGTAAAAGATAAACATGCAAAGCAAATATTAACCAATATGCACCATAAGATTAGGAGATCAAGTGGGTGTGATGAGGTGGAAGAAACAAAAATGCATGCTTAGAAGAAGCTACATGGAAAGAGGAAATAACAAAAGAATTTAGCCATGTCGACCAGGTATTGTAAAGATGTCCAGGCAACAATAGCAATTGAAAAGAAATTACATTGGATAAAAAATGAATGATAAAACTTAGGACTTAAGAAATTACATTTGATAGGAAGACTGCTTTTACAATTGCTGTGAAGACCGTAAGTGTAGTCTGAGAATAGCTTCACAAGTTCAAGAATAAGAAAATTTAAGGAAATAAATGAAAGAAGAAATATCTAGAATGCTAAAATAAATACCAAAGAAAAAAAAAATTGTCCTCCATATTAGTGCCAAGATTTTGACATCAGACCCAGCCACCATTAAGTTAGCCAACAACAGTCACAAATCCTAAGAGGGGGTCTATGTCATCATCCTCTCTTCCAACATCCTCTCTCTAGAATCCTACCTAAACAAAATGGATTATTTACACTTATCCCCCTTCTGATAGTTAATATTACACATAACTCCCATTTGTTATTAGAAATTACACTTGACTCCCCTATTTTTTTATATTACATAGCATATTACGCCCAATCTATTTTTTTTAACATATACTTACCTCTTCATATAAGATATTGCATTATATGTTAGCTCCAGTTCATCAACTAAGAGATTTAAAAATTAGAGGCAAGTGTGATTTTAGAATATGCTTAGGAAGTGCGTGTAATATTGAATACTTAAGGGTTGATGAGTTTAATTAACCCAAAAATAAAGAGTAGGTTAAAAAGGAACATGTTTGACGAAGCCTAGAAAAAATCATACCGAAGTGCACAAGATTCTCTAACATGGCCCTACAACTTATTTAGGACTTCATGGGGAGTTCCTCCTACCTACATGCCTCATGCATCACTTAATACACACTATAGAGGCATGGTGGGCGGAACACTTCTTGGCTTCTTGCTAACCCCTTGCAAGGGTTATATTAATTTCTAGTGATTTTTAGACTTAGATTAAATGTTTTTAGAAGGAACAACTAGTTGACATGTGGATAATGAACAAATTAAAATAATAATTAAAAGGATCCACATTAAAAAATGCCCCAACTCAAATGTCATCTACTAAAAAATATCATCTGCCTCTAGATGAAGGCAAATAACCATCAGTGTTATTACTCATCTCCAACAAGCATAGAGGCACTCTTCATAAAATAAATGATAATTTTCAATGTTCTCCCCTTCTAGATAATGGGAAAGCTAAAGAACAATCCAAACCAAAGGGACCACATTCATTGTCTTCGTGACCCCAATTTTCATTCCCAAGTTTCCTCCAAATAAGTGTAAACAAAAGTCATCTAGGAGTATAGCTCAGCAAATTTAGTCAACACACATAAAGGTCAACTTCATCCATTCTTGATCTAACAAGATTTGAATTAAATTATCCCCATCCATTTTCTTTATAACAACATGGTTGAGTATTAATCGTGTTAACTTGGACTTGCACCATTGGGTCATTTCACTATCTTCATCCATTATTCATGCTTTGCCAAAAACTCATCCGGATTTGTCGGCATGGTCGCTTTCTAGTTGGCTTCTTATTTGGATCTAGTCCCACGTATTTTCCATCTTGGCATTAATCCCCTTAACAACTTTCCTATCCTAAATTTGTCAGCTTGATCGGCATCCTCCTAGCACCCAATCTTGCGAGCTTGCCTTCTAAAAAACTTTCCCTCTTCGGCACTTAGCAACAACTCGACATCTTAGAGTTGTCAACTTTGATGCCTCACAAACTCGCCTTCTCATCAATTATCCCTCTTTGAACTTTAAGAACAGCTCAGCAAGCTAGAGCTATCGTTTGGAAAAAAATAAACCTAGTTACATTTCATAAAACTATAATGATTTTTTGGGATATCTATGGTTCATTCTTTCGAATGTGGGAGAAAAGAGACCGTTACCATTGATGCAGATTAAAATTGGTAACTTATGTCATAAACATCTTCAATTTAACCCAAGAGAAAATGAAATATTTTGATAAGAAATGTATTACAATTAGCATAGAATTGACTAAGAGAAGATTGACAGAGTCATTTTAAATACCATTCTATTTCTTCTAAAAGTGTGTCAAAAATATAACTAGCACATTATTTATGCCTGGAAAAAGCAAAGAAAATGAACATGAAAAATAAAGATAAAAATGAGAATAAGTTCTAAATAATGAGAGTTCAAATTGTTTCAATGTTAAACTTGTATGCTTATTACTCTGTAAATTAAACAAGAAAATGGCCTAACCTCAGGATGCACAGCTACAGCAGTATCACCAAAAAGTGTCTCCGGCCTAGTGGTAGCTATAGTCAAAAAGTCATTTCTGCAAGAACGAACAAAAAAAAAATAAATAACAATTTTCAACAAGGAATGAAGAATTAATGTATATAAAATCAACAATAAACATGTAAAAAATACCACAAGGTATGAAAATTTTGGCCCAATTAATAGTTTCATGTGCTCAATTATTTGAATAACAAAATATTGACTGCAGCCAAATTCAATCAATTCCTAGAATATATAGCAATTGGAAAAAAAAACTTAAATCAAATTTTAAAAAGGTTTTGCGTGGTCCAGAAATTCTGACTTGACTGTTCAAATTGTTACAAAATCAAGAAAATTTGTTAAAATGATTTGATTGCACTTTTTAACAAAAAAACTACACAGATATAGGTTAGCCTAAGAATAAAAAGGGAAGAAGCATAGTTAATTACGAGATCATATTGCTGATTGAAATAACTAGGGGACCAGAAATATGACATAGCAGTGCATGCAAATGAAATGCTTGTAACAAAAAAAAAAGGCATAAAAGAAGAAGATCAATACCTTGAACCTCCAGCAACACGGTACTTAAGGTAAAACAAAGTACCCGGCTCTTCAGAATACTCAACTTCCTAACAACAATCAGATAATCTCCAAGTCATATTTAAACCAAATTTAGCAACCAACCCAAATTTTGACTACAAACGTTGAGTACATTAGCAAGCCTGAAACGATGAAAAAAAACTACCAATCTTTTTAGATTTGACTTCCCGTAAACAAAAACAATAAATAAATCTCAAAAAGAGAAGAAGATGCTCAAAAAGAGAACAAGAAGAAGCGCAAAAGCTATTTAGTATACAGCAAAAACAAGAATGCTGGAGTAGAAACTTGCTAAATCTGGAAAATATGTTATGAGAAATAAACATATTATAGAAAGTAAAGGATGACAACTATCAAAGAAAAGATGATTGTATTAGATTGAGATGGTATGCTATGTATGACTGAAGAGATTAAGTATAAGTTAGGGAAAAGATACCTTTGATGCCATAATACCATGAAGGAAGAAAGGTAACTTGAAATAACATTGCTATAACTTATCCAATAAGACCTTGCTAGACTAGACTATAGTTTATCTAAACCCTCCTGAAATGTTTCGAGCCAATGCACCTTCAGTCTCTACTTCCTACTATAGAATTATCTGAAACAAACTCAAAGCTAAATATGGAAAAATTGATTGCATATCCATTGCAAAATAAATGAAGATGACAAGCTAAGATAAATATTGCACTTAACAAACAATGACATGTAAAGGTGGGATCCACTAGTGGGGGCATAAGCAAGGAAATCTCCCACTTACAGATTGATAACAATAAAAAATATTTCACTCCATGGATGGATCACGGTAAAAGTACGAGCTTCATTAAGTAAAAGGCATCCATTCATAACAAAGTTCTGGCACTTGAACTTTGCTTGCAAGCAGGTAAAAAATAGCTGGCGAGATGTAAATGAAGAATAAAGATTTGGGTCCACACTGGATACAAGCAAACCGAACCAGCTGAAAGTAAAAAAGATTAACCACTATTACATCAAAATAGATAACACCAGAACTAACATACCAAGTCAGAAACTGCAGTCTGAAGGTTAGGAGACCAGTTAACCATATAAGACCCTGAAAATTCAAATAAATTAAAATTTAGGAGGCAAACAAGCTTCAGTAACATTATATATATATATATATATATATATATATATATATATATATATATATATATATATATATATATATATATATATATATATATATATATAGGAGAATGTCTTTCTTCCTAGGTGGAGAGACAGGACAAATGACTTCTCTCCACCAAATAGGATCTAAACAACTCTTTGGTCAGGATGTCAGCATTATGATTGGAGGAAGGAATATATAAACGCAAATCTCAATTTTGAATTTTCTTTAATAAAGTGTCAATCTACCACCATATGTTTAGTTTAATCTTATATAAAGGGTTGTGCATCATAATGATAGAATCCTTATTGACAATATATAAAATCATAAGAGGCTTGACTATTATTTAGTCATTCATCCTCTCGAGGGCGACAGAGGACGAATGACTTCCCCCACCAAATAGGATCTAAACAACTCTTTGGTCAAGATGTCAACATTATGATTGGAGGAAGGAATATATAAACACAAATCTCAATTTTGAATTTTTCTTTAATAAAGTATCAATATACCACCATATGTTTAGTTTAATCTTATATAAAAGGTTGTGTGTCATAATGATAGTAGCCTAATTGTCAATATATAAAATCATAAGAGGCTTGACTATTATTTGAAGTTTTTTTATAAGTGTAGATTAAGTCAAATTAGTTCATTAATTCCACTAGCCAAAGATTGGTGTTCAATCTCTAAGCTACTTTTCATAGCATTTTATTTTTTTGCTTCTCAATGTTACAAGATTACCCCATACATAAATATAGTCCCCTAGTAAACTCATGTCAACTACACAACCTACCCAATCAATATCAGCATAGGCTTCAATTATTCTAAATTTCCTTTTTTAAAAAATAATCCCCTTCATGGGTCCCCTTTTTAAGTTCACCACCCTTGTGGCAACACTCGAGCATTCTTCATGAGATGCATGCATAAACTGATTTATCATGCTAATAGGAAAAGAACCGTTAGGTATGGTATGAGAAATAGTTATGTTTACCACCCATCTCTTCTTCTTACTTTCCAATTAGCCAAAGATAAAGCATAGTAGAGATGTTATTCCCTCTTCTTTTCATTCGACTTTTCTCCTTATTCTTCGGCGGCTTGTGAGCTGAGCTTCAACAAAACCCTAGCTCCATTCTTATTTTCTACAAAATTCCTTCAGCAAGGTAGAAGTGAAGGAAGATTAATTGTTCAAGAGAGAAAAAGATGAGGAAGTGTTGGCATAACTTGAGTTTGTAAGAATTTTACCTCACCAGAGCTATCGTCCGTACTGCATTGAAACTTTCCAATCCCAAAATCTTGTTGTCCTCTTCTTTAATCCAAAGATCTTCGAGGGATGGTTCTCATTCAAAAGCCCAAGAGGACAATGAAGCATTGAGTTATCGGACTTGGGTCCAATATTCCCATATACATGAATTTTGTGTTTATATTGGACCAATCCATTCACCTACATCAAATCCTAAGGATCTGATCCTTTCAACTAACATCTCTGCTAATTTTTCGACTCCAAAATAACATGTCAGATTCTCTAGTGTCATGTGGAAAAGTTATGCATGGCCAACATTTGACTGTAAAGAAAAATCCTAAAGCATCTTAGAAATGTCAAAAATAAAAATAAAAATAAACAAAATAAACTACATAGTCTACATTAAACTCCTAATAAAATTCAATTCAATCTAAAATTAGTCTAAAATATAGGAGTTTACTATCTAATAGGATTTTCAATTTTCTTAAATATTAAAAAATGGTTTAATGAATTTAATTAGCTCCAAAAGTAATGAAATTTCTGTGGAGTGCTCAAACCTCAAAGGTCTATTGTTCAAATCTCTCAGTGTTTAGAATTAATTGAGTTCATTTTGTTATTTCTCAAGACTCAAAGAAATTAAATAAAAAAATTATTACTATTTTTTAATGCATAAATAATTATAAAAAATTCCTAAAAAAATAAAATCACTTCATTTGTACTTCTAAAATCCGTAGATCATGCCAAATTTGATCACATTTGATTTTCTGAGTCATACATGTTTCCTTCCTAATGAATCCAAGGCATTCTAATAAAATAGGGGCATACTTAGGAAATTCTATCTTATCTTGCATGTTATTTTGAAGCTTCTAAAATCTTAATAATTTATCTTATGAATCGTATAGCATTCTTGGACTGAGTTCACCCTTAGCCAAACCTCAGGGTTATTTTGATTCAAGTTGAACAAAACTCAACCTAAATCTTCTTCTATCTAGGCTCTCGTTGTTTGGTGCTTTCTTGGACTCATATTAAGGTTTTCAAATAACCTCTAAAGTATTCAAGAGAGAGCCAAAAGTTCTTAGAACCAAATTCTAGTTTTCTTGGGCAATTTGTTTGAGACGAATTCGATCAATGGCTTTAACCTTTTACATAGGTGCCCAATCCTAGCATCCCATATTTGCTTAACCCAAATTAAGCAAATGGAAATCTCTTAAACATTCAAGTTCTAGGATCCTTCTTTTGTCATCCTCAAACTACAAATCAAATTCAAAAACTTCAATCATATTTTGCTTAGCTAAATTAAGCAAATGCCTTATTTTCTATATATCCAAAAGTCAAAATAAGGATATTTCATAATCCTTGGCTCAAATTGCTCCAGGTTAAATTTCATTCTCCTGTAACTTAAAAATTATTAAAAATTCTATAACTCTTCAGCCTTCAAGCTAGAGACCAAAAATCCTAATCTTGATGCATTTACTTGTACCCAATTTAAGTAAGCAACTCAATTATATTATGTGACACAAAATCATATAACAATTCATACTCCTTAGTCCCAATGCCATCAAACCCATCATGCTTCCTTAGCTCCAAAATCTATTAAAGCATATGCATGCATTTGTTTGAACCCAAAATTAAGTGGATGAATACATCTCCTGGCCTATAAAAGCCAAATCCTAGCTTTCGTTACTTGATAGACTCAAATTATTCAGATAACATTTAATCTTTTTGAATCTATTTGGAATCTTCTCCCACCTTTGAACAAAGTTTAAGATGGTTTTAGTTGTGCAAAAGACGAACCTAAATTTGAATTCCTCGAAAGAATTCATCTTGCTAACTATTCTTCATAATTCCATTTAAAGATATCCTAAGACCTTTTAATAAGTTTCAAAGAATATCAACATTTGTTTAGGACCCTTCTATGATGCAAGCAGCTTTAGGCAAGACTTAGGTTGGCTTTGGTTTAGATTGAACCAAATTCAATCCAAACCTTCCTCTCAATTAGGTTTGGCTATAAGATTCTCTTAAAATCACACATAGAGGCTCTCAAATGACTCCTAAGGGATTATGAATTAGTGTCAACATATTTTAGAGCCAAAATATAAAATTCCTTTTCATTAGTTTGACCTTAAAGTCAAGGGATGATCTTGAATTTATTTCATAAAATTCAAATCTGACATTCATCTCTAAAGACTCTGAAGTTTTTGCCTCTTTGGTTTCAACTCCAAAGTTGGAAGCCAAAATATTCAATTATATTGCATATGTTTGAACCCAATTCAAACAAATAGATTAACTTTATTACATGAAATACAAAATCAACTGATTATTCTTCCTTAGCCTCCAAGCTATAGAAGCCTCCTTTGCCTCTTAGCCCCAAAGCTATAGATTCAAATTGTCACTTTAATTTGCTAGACTCAATCAAACAAATAATCCCTTTAACTCTTGAACATAAGCCTTAGCTTCTCTTATTTTACTCACATTAAATAGTAGCTCTCTTTTCCTTTGGCCTTAAAGCCAAAGCACACCTAATTAACCCACTCGAATAGGTGATTTCCTAATTTAGACCCAAACTATATATTTTTATAACTTAGCCAAAATATGTGATTTCATCCTCCATTTTAAATCAAACTTTTAAATTTTTTTAAGGGCTTTTATTCTGAAAATCACATACCCCAATTTATTGAATTTCACCAAGTCCTAAGTGAAATCCTTGGGCATATTTGCTTGACTCAAATTAAGTGAACTTCTTTTCCACTTAATATAAATAAAATCATTAAAATCCATAAAACAAAAAAAAAACTTATATGCCTTTTTGATGCAATGAGATATCATTTCACCCAAAATATGAAACATTTGTGTCATTAGATCTCAAATTACTATAAATGACATACTTGCCTCAAAAGAAGCAATGATCATTCAATGGGTTCTTCAAAACCTTTCAACAATATGAAACATGTTTAAAATCTAAATAATAAACTTTAATTCACAAGCAAATGAAACAATCTATAGTGATGTTTATGTAATTCATTCATAGTCTTAGAAAGTCATTTACACCAGAATTAAACTTCAAGTCATTTAAAAACTCTAATTTTAAATATAAAAAATAAATCACAATCTTCTCATGCAATCAAAATCATCCATTAAGAAAATTTTGATGTATCAGATAGATGATCTCATAAATTTAAAACTGCATGAAATTACATATGCCACAAATTATAATAGTTTTGAATAAGATTGGTGATCTTTATTCTGAATATTTTAAACAACTACTAAGCAATATAAATGGGAGAAAACAATTGCATATATATATATATATATATATATATATATATATATATATATATATATATATATATATATATATATATATATATATATATACAATGCTCCAATCCAATGGATTGGAAAATAATCAGAAAAACTTTTGAATTTTGCATGGTTTAAAATTGTGCAACAAGAGGCGCGCCTGAGCACAATTCAGGCCTTTTGTGCGTTAAGATGAACGCCTTCAAGTTGAAACATGTGGCTTACCCCTCAAATAAACAAAGGTGTGCCTTGCCTCACTTCGACAAAGCGTTCGCCTCATAAAAATCAATTATAAAAAAATGAAACCTAATATTTGTTCCTTCGTATTCTACTTTGCGTGCTATTCGACTTCGATTGGGCACTTCGAACGTCGGCTCTTCAACTTCGGTTGCATACGTTCAACTTCGCCTGCGTTCGTGACTTTGTGTTCTGCGACTTCGCCTGGAGTTCAGCCGCCTTCCTCTTCTTCACATTCCTCCTCTTCGACTTCACCTAAGCACCGCAGGTTAGGTTTAGGATGTGCTATTAAAACTTCATTGCCTTCTTCGATAACGATCTAAAACCTTCATTGTTTTCTTCTTTGAATGTTCATAAGTGGA
The DNA here is from genome assembly GCA_016618105.1 of Dendrobium huoshanense. Lineage (NCBI taxonomy): Eukaryota > Viridiplantae > Streptophyta > Magnoliopsida > Asparagales > Orchidaceae > Dendrobium > Dendrobium huoshanense. The sequence goes on along the minus strand of CM028349.1, from coordinate 32,869,309 downwards.
GAGTCCGGATCGGAAGTTCGGAAGATTTAGGGATTTCTTGCAGCAGTTTCTCCCATTTTTTTGTATGTATCTTTATGCTTTTCTCATATTTTGCAAAATTTTCTTAGAGATAAACATTATCAGTACAAAACAATGTTATAAGTAATTACTAATTATAAATTAATTTACTATTTTCAGAATAAAATGATTCAATTTCCCGGTTGTTTTCATCATAAACATCGTTCACTACTTATTAGCAGATTTTAGTTGGACTAAGATTTTGAAAAATATTTCTAAGTCATTTGTCACTCTTTCATGCACTAAGCTATGTGTATATATATGTATGATTGCTTGGTCCAATTGTAGGAAAGATTGTTAACAAGTTTTTGTACTCCTTAAATTGAATTTATTTCCTGTAGTAAAGAACTTGAAATAATTTGGCTTACTACTTGAACCAAAATCCATTTTGAAAGTCTAGCTACAGTTTTGGAATAGATCCTTAACCATTTTGTTTTAACATTATTCAACATCATCAAACAAACAATCGCATATCAATGACATATAATACTGTAAGACCTACATTGACATTTGCTTTCTTTGAATTATGTGGAATATGTCTAATATTCATCTAGTTACGGAACAATGCTCTCAATATTTAATTTTAGGGTTTTGTAAATGATGGTTAGAAGTAGAGATAAAGTTGCATCGGGTCATAGGAAGGATTCAGCATGGAAACATAACACTCAACTGGATGCAGGAGGCAGTGAAAAATCATACATATATCGAAAATGTAATTACTATGATAAAATAGTGAAGGATGGTGCGACAAGGGTGAAGGAGCACCTTTCCGGGTCCCACAAGAATGTTGCACTGTTGACCCTCATACTAGTGTCGGGTCGAGTCGACCGCGCAAGGGGGGTTTCAAAAGCGAAAGAGCTCGAAATCGCGCAAAAACTCACCCGACGCGTGTCGACTGAAAACCCAAAATCGCCGAGACGACCTCCGTTCACGAAACGGACAGCGTCGATGCGTCCGGAGCAATGGAAACAGCTAAGATTGACACCCATATTGGTGGGGGTCGTCGGTCGGCGAAAAATTAAATTTTGGGCAATATTAAAAATTTATTTTTATTTTTGTGCAATATAATTAAAAAAAATTAGAAAAAAGAGAGAGAAAGAGAGCTTTTAAAAAAAAAGAATTTTTTTTAAATAAAAAATACCCTAAATACCCCCACTTAACCTCATAACCCTCCTCACTCTCTAACCCGCCAAATCCACGATCCTCCCTCTCCCTCACACGACTCCAAGCCGCCTCCCTCTCCCTCTTGCGATCCAAAGCCGCCGGCCTCCCTCCTCCTCCAAGCAAGGTGAGATTTCCTCTTCTTCTTCCTCTTCTTCCTCCATTTTCTTCTTCTCCATCTACTTCTTCCTCCTTCCCCCTTCTTTTTCTTCTCCATTTTTCATCTTCCCTCATCTTCCCTCCACATTTCCTTTCATTCCTTAAATTTTCTTCCTCCCCTCTCTTCCCCTTCCTCTCCTTCATCTTCTTCTTCCTCCTCCAACCTTTTTTCTCAAAACCTACACCAAACCCTAACCCTAATATTTTTATCTCCACATCCACTCACCAAACCACCCACTACCTTTCACAAAAAATACTTCCCTACACCTCCTACACCATTCCAACAAAAAAAAAATTTATTCATCACTTTCTCTCTCTAACCTAGAGAGAGAAAATTTTCTCTCTCTAGAATGAGAGTGAAATTTCATCGTGAATAGCTCCATCTCCACCCCAAGCATCTTCCCTCTCAACCATACCTCCAAATTCCTTCCCTAGAGAGAGAAACAAATTGCACACTCTCTTTCTCTCTCCAAAATTGAGAAGAGAGGGATTTTCTCTCTCTAAATCTCTCCTCTCACTTCCTTGCACCTCCTAAACCCACTCTACACAAATTCCCTTCAAATTCCATCTTTCCCCTCTCTTTCTCTCTCTAGAAAGAGAGTTTTCTTCTCTCTTTCTCTCTCTAAAAATTAGAGAAAGAGAGATTTTCTCTGTCTAACCTCACTCTCCCAATTTCCTACACACTCTAAGCCCATTCCACTAAAAAAAACCAAAAATCCTTTCTTTCCCTCTCTTTCCCTCTCTTTCTCTCTCTAGAAAGAGAGCTCTCTTCCTTTTCTTTCTCTCTCTAGCTTCTTTTTTTTAAATAAAAATATGATTAATTAAATTGCACAAGTAAAATATTTTTTAATTATGCATCGCAGGTTCCTACGTCGCCGTCATCCGCCGTCGCCGCCTCGATTGCTGCATACCCAAGGTAAAAGCTAGTATTTACATTTTTGTGCATGAAATAAGTACTCGTGACCGCTTTTCTTAGCGGGCGAGGAAAAAATTTAAGTACCCGTGACGCACTGAGCGAGCGGGGAAATTCGTATGCATGAAAACTTAAGTACCCGTGACTGCTTTTCTTAGCAGGCGGAGAAATTTGTTTTTTGTAAAAAGATTATTTAATTAAGTACCCGTCATTGCTTTTAGGCGGGGAAAATGTCATATTTTAAACCTGTGCTCAAAGACCCCGTGACCGCTTTTCTTAGCGAGCGGGGGTTAAAACTGCGGTCGCGGTGTCACTCGACACCTACCGTGACTGCCTTTCTTGGCAGGCGGGAAGGTCTTACACACTCTGATGCAGCCCCCTACGCGGGGATGACGTCGGAGTGCTGCCGAATTTCTATTTGAAAATATTGAGGACTTAAACAAAAAGTGAACCTGAATTTTGAGCTGGAACAAAACACCCAAGTAGACTCAAGTGAATTCAAACTTGAGGGATCACAAAGAACATAGAACTTGAACTCAAATAGAGAACTTGTGGACATGCACTTGAACTTAAGTCAACAAATAAACGAGGGATCTACTCAAATCAGAATTGGAATTTGAAATGAACTTGGATTCAAACCAAGACTCAATTTTGATCTAAATTGAATTTTAAGTAACTTGAGCATGATTTGAAAGATTTAGACTCAAGTAAAGATTTGATTTGAGTCCACATTGAACTCAAGCTTGAGTATTTGATGATGAACTAGACTTTCAATTAATAGAAACATTATCAAGATGCAAACATCACATGATAACTTTAAGTTCTCAAATACATTCAAGTAGACATTGAAATATAAAATGGTAGACAAGGAAGCTATTACATCCTTATCACCAACAAGTCACCATCTCCAGAAAGAAACATCAAGGGAAAAAGATCAAATGCAAATAAACAATAATTTGTAGTGGACAATAATGTTGCCAATACAACTTGCTAACAAGCGTTGGTGAAATGGAAGAAAGGTGACATGATTATAAGTCACGACATGAAACTCTAGAATGATGACATTTGGCTTGAAACATCCACCTCATATTATGCTTACAAAGGAGCATATACGATCGTAATAAGTAATGCCCGTATTGGTGATATGTGAGGAGCACAATCCATCCAACAACCAGTGCTAGTATATATACAAATGAGTACACTAGAGGATGATGCATAGTGAATGCGATATGACCCTACAGTTCACATGCAAGCAAGAATCATGAATCCACTGCAAATACAAGTATTTATGAACAATTGAATGAGCATCCATAAGCAATTGCAGTGATTCGTCATATACATAGTAGTTTACCTACAACATGCAAAGGGTACAACATGTACACAAGCGAAGCAAAAGGGATCGTAAAAGAAGATAGTTTCCTTGTTGTTAATGTCGGTCGACTAATAAATCAACACACAACTTTGCGAGAAATAATGATATATACGACCCACACTCGGTGAATTCATCCAGAGTTAGGGATGAAGAAATACAAGGGAATCTTTATGGTCAACAATGATTAGCCTTCAAAAAAGGTAAAATCAATCCCCTACAAGTAGAAGGATTCAACGACGCTGTCAAAGACCCATCATCGACACTAAATGCTACCTACGAGAAAATGTAGAGGAACAGTAGCAAATGCAAAAGCCTACGATCGGTTCAAGAAGAATTATATGTAAAGAGATGACCATGAATGAAGGGATCATGTCTACAACAAAAGCAACTCTCCATACAAACAAAAACAGGAGATTAGTTGGTACACTACGATCCACCCGTAAAATGCAACGAGTAGTGTACAACAGTCTACCTGTACGAAGCAGCGAATAACTCTATTCAAAAGCTGCTACGCCACGCCACCGGATCCGCAACTTCCATACAAGCGGACAGAAGGCGTTTCACGAATATTCTAAAATACCCTCGCACATACACTGTAGTTTGTACACACTTAGGTACACTAAAAGAGGGTATACAATCAACACCCGCATGGGCCCCGGCGAGCGTGTTATTGGTACACACGTGACGCCTAGGGATGCTGCGCGGGTCAACAAGTGAATTCAAGTCCGAATCCGATCCTTCTATACGGATCAATAGAAGTCGACAGGGTTCGGACCATCAAATAAATATACGGTTGTGGGGACCGGTGTATTTATTTTAATACATTCATAATAGGCCTTCAAAGCCTATAATCAACAGAATTCACTCACAAATGCTCAAAGCCTAGAAAACTCAATCCTCTGTCTACATCCAGACAGAGTTAACAAGGTTCAAACTACAAATGAAAATGACCTCACCCCGATGATGGCCGTGTTGAATGCAGATCTCAACCGGAGGGGTTCCCAAATATTTTCAAATGTCTCCCAAATATCCAAAACCCAAAACTCCACAAAATCCAAAAACTCCACAAACCCAAAAACTCCACAAAAAACCCAAAATCCCAAAAATATTCAAAATTCAAAAAAAATATTTAAAATTGAAATAAAATCATCGAACGCTTAAAGCAAAACTCCATCCACCCTCCGCAACAGTTTGCCGAAATGGACAAATTGAAATTTACTTCAGCTCACAAAAGAGCTAAATGCCTGGTCGAGAATATCACTAGGATCCATTCTCAAATAATCTCCTGCTAGTAAGGACGTGGTACGTGTCCTCTAACCGGCGGTTTGCCGCCAAATGGCACCGCAGGATAAACGGTTATGACCTGGGGCCCTCTGAACCGAGTGGTTTTGCCGTCAAATGGCACCACGAAATACCGGTTATGGCCAACGCCGTTACGTTCCTTATTGGCATCAAATCATTGAGATATGAATCAATAGGATATGATTGACAGGGCACAAAGCCCTCTGTCAGCTAAGGTGGATTCAAATTTGTCCCCTTAGATAAACATTCAACCCCGGTCTACAAGGTACCCTTGGACGAAGCAACCCATGGCTGCCGACAAGGATCCTTCTGTCAGGTTGGGTCGACTACCTCCTCTGACTAAGTAGACCAGGGACCACAATGACCCGGGACGACGGAACCATGGGATCTTGATCGGGTCCATCATCCATTCCCCCACCATCCGCTTTAAGTGCAAGATGGTGAAATTTCTAAGTTTAAATATCAAACCATTTCAACCCAAATTTCCAAACTTCCAAATATTTCAAAATCCATATATATTGCTGCTACTATATGCCAGATACCACGTATTTATTACGTATCTGATCGACAACTAGCCTTAATCGAAAGTTCTCTCTCGTGATCGAGAGGGGTAATTAACTATAGGGGCTTGCGCCTATAGGAAACCAGAACTCAGATCATAAAGTCCTCACAAAATGAGGGCGAAATCTCTGGGTAGTGTCTTATCTACAAACCCATCTGCCTTCCAAAATTTACCCCGGAACTTAGTTCGTTAAAACTCCCTAGCCGAATAAAGAAAAGCGAGGGGAGGCCGGGGCCGAATTTTCGGAGCCCACATGCACCATGCGCTAAAGTGGTTGATACAGTCAAAGATGAGATAAAGACATACATGAATAAGTTTGCTCCTACTACAGGAGTGAGCGTAATGGTCGGGATTCATCTTATTCAATGAATCGATGAATCCCATATCTTCTAGGGGTACAAGGGGACTCGTGGATCATTACATGATGCAAACATCAGAGGATGGCCCTAGAGAATGCTAGGGAGGCACGAAAAAGAGTATGTAAGGATATAAACAAATTCTTCTATGAAAAGACTATGCAATATCATTTAATGTTGAAACATCACCTGTTTATTACAACATGATTCGATTAGTTAGAGTATAATGGAGAGGGTTCAAACCTCCACTAATCTATGATTTGAGAACATGAATTTTTAAAGATAGTTGTACAATACTGAGAAACGTATTGAAGAAAATAAGAAGACTTGTGCCCAAATAGGTGTAACTATTATGTCAAATGGTTAGTCAGATATGAAGAAGAGAAGCTTAATAAACATTCTGATTAATAATCCTCACAACACTGTATTTTTTAAGTCAATTGAATCATCTGATCAGGCCAAGTTGAGCTCATCTTTGGATTACTAGACAGCATTGTTAAGGAGGTTGAAGAGCATTTAGTAGTCTAATTGGTAATAGATAATACCAGTGCTTACAAGGCTGCATAGAAAAAATTTATGAATAAGAGGAAACATTTGTATTGAACTCCATGTGCTGCACATTGCATAAATCTTATTCTTAAGAAGCTTGGGGAGCTGCCTCAACACAAGAATGCGTTTACCAAAGCAAAGAAGATAAATAATTTTATTTACAACCATTCTTGGGTTTTGACTCTTATGAGAAAATTTTCACATAAAGAAGTTCTGAGGGCAACAACAACAAGTTTTTCCACCACTTACTTGACATTACAGAGTATGTTGGATGCTAAACAACCTTTAGAGTCTATGTTTATCTCCACGCAGTGATTGAGTTGTGCATGGGCAAAAAAACATGAGGGAAAAGATGTTAGAAAGATTGTTTTAAATGACAGATTTTGGCAAAGCCTCTTGTACGTCATCACAACCACTAGACCATTAGTATAAGTTTTAAGGATGGTGGATACAAAGAAGAACCTTGCTATGGATTTCATCTACAATGCTATGGATGAAGCAAAAGAAATGATTGCATACAAATTAGAGGGCGAAGAGGGAAGTTATAGGAAAATTTGAAATATTAATTTATTGATGATAGGCGGGAGTTACAACTTCACCGACACTTGCATGCAGCAGGCTATTATTTAAACCCTCAGTATCAATATGCAGAGAATAAGTCTACAAATCCTGAGATAAAATTAAGATTGTATCATTGCATGGATCGATTGATAGGTGATGCAACTGAAAAATAAAATGTTGACAAGCAATTGGTACCTTTTAGAAATAAAGAAGATTTTTTTGGATTACAACAAGCAAACGACACTATTTCCAAACGATTTCCAGGTAATTTCATTTGTTGTTTTACTCATATATTTAAAAATTGTTCTTTGAGTACTGACTATACTCATTTATGTAAATTTTAGTTGAGTGTTGAATTCAATTTGGTGATGGCACTCCACTATTGTAATATTTTGATGTGAAAGTTTTGGGAATAACATGCTCTAAATCTGGATGTAGATGAAATTGAAGCACTTACAACCAAGTGCATACAAAGAGGAGAAATCATTTATCAACATTGAGGATGAATTCGCTAGTGTATATTATGTACAATAGAAGACTCAAAGATAAGAACTTGAAGAAAAAATGGTTAACTGATGATGATAATCCTTTGAATTGTGAGGATATGACATCTGATGACGAGTGGTTTGTGCATGATGAAGTGGATTTGACTCCGTCTGAATTACGAGATGAAGATTCAAATGTTGATTTCTTTGATAGTTATAGAGCATCTACATCTACCACAACTCAAGACCAAACAAAAAAATGTATATAAATAACATAGTTTTCTTATACTTTACTTTGCTTAATATATAACTCATCTTCCAATTGTTCAAAGGAAGGAGCTATATAAATAATATAGAGGAAGGAGCTGATTGGGAGACATTGGACTCTGTTGAAATCCAACCGTTCCCTATGCAAAGATCCGACGGTCACAGAGAGCAATCCATGGGAAGAGCTCATGAATCACGTTGAAACACCTTCCATAGATGGGCAACTGATTTAGGAAGATTTATATTTTATTATTTGTTTCCTTATTAAAAATCTTGTATAGATCTATTTATAGGTTAGAATTTAAGCAATGAAATAAGTTTTTCCCTCATAAATCTCTAGTTTTAACATGGTATCAGAGCCGAAAGAATTGAAGAAGAGGCCTTCATAGCCTCTAAAAAGAACGATCGAAGATCGTCGGAGGAGGACAAGAAATCAGCGGACGAAGCTTGGCGAACTAACAGAAGCCGAAGCCGCAAGCCGTGCCAGAGAGACGAGCTGAAGAGGCGACCCATAACCCTGATCCAAACTTCCGATCCGACGGGAGGAGCAAATCGTCGAAGGAGGAGAGTCGAACAGCCACGAAAGAGCCAAAGCGAAGCCCGTGCGCAGTTCTTCCGTCCCAGGCATAGCGAAGCAGGGAGAGAGAGGGACAAGTCAGGCTTCTCCTCCTGGACGTTGTCTGTCTCATCCGTCCCAGGCAGAGCGGAAGAGCAGGAGGTGGAAAAGCGCAAGCCAAATAGGCGCCCGTGAAGCAATGAAGCCACCCGATTTTTTTTCTTTTCCCAGAGAAGCCAACCCATGCCCTATTATAATCCTAGCCTTTTAAAGGCTAAGATCCGGTTCGATTTACTAAAATCGAGAAAAAAAAAAAGAGAAAAAAAATTCTCTTATTTTGACCTTCATTGTCGAACAAAAGAAAAAAAATCATGGGAAGCCTTCATTGCTATCCAATGTCAGAAATTAATTCCTCCCAAACCGTTGATCAAACTAAGGAATCAATGGTGCACCAAGGACGAGTTGACCTTCAAAGCATGCAACCTTCCTATCGTCTAAATGGGAAGAACTACCTAAAGTGGTCTCAATTTGTGATGACCTACTTAAAAGAGAAAGGGAAAATACATCACTCCTTGGAGGAGGACCAAAAGAAAGAGATCCTAAATTTGGGACATGGGATGAAGCAGACTCCATGATTATGTCATGGCTGTGGAATTCCATGACTCCAGAAATTAGCGATACATTTATGTTCCTTTTCACTGCAAAGGACATATGGGATGCTACCAGACAGATCTTCTCTAAAGCTCGCGATGCGGCTCAAATCTTTAAAATTAAAATCAAAGTTGGGAGCACAAAACAAGGGAGTAAGACTGTGACGGAGTATGCCACCCTTCTACAAAATTTGTAGCAGGAACTTGATCACTATAGATGCATAGAAACTAGATGTGCGGAAGATGTTGCGATCCTAAAGAACTTTATTGAAAAAAATAGAGTTTATGATTTTCTTGCATGACTAAATGCAAAATTTGACCAAGTTAGAGTCCAAATCCTTGGCAAAGAGGAGACGCCATCACTCAATGAAACCATTCGCTTATTCGCGCAGAAGAAAGCCGACGAGTAATGTTAGAGCCAAAGGTCACTGAAAGTTTAGCAATGGTGATGACCAAAGAATCGTCATGGAAGGAGAAAGGTAAAGATTCTTCAAAATACAAAGACAATGACTCACTTTGGTGCAGTTATTGCAAAAAGTCAAGACACACAAAGGAAACATGTTGGAAAATACATGGAAAACCCCTCAGCAATGAGTGGAATCAAAAAGGTGAAACAAGGAGCATGTCGTATGCCAACAACACTACAAGTCAGCCCACCCTAGAAGCACAGTCCAGCCTTGGAGAACTCAATAAAGAAGAAATTTATAAACTAAAAAGACTCCTGGTATCCCTTGAAAAACCAAACACATCTTCCTCACTTGCACTCTCAGGTAAGTTTCCGATTTCTATTAGTTTAAGTGCCTCTAGAAATCATTTAAAGGAATTATAGATCATTGACTCAGGAGCCACAGACCATATGACCCACTCACCTAACCACTTCATCAATTATACTCCTTGTCCAAACAACAAGAAAATCATCCATGCCGATGGTTCTCTTACCACAGTAACAGGCCAAGGAAACATAACATTATCTCCCTCACTCACCCTAAAAAATGTGCTCCACATACCTTAATTATCCACAAACCTAATTTCAATCCAAAAACTTACCTAATGATCATAATTGTCAAGCATTATTTAACCCTACATATTGCTTATTTCAAGACCAAAGATCGGGGAAGAAGATTGGACTTGCTAAAGAGAAAGCTGGATTGTACTACTTGGAAAAACTGAACCAATCTAAAAATAGATGCTCTATGTTATTCTTAGTTGATAAAAATTCTACTATTTGGCTTCATCATTATAGGTTAGGACACCCATCCTTTGATGTCCTAAGACATATGCATCCACAACTTTTTCAAAAATTAGAAAATAAACATCTTCACTGTGAAACTTGTGAGTTAGCCAAACATAAAAGAACATCCTTCCCAAATAAAAATGAGAGATGTGATACTCCGTTGTACCTTATTCACAGTGATATATGGGGACCCTAAAAAAATCCCCAATATCTCTGGGGCTCGATGGTTTGAATCATTTATTGATGATTGCACTAGAGTCTCTTGGATCTATTTCCTCAAAAATAAATCTGATGTTAGCATCATTCTTCCCTTATTTCATACCATGATCCAAAATCAATTTGGGGTAAAAATAAGGAGATTTCGCTATGATAATGCCAAAGACTATTTTACCAAACCCTTTCCTCCTACTTCCAAAGTGAAGGGATCATCCACGAGTCCTGCGTTCACATGCCACAACAAAATGGGGTTGCAGAAAGAAAAAATGGTCACCTTCTAGCCTCTACTCGAGCTTTTCTATTCCACTACAATATACCAAATCCTATTGGGGAGAAGCTCTCCTAACTACAACTTATCTCATAAACCGACTACCTTCAACAACCCTTGCACTCAAAACTTCAATGAAAATTTTGTCCTCATTTTACCTCGAATTTTGAACCCATCATAACCTCACACCAAAAATCTTTGGGTGCACAGCCTACGTTCATATCTATAGTCAAAATAGAGGAAAACTAGATACAAGAGCACTTAAATGCATCTTTATTGGCTATTCTGCTACCCAAAAAGGTTACAATACAAGTGTTATCATCCTCCTACAAGAAAAACCTTTGTCTCTATTGACGTTACTTTTGATGAAGAAAGTCCCTATTTTTTTAAATCTCATCTTCAGGGGGAGACTGAACTTGAGGAAGATGAGGAAAATGAACTAACACCAGTTGACCTTCCTCCACCACATCAAACCAATCCACCTGAAGATCAGGATAGGGAAACAAAAGATAAAGCTATCATTAGATTTGGGAAGGTATACTCCAGACGTACAAATTCAGACTATACTCCAAAGCAGATCCAAGAATCTGAACCATCTCCTGGAAATAACGTAAGCTCACCACCTCCCTTATACCTTATAACCAACTTTATATCCTTCAACAACTTTTAATCTTCACATAAAAAAATTTTTGTTACACTAGAAGATATTCATATTCTTAAAGATATTTTTGAGACCTTATCTGATAAAAATTGGAAAAATGCCATGATAGATGAGATGCAGGCCCTAGAAAAAAACAAAACATTGGAAATCATCAATCTACCGATAAGGAAAAAACAAATTGGATGCAAATGGGTTTTTTCCATAAAGTACAAAACTGATGGCACACTAGAAAGATATAAGGCAAGACTCGTGGCAAAAGGGTACACTCAAACATATGGCACTGACTATCAAGAAACCTTTGCACCTGTAGCCAAGATGAACACTGTCAGAATACTACTCTCAATAGCAACAAAGTACAACTGGCATCTGGAACAATTGGATGTGAAGAATGCATTTCTACATGGGGATTTGGAGGAAGAAATATTTATGGAAATACCACCAAGAATTAAGGAAAAATCTGAAGGTAACAAAGTGTGCAGATTAAAAAAGGCCCTATATGGGCTCAAACAATCACCAAGGGCCTGGTTTGGAAGGTTCTCTAAGTTTATGCTTCTTAATGGGTATAAACAAACCCAAGGAGATCATACACTATTCTTTAAACATTCCGACTCAGGGGGAGTCACAATATTGCTATTGTATGTGGACGATATTATCTTGACTGGAAATAATGTAAAGGAGAAAGATAGTATAAGGAAGAGTCTTACCAAGGAATTTGACATCAAAGAACTTGGTAGACTAAAATACTTTCTTGGAATCGAAGTAGCTCACTCCAGCAAAGGAATCTTAATCTCGCATCAAAAGTACATTAAAGATCTTCTGAAAGAAATAGGAAAACTAGCCTGTAAGCCTGCACCAACACCAGTAGAACCTAACCTTAAACTAGGGGAAGCTAGAGAGGATCCAGATGTGGATAAAGGGGCCTACCAGAGACTGGTAGGAAAATTAATATATCTTTCCCACACTAGACCAGATATAGCATTTACTGTAAGCATGGTTAGTCAGTTTATGCAAAATCCAAAACAGGTCCACATGCAAGCGGTTGACAGGATATTGCACTACCTTAAAGGAAACCCAGGAAAAGGGATTCTCTTTAAGAGAGATAGCAGAATAACCCTAGAAGTATACACGGTTGCTGACTATGCAGGATCACTTGTTGATAGAAGATCTACCTCTGGATACTGCACATTTCTTGGAGGTAACCTAGTTACATGGAGAAGCAAGAAACAGAATGTAGTGGCAAGATCTAGTGCAGAAGCAAAATATCGAGCTATGGCTTTGGGAATATGTGAGCTACTATGAATCAAAATAATCCTAGAAGACCTAAAGGTCAAGTGGGAGGAGCCCATGAGGCTACATTGTGACAACAAATCAGCCATCAGCATAGCCCACAATCTAGTCCAGCATGACAGGACCATGCTCATAGAAGTGGACAGACATTTCATCAAAGAAAAACTAGACAGTGGTTTAGTAAGTGTCGATCATGTATTATCAAAAGATTAACTTGCAGACATTCTTACCAAAGGACTGGATAGTTCTGCCTTTCTCAGAATGATTGTGATAGGAAATACTTGATTTCAAGTTGATAGGAAATACTTGATTTCAAGTATTTCCTAACCACTTTCGACGCAAGAAACAGTGAGAACCTGCTGTCCACAACAGGAATTGGCACAAAACAGTGGAAAAAATAGCAAATCTGAGAGAAATAGTGGACAAAAAGCTTGTATTTTACTAGTAGATGCAAGGAATAGCAAAGATACAAGGATCCTCTATTCGAGAGGAGGATCGCACTCTCCCAATCTCTAGAATTCGATCTAGAGCCTAGCCACCAAAGAAGAACAAGAAAACTTCAAGCAAATTCAACATAACCCTCATCTATCCTTTTCCCTACTTAATGCATACAATTCAAAAATAACATAAAAGGACTTTATTGCCCTTGCTTCCACTCCTTTTGGCTCCAAGATTCAATTTGAAAAACAAGTGGACCTCACCTATTCCTTCCCTGCTGTTTTCGCCGGCTCCCTGGCTGGTTCCGCCTGTTTTCTACTCCCGTAAACAAATAGAGCCGGTCCTCTCTGGACCGGATGGACCGGTCCTCTCTGGACTTGTCTAACATTACCGCCCTCCCAAAGAACCACCTTGTCCTCAAGGTGGAAGCCAGGAAACTGTCGCTTTATCCGCTCGTATGGCTCCCACGTGGCCTTGTAGTCGGGGAGATTCTTCCATTTGAACAGGACTTCTATGGCTCCATCTGCTTTCTGACGAACCTCCATGAGCTCCAAAGGTTCCAAGACAATTTCCATTTCATCTGTTAATGTCCTGGGTAACTCAGAACTGGTAGCATAATCTTCAATGGCTCTTCTTAGCTGGGATACATGGAAAACCGGATGGATCGTCGCTGTCGGTGGTAACTTCAGACGATATGCCATGGCTCCAATTTTCTCCAGTACTTCATAAGGACCGAAGTACCTTGGAGCGAGTTTCTCATTCCTCCGGTTGGCGATCGATTTCTGTCGATATGGGCGGAGTTTCAAAAATACCTTCTCGCCCACCTCAAACTGAATATCCTTCCGATGCCCATCAGCTTGTTTCTTCATAATCTGTTGAGCCCTCAATAGATGTCTTTTTAACTCTTCCAGTGTCTTGTCCCTCTCCTCCAAATACTCTTCTATTGAAGACACGGGTGTGCTGCTACTCCCAAAATGCACCAAGTGGGGCGGATCCCTTCCGTACAACACCTTAAATGGGGTCATCTGAGAGGCTGAATGAAAAGAGGTATTGTACCAGTACTCGGCCAATGATAGTCATTTAGCCCATAGCTTGGGTGTTTCTGATGCGAAGCATCTCAGATAAGTTTCCAAGCTCCGATTGACTACTTCTGTTTGGCCATCCATCTGTGGGTGGTAAGTTGTATTCCTTTTTAGCACCGTCCTCTGCAGTCTGAACAATTCTTTCCAGAAATGGCTGAGGAATACTTTATCTCTGTCTGATACTATCGCCTCTGGCACTCCATATAGTCTGACTATCTCCCTGATAAAGACTAACGCTACTGTCACCGCCGTGTATGGATAGCGTAAAGGAATAAAGTGAGTATATTTGCTCAATCTATCCACTACCACCAAAATCACAGTGAATCCTTCCGAGTGGGGTAGCCCATCAATGAAGTCCATAGATATCTCCTCCCAGACTCGTCCTGGTAATGCCAATGGCTGCAGTAACCCCCCTGGTGACATAGCTAGATACTTATTTCTTTGACACACCTAGCACCTGGATACCATATCCTCCACATCTCTATGCATACCTTTCCAGTACAGCTCCGCAGCTAGTCTCCTATAGGTCTTTAGTACTCCTGAATGACCTCTCACTGTTGTTCCATGGAACTCCTGGAGCAGTTGTGGGATGTGTACTGACGTTCTGGGTAACACAAATCTCCCATGATACAACAATCTCTCCCCCTCCAACGTGTATCCTGAATGGCTGCCCTCTTCCTTCAGTAAGTCAGCTCTGATCTTGCTTAGTGCCTCGTCTTTGGCACTCTCCTCCTTTATGGCTTCCCAATCTAGCATCCTTGGGACTGATACAGCCACTGTATGCAGCTCCCCCACGCATCTGGACAAGGCATCTGCCGCCTTATTTTCTACCCCTGGCCTGTACTGGATCTCAAAATCATATCCGAGCAGTTTAGATAGCCACCTCTGATGCTCCTCTGTCACCATGCATTGCTCCAGCAAATATTTCAGGCTCCGTTGGTCGGTCCGGACGATGAAATATCTTCCAAGTAAGTAGGGACGCCACTTCTGGATGGCCAAAACAATTGCCATCAACTCCCTCTCATAGACAGATTTCAGCCGGGCTCTGGTAGTCAACACCTGGCTGAAATATGCAATGGGCTTGTGACTCTGCATCAACACTGCTCCCAGCCCGTATCCTGATGCATCTGTCTCCACTATAAAGGCCTGAGTAAAATCCGGTAAAGCTAAGACCGGAACTGTGGTCATAGCTTTCTTCAACTGCTCAAATGCTGTCGTTGCTGCCTCCCCCCATAAGAATCCATCTTTCTTCAACAGCTCAGTGAGTGGCCAAGCCATAGTGCTGTATCCCTTCACAAATCTTCTGTCGTACCCTGTAAGCCCTAGGAATCCCCTCAGCTCCTTTAGATTTTTAGGCAGTGGCTACTTAAGCATGGCCTTAATCTTGGACTGATATGCTGCTACCCCTTCTTTAGATACCACATGATCCAAGTACTCCACACTGGCTTGTGCGAAGCAGCACTTCTTCAAGTTAGCCCTAAGCTGGTGCTCCTGGAGAACCTCTAACACCTTCTTCAAGTGCCCCCAGTGCTCTTCCTCTGTTCTGTTATACACTAAGATGTCATCGAAGAATACCAAAACAAATCGCCTCAGATACTGTTTGAAAATCATATTCATGAGTGCCTGGAAAGTGGCTAGAGCATTGGTGAGGCCAAAGGGCATCACCAGGAACTCATAGTGGCCCTCATGAGTTCTAAAAGCGGTCTTGGGCACATCTTCTTTCTTCATTCGAATCTGATGGTATCCAGATTTCAAGTCGATCTTGCTGAAAATCAACATTCCACTCAATTCATCCAACAATTCGTCAATTATTGGTATGGGAAACATATCAGGTACCGTTTCCTTGTTGAGTGCGCGGTAGTCTACACAAAATTGCCAACTGCCATCCTTCTTTACCAATAGAACAGGACTAGAGAACGCGCTGGTGCTGGGCCTGATGATCCCTGCTTCCAGCATTTCTCTAATCAACTTTTCTATTTCATCCTTCTGAAACTGAGGGTAACGGTAAGGTCGCACGCTGACCGGCGACACTCCCTCTCTTAATGTGATGGTGTGCTCCTGCTCCCTGGGTGGTGGCAACCCTAGAGGGGGTTGAAAAACCTCCTCAAACTCCTGGATCAAGGGCTACACAGAGAGGGGTCTGTCTCCCCCATCCTCCACACTCACTCCCTCTAGTCGGTGTAATTCCACCAAGTAGCCTTCCCCCTCCTCTTGAATTGATTTGATTAGGGATTTAAGAGAAACCCCTGCCTTGGTCAGTCCTGCATCCCCTTGAATCACCATTTTCCTTCCACCCTTCACCAACTCCATCCGCAGTGTGCCCCAATTGATTTTGGTTTCCCCCAAAGTCTGCAACCACTTCATCCCTAGGATGACATCCGTACTCCCCAGTTCCAGGGGAAGGAAGTCTTCCTTCACTTGTATGCCTTGGATTTTCAGCACCACTCCTTTGCAAATTCCTCTTCCCATTTATACCTTCCCAGTGCCCATCATCACCCCATAGCCTCTAGTATCCACTAACTTCATCCCCAACAGCTCCACAATCTGGGTGGAAATGAAATTGTGGGTTGCCCCACTATCAATCAACACCACGACTCCACGGTCAGCTATCTCTCCCTTCACCTTCATAGTGTGACTCGGAGTGAATCCCACTATAGAGTTGAGAGAGACTTCTGTTACATCCAGATGCATCGTTTTCTCCTCCACCTCTGATTCGCTTCCCCCACCCTCTTCGTCTTCTTCGTCTTCACAAACGAGGAGAACTTGAAGAGTTCGATCCTTGCACTTGTGCCCTGGCATGTATTTTTCATCACATCGGAAACACAGCCCTTTCGTTCTCTTCTCTTGCATTTCCTTGTCAGTGAGCCTCTTGAACTGTCCCCCATTCCTCCTCCTGTTGCTTTTTCCTTTGGAATTTCTTTCATCCCTCCTGGGGAAGCTCCCTTGGTGGCTAGGTGGGTAGTCGTCCACCTGTAAGTGCCTCCTGAGCTACTACTACTCCTCGCTCCCTTCTCCAGGTTCTTTTGATTTTCGACTAACTGTGCAAGCTTCATGGCCTCCCCTAGGTCCCTGGGCATCAGGACCTTCACCGCTGCTCGAACCTCAGCCTTTAACCCCTTCATAAAATTTCCCACCAGCACCATCTCGGACAAGCGCTCCACCCTGCTGGCCAAATGCTCAAACCTCTCTCAATAGTCTGCCACAGACCCCTCCTGTACTAAGGCAAAGAACTGCTCGTAGAAGTCTCCTACCCGATCGGTTTGGAAACGCTCTAACAAACTATCCTTGAATTCTCCCCAGCTCCGGATAAGTCTCCTCTGATCTCTCCACTGGTACCAAGAGAGTGCCTTCCCTTGCAGACACAAACCTGCTGCCGATAACTTTTCCTCCGTCAATCCGTTAACAGCAAAATACCTCTCCACTTTGTAGATCCACCCATAGGCATCCTCCCCTTCAAAAATGGGCATTTTTAATTTCCTTACCTTCCGATCCACGCCATTCCCCCTTAAACCTCCATAGTTTCCCCTCTCCCATGTGCCTGGACCCCCCCATGTCTCCCGATCTTCCCTTGCTCTGCCCTGTCCCAAACCCCCTTCAAAATTCCCTCTCCGATCTTCAAACACCGCTTCCCGGCGCCCATGATAACCCTCCCGATGCTCCCAACCAGCACCTCTTGGTTCCACGCCTCCGTAGCCTTGCCTTTCCCCATATCTTCCTCCTCTCTCCTCCCTCTGGAAAGGCTCCAAATGAGGCCTTCCCCTACTTCCTTCCACGATTTCCACCACCTCTTCCTCCCGATGGATTTCAGAGTAGGTATTCTTCGCCGCTGGCCCTTTTGCATCAGATGCCGCCGATTGGGTTTGAAACTCCAACATCTTCTTCACCATTTCTCGTAGATCGGCCACTTGCCCCTCCATGGAAGACATTTGTTCCTCCACGGTCTCCTTGATTTGATTTATTTCCCCTTCAATTCGCTCCTCCAAAGCGTCCACCTTAGCCGCCATCTCTTACGGCTTGAAAATTTGGAGACGATCTCTAGATCTAAAAAAAAAATTCAGCAATTTCCTCTTCGCCGGCACAAATTTCAGCCGCCGAAATTTGTCAAAAACAGCCCATGATTGGTCCCAAGGCTTGCTCTGATACCAATTTGATAGGAAATACTCGATTTCAAGTATTTCCTAACCACTTTCTACGCAAAAACAGTGAGAACCTGCTGTCCACAGCAGGAATTGGCACAAAACAGTGGAAAAAAATAGCAAATCTGAGAGAAATAGTGGAGAAAAAGCTTGTATTTTACTAGTAGATGCAAGAAAAATAGCAAAGATACAAGGATCCTCTATTCGAGGAACTTTTATTACATCCAGTGAACGTACGCTCCTCTACGTTCGGTTTTAGACCAAAACAGCGCAATACCGAGTTTTTTGAAAAAACTCGGTACTCGGTATTGCGCTTTTTTTGCCTATACCCGAACGTAGAGGAGCGTACGTTCACTGGATAAAATAAAAGTTCCTATTCGAGAGGAGAATCGCACTCTCCCAATCTCTAGAATTCGATCTAGAGCCTAGCCACCAAAGAAGAACAAGAAAAACTTCAAGCAAATTCAACATAGCCCTCATCTATCCTTTTCTCCCTACTTAATGCATACAATTCAAAAATAACATAAAATGACTTAATTGCCCTTGCTTCCACTCCTTTTGGCTCCAAGATTCAATTTGAAAAACAAGTGGACCCCACCTATTCCTTCCCTGTTGTTTCCGCCGGCTCCCTAGCTGGTTCCGCCTGTTTTCTTCTCCCGTAAACAAATAGAGCCGGTCCTCTCTGGACCGTCTCGACCGGTCTAACAGATTGACAAGCTGAGAATGATAAATCCATATCTCCCAGCTTGAGGGGGAGTGTTGAAATCCAGCCGTTCCCTATGCAAAGATTTGACAGTCACAGAGAGCAATCCATGGGAAGAGCTCATGAATCACGTTGAAACACCTTCCATAGATGGGCAACTGATTTAGGAAGATTTATATTTTATTATTTGTTTCCTTATTAAAAATCTTGTATAGATCTATATATAGGTTAGAATTTATGCAATGAAATAAGCTTTTCCCTCATAAATCTCTAGTTTTAACAGACTCCATAGGAGATAAGGAAGGGGAGAGAGCAGTTCATCATAACGATGATTGAAATGAAAACCCCCTTAGTGATGACAGTGTTGATGACTTCTGAGTTGTTACGTCATTGCTATTTATTTTTGAATTACATGTTAATGAACAGGATATTGGGATTTGGGAAAGATAGAATTTTGAGTTGAACTATATAATATATATAAAGCACTATCTTCAAATGTAATAAATAAGCTTAAGTATCACGATTCAACCATATATAAGTGCATGGATAATAATTAAACAAGAGGAAGTAATTATTTCTTTTTTTTTAAATGCTTTTCATCAAAAAATAGACAATTAGGATTTGCAGTTTCAATACGATTCCAAAAAACTAGACCATGTTGACAAATGTTTAAAATATCTGCCAAATCCAAAATCATCCATCAAAAACTTTAGATGTATTTGACAGATGATCGCATAATTTTAAAATTGCATGAAATTACATATGCCACAAAATATAAAAGTTTTGAATAAGATAGGTGATCTTCATCCTAAATAGTTTAAGCTATAGCTAAGAAATATAAATGGAAGAAATGGTTGCAAACAAGTATTACATATAAATACACACACAATGCTCTAATCCAATTGATTGGAAAATCATCATAAGAACTTTTAAATATTGATTACTATCTATTTTTCATAGGGTAGATCAAGATCAATAGTGATGATAAATGGCTTTTACTACCTAATCAATTCATGATTCCTTTCCAACTATATAATATATGTAAAGCACTATCTTCAAAAGTAATAAATAATCTAAGTATCATGATTCAACCAATATATAAGTGCATGGATAATGATTAACAAGAGAAAGTAATTACTTGCATCCATAAAATACTTGTCATCCAAATATAAACAATTAGGATAAGCATTTTCAATAAGCTTCCAAGAAATTGGACCATCATATTGTAACCAACCAAGCTCAACCATCAAGATATTATCTGTTTTACTCTAGTGAATTCACGATTTTGTCCCATAGGTGTAAATTCCCAAGGAATCACTCATCATGAGAGTGCTCACATATGACCACACTTAGCTTTAGAGCTTTTAATGAAAATCCAACTGGTACACCAAAAGGTGCTTTGATGTTTAAGAGTTCACATTCAATCAAATTAAGGGGCTTCACATGTAATAAAGATAACATGTATTTTATGCTTTTGTTGATATTACCTTGATATATCAGTCCCTTTTCATGAAGTCTAACAAAAGCCTCAATTACAGCCCCTGCATCCATTTCAAATTCACAAAGCTCTATTAGAATTAAATACCTGTAAAATTATGAATAATGTGGAATAGTATGGTTAAAAGAAAAAAAAATGAAGAAAATATAAGCATGCAAGCAAAATAGACAACTTGATAGAACAAATCTAACAATGGCAATGGCACGATCCAGCATGCATGGCATGACTCTATCTTGTTAACACTAACATGGCACTTAAACTTTGATCTAGGTTTATTAAAAAGGTAAAAGAAGTGCAGAAGAAGTAAAGTGGAATGACGGCAGTACAATAAAATTACTAAGGTAGGTAAAGAGATGCATAACCAAACTGCTTTGCTTCCATATCTCCTCTTTAATGCTTCATTAAGAAAAATTGTAAATATGGACTAAATTCGTAAAATAATAATACATTGGTTGCACAAATAAGTAATAAATATCCGAGTTTCTTACTACTTAGCTGCTCATCAAGTGTAAAATGTTCCCTAGTCCAATCACAAGATGCGCCCAATCTTCTAATTTGTTTTGTAATTGTTCCGCCATACCTGAGAGCAATTAGCACTAGAACTGGATAATAATAGTAACAATTTGTACTAAGAAAATACTTATACTAAAAAACAGCTAAAAAAAGGATGGTACAATAAGAACAAGAAAATTTCACAACATGAAATGTTTTTAAAAGAGAATAAAACAGACTTTGTTTAAAAGATGTTATCCAGCATGACATTTTCTTGAAAAACAATAAAAAAGTCTTCTTAGAAAAATGTTACCAAACTGAAAAAGAGAAATCATACTTCCTATGGGTACCAAGTTCTCACACAACACAGAAAAGCAACCTTAACTACACCTAAAAGGGCCAGATATGGAACAAACCCCTCCGAGTTCTGATTCATGTCTCAGATGACCAATTGGAGAATTGAAAGTTCTGACTTGCTTCAAGGTATTTTCATCCTTGAACAAGAAAATTCCTACACTGGCTGCAATTAATTCCCTTCCTAAGTCAAGCTGTGATGCTTTATGACAGTTACCAACCCCACAGCAATTGACAGTTAAAAGACTCCTCTCCCCTAATGTGACCTTTAGTCTCTCTACAGAAGCCTTCCTGCCGCTACTACATGCTAGCTTATCGCTCCTGATAGCATGTGTTGCTTGATGCCCTCATCGATGCTTTCTCATGTGCCATTAATCTTCCTAACAACCAGCCTTCCTCTAGTAAAGGGTGTTATTGCATATCAACCATCAAAAGCTCTGTTTAAAATTGCGCAATTAGAGGCGCGCCTTGAAGCGCACCTTTGTGCAATTCTGCCCAAAAACGCCTCATAGCCTACGCAATTTTGGGCTTTCAAGAGGCGTACGCCTCACTGGGGCTGAGGCACGCCTCAGAGGCGCAATTGCGCAACTCATTGTGAGGCGTACGCCTCTCTGGGTAGGGTCCACTCACTTAAAATGAGGTCTTTTTCTCTCCTTTAACCCGTATCCTTCAGCATACCCGACTTTTCTCCCTCCCGCACGCTCCAGGTCGCGATTCCGAGCTCCCGCACGCGGTCGGCCTTGCTTCCCGCCGCTCCTCCCGCCGGCGCCGCCTCTCTCCGGCAAAGTGGAAACTTCCGGCCACCCTCAAGTAGTACTCCACATTGGATTTTAGGTATTTTTATTAAGTTTAAGGATATATTTTGCAAGTTTAAGAGAAACTAGGGTTTAGTTTTTTTTTTGTTTTTTTTAGTGTATTTGATTTTTTGCTTTAGGAGACATGGTTAGAGGTAAAGAAAAGACGAATACGTCATTGCGGAGGGACCCTTCTTGGAAGTATAGTGTACAAGTTGACATTGGCGGCGGAGAGAAGAGCTATGTATATTTGAAATGTAATTTTTGCGATAAAGTGGTGAAGGGAGGTGTTACCCGCATGAAGGAGCATCTATCATGCTCGCACAAAAATGTAGCACCCTGTGCAAAAGTGCCGGACAATGTGAAGGAAGAAATAATTGCTTACATGAAGAAAACTACCACTGCTAAACACTTACAACAGGAGCAATTTGATGAAAGGGTCGAGCATGGTGTATATTTTGGGAGCGAGAGTGGAAAGGGCTCTTCCACAACTTCTTATATGCTATTACATTACATTTATTTCAAGTGAGCAATGAACATGAATACATAATAATAATCTTTTATCTTAATGAACAGGGAAGAGAAAAGTGAGTCATGTTGAAGATGAAGATGACATGGCATTCATAGATACAATTTGAGAAGAAGATTCACTTGAAGACCCATTTAGTGATGGGATATGATTTCATTTTATATGTTTTTTGTATTTTTGGAGTTTTGTTAAACTAATATTTTGTGATTTTGTACTTTTGGACATAATTTTATTGCATCTACTTTCTTATTTTCCACTATTGCTATTATTTTCCTGTTAAAATTCTTAATTTTTCATTTACGCAATTCTGTGTTCGTGAGGCTTATGCCTCAGACCGCCTCGAGGCTTACGCCTCGCCTCACGGACAAAAAACGCCTCGAGGCGCAGTTACGCAATTTTAAACCTTGATCAAAAGCCTTCACCGAGACTCCCCATTTCACTAGTTAACCTCCCAATTTAAAGCCAACAATGACATTTTTATGGCGCCGTCACTATCATTCATCATCTAATTTCAATGGATGGATAGTGTTCTTCATATTCGAATAGATCCAAAGGGAACAACTCTCTACATTCCCAACGGAAAGTGCGCACTTTTAGAAGCCCAACATGCAACATGTTTGTTGCGAGTACACATCACATGAAAGTGCCTACATAGCTTTTCAAAAAAAGTTGAGCATTCTAAAAACATGCATGACCCAAGCTATGCCAACACCAACAAAAGGGATGTACATAACTAAGGCTAGACAGCTTATAATCTCACCACCACCACCAACATCACTATTATCGTCATGATAAGCTTTATGAATCTTTATTCTCCTTATAATATTTATTTCTATTCATATTTTTAGCTGCTAAAAATCTCCACGTAGCATCTCATTTTAATATTAGTAATTTGCATCTTCCTAATTTTTTTTATAGGTTCTAGATGAAAATATTGACTTATGACACTTTCAAAGTTCTATATAGTTTCAAATAAGGCATGATAGCTAGTGATACTAACCTGACCAAAACTAACATCAATATGAACCTAGAATGTGTAAATACAAATCAACCAATTTTTGGGCCAAGTTTACATAATAATAAAATATCATACAAGCCTTATGCTTCAACAAATTATAAAAAACATGATGGGAACATATCATATATATATATATAAGCATTTGAGGGGTTAGCCCTAAGAATATGTCCACTTCAAAATGATATCAAATTTGACCAAGAATGCTAGAGGATGGATAGGTTCAGGGAGTTGAAGAGATCAAGCCTTCCACCCTTCTTTAGCGGGAACATTAACTAAGGTACCACATTTTACATGATGCAACAAGATAATGGGAAAATCACCTATTACAAAGCTCTTAGTGAGAGGAAAAAAAACAAGGCCTTCTAATGATTGTCTTATGTATTTGAGATGTTAGGTTTAGTGGCTATTTTTGGAGAAGTCATTGGAATATGAAGATTACAAACTAAAATTTCCCTTCATATATCATCCTCAAATGGATGGTCAAATGGAAGTGACTATTAGGAGTTTAGGAGATAGGCATATCATATTTCATGCGAGACCAAGTGCCTAACTAGGATCACATACTCAAAATCAAATTTGAATATAATAACTTTGATAATTGACCAAAAACATAAGCCATTTCAAATTGAAACTATTATCAAACTAATAAAACCTCTAAACCTAGCTGAATTGACATATGAATTTAGGGGATGTTTGGTTGGTTGTAAAGTGAATGCAGTGTAAAGTAAATATTTTGAGGATGTTTGGTTGTTTGTAAACTGAATGCAGGAGAACTTTTTTTTTGGTTGTTGGGTGTATACATAGTAAAGTAAAATGAAGAAATAACTTCTCAATATACTATAGAAAAATCTCATTTTTTTCACAGATCAGAAATGAATTTAAAAGGTTTACAACAAAAAATAACATATTTACATGGACTCAAATCATGTGATGGTAAATGTCTTTCTCTCGTCTTTGTTCTATTATCGGACTGGAACAGAGAATAACAAGCATTGATCACTTAAGCATTAAAGAAATGATTCGGACTAAACCAGGTGATGAAAATGATCCATAAATGAACGTGAAAGGAACCTCAAAGCTCCCATATGGGTGTTGAATACAGCTGACAGTTAATAGAAACAACCAAATGGGATTGACCGGATTTAGCCATAAATCCCTAAAATCTTGAAATTTCCCTAAATCCTGAAATTCTCGGATAGACAATACTTGGATGAAGAAGCGTGCGTAAGGAAGAAAGATAGTTACCTTCCCAAAAAGCGAGCTACTTCCATGACTTTCAATCCAACAAGAAGGAATGTCGTCAAAGGGGCGAAAACGAACTACAAGGAGCCAGGGAAAAAGAGGCATCGATGGCCTGGAGAGTCGGACACCTAGGGTTTTTGGCGGCCTGGAGAGTCGACGGTCTGGAGGTCGGCAGCCTAGAGGGCTCGAGCATCTTGGAGAAGCATGGACGCCTGGAGATGCTCGGGACCTAGACGGGGTCGAAGGCACGAAGCACACGGAGGCCTTCCGCCTTCGCCTCCGCCTCCTCTTGCTGCTCTCGGCTTGGACGCACGAAGCAGACAAGGTCAAATGAATATACTCCTCACCTCCCGCTCCCTCTATCTCCTTCTCTGTTCAAGACGCACGAGAAGCAAGAAGAACTGAATGGCTATTTCCATCTCCCGCTCCTCTATGCTCGAAATAAGAGATCCCGCTCTACCCGTATCTCGCCCGCGAAGCGCCGAAGCCACACAGACAAGAATGAGGGGAGAAACGAAGATGTTCTTGTGGGCTTCTCACTCTCATGCCCGTGAATTCCTTTTTCTTTTGATTTGAGTGGGTTTCTTTCAAAATAAATATCTATAGAACGTACTAAGAATTTCAATAGTGAGATACGGGGATCATTGTCCTACATACTAAGAGATTATAAGGAACTTGTAAGGGGCAGGGTAATAGAAGAAACGGTGTATATCAAATCCTAGCACCATTTGGAGTCAACTCATATGGGTTAGTCTCCTAGATAATGATGACATGAATCAAGTGTTCAATTTGTAGCATTTGAGATCATAACATGAGCCACTAATTGTGTCATGGACTATTTTTGTTCTCTTGTTCTAGTTTCAAACTCTTTGTATAAAATATAGTTGTTCTCCTATCATGAACTATTTTGTTAACAACATTTTTCATAACCCAAAGAACTACTTGTGACCAAATAATTTATGCCAGTGACTAATGATCTCAAAGATAATTTAACAAGTGGGCGAGTGGACATTCATCCAACTATTCTTGAGTATTGGTGGAGTAGCTTCAATGACTAAACTTGAGAAGGGACAAAAATGTCATTTGCATAAGCCAAATTTTTTTTTTCAAGATTTGAAGAGATGATGGAGTTTCAGACATAGGCATCATAAGAAATGCAAATTATTTGTGCCGCATCAATGTTAGTCTTTAAGTAATCTTATAGAGAGGATAAGTGGGTATTTATTGTCTATAATTTCATATAATGGAATGAAGCATATAATTGTATAGATATAAGTTCCTGTGTTGGAGCTTTACACAGAAATTACCAATTGCCTGGAAATAACTTTAACATTTTTTAAGGGGGAAAAAAGAATCTACAGTATTTCAACATACAATAAATAGGAAAAGCAAGTACACACACCAAAAAACCAGTTTTCATGTCTTGCTCTAACATCAGGTGCATAACTCCCAATATACAAAACATCTAAGTATATGATATTATCATTCCTTATACTAATCGTATCATGCATTGCTAGAGATGCAAGATCTATTCAACCCAGTCCTATGTGTTATTTACTATGTTTTTGAGGATTTCTCAGGATATCACTAATAGGTCTAACTCCTAATATGCCATGAATAGCTTCATTTATTATCAGTAGAATACTTTGATGCAGAAAAATATTTTTTAAAGGAAAAAAGAATGCTCTTTAGCTAGGGTAAGTCCTTGTTTAAGCATGTAGCTTAAAGGAAATTGATGAGAGTGCTCCTTGCTGATTTGATTTCTTGTCTTTTCTTTACTTCTTCCATATTGTCATCCTTCCAACCTTCTATGCTCTCTTTGTATTTATTTCTATATTTCAAGATAGTCTGGATCAGTAAAACGGTTGCAAACTCTTCCATGGCATAAAATCTATTTTAGAAATAACTCCAAGGATTTGTGGCACATCTACTGTTTTCTATGCTTTCAGGGTTAGAATTTCTTCAACCATTCAATCTAATAAATTTGTTGCTGAACTTATTTGCATGTATTGTATATTGTTAAATGTTTTACCTATATTTGCTTCTATACTTGCTGCATAAAGGATCTCCAGTTAGCATCTTCATAAAAAGTACCCTAAAAAGTTAAGTTCATAATATATTTGCATGTTTGTTTTGCATAAAATATAATCTTTTGGTTCTGACTGATCTCAATAGTGACGTATATCACTAACCCTTCCTTCCAAAGAAGTTTAAAATAGTTCTATCTCCCTATCTTATGTGTGAATCTTTTGATGTCCAGTCTAGATACACAAAATAGTTGATATTGTTTTCTAGAACTTGCCTTTAATAGGTGCTACTAATAGAATTTCAAATACAATCATATCACACACTATCAATTCTAATTTTACCACACATCTATCATAACAATTTAATTTGTCACACCAAATTCTCGATAAAATCTTTATTGTACAACACTTTTCCTAAACAATAAATTTAGCATTATCAATGTTTTACATTACTATCAAGTCTCCATGATAACCTCTTATCATGTAACAATCTTGAGGTATACTATACTTTTAACCACCCAGCTATAGTTCTACAAGTTAAGCCCATCTATATCCTCGTTATTTGATATGATATAGCCAAGTATCAACATATCATTCCTATGTAAAATTTGATCATAAAACATTACTGGATGGTTTTTATCTAGTTCTAAATTGCTTATACTCGTCTCCTCAAGTGGAAGGAAATTTTCCCTTTAAGCGGAAGTCCGTTTGTCTATCACAACCCATACAAGTATAGCCTAACTTCGTGACACTGGATTCTAAATATTAAGTATCAGGACTTTGCTGCCAGAAACAAGAAAAATAATCCAATATTAATCTTCTTAGCTAAGATGTTCATGCTGATGATGAAATTTATGGTTCTGTTGTCTAGGAGAAGCAAATCATTACCTTTGGAGCTATGTTGCACGGATACACCTATTTATGAAGGCGTGCTGTATCCGATACACCGATACACGGATACGCCTCCGATACTCCACCGATACGTGTCGGATACGCCAAAGCCGTATCCAATTAAAATACTATTTAATTTCAAAAGGACACGCGTATCCGATACACGTGTCCCTTGAAAAACAAAAAGAAATCCGAAAAAAAGACGTGTCGTATTTACTTCTGCGGTTGCGAGCAAGATTCTCTCATTTCTGAGATGAATTTGAGTCTCTTGATGATATGAAAATATTAAAATTTACTAATCTTTCACTTGATGAGACTAAATTAGATGATATGATATTTATTTAAGATGATATATAAGTTCTAAGACAAACAATTGAAGAAGATAATAATATCATTCCTTCTATTGAATAGTTGAAACTTCATGTGCTAGATAATTTATGTTTATGCTTTTGTTGTTGTACTAGACATTTAATGATGTTGTTGTCATTTTTTTTGTAATTCCAAATAATATGCATTGATTGCTTTCTTAATTTTTATGTATGATTTATAAATTATAATGCCGTGTCCGCGTCGTACCCGTATCCTGTATTTTTAAGAATTAACGTGTCCCGTATCCGTATCGTGTCGTATCCGTGTCGCCGTATCCGTATCGGTGCAACATAGCTTTGGAGCATTGATGCGGTCTATCTGATCGTATCTTTGAACATGCAAATCAATTTTGTCAGGTAAAGTTGTGAAAAATAGGAGGATACTCCCGTGTGGACTTAAAATAAAGCTTCTTAAATAAGATAGTTTACGTTAAAGACTGAATCTGTACCCTCTGTGAGTTTGTTAATCCGCTTAGGCCTGACTGTTTATAAAAGTTATATCCAACTCTGCAAGTCTGCATCAATATTAAGCCTAAGTTTATATCCTCCCCAGGATTAAAATTTGAGCATACAATTCAAATTTGCCATGTAAAGATTAATAAATAAGAAAATATATCTCAGGACTGCTGCTAAGTTTTCATAAATGAACAAGCTTACATTTAAGCCAAATCTGCACTCTCTCAACGCCTGATGGCCTTTGCTGAGTTTGTGAATCTACCTAAACCTGATTATATAATATTATGTCCAACTATGTATCAATAGTAGGAAAAAGTTTCTATTCCGTCCGGGCTCAGAAATTGAAAAGAATATCAATTGAAAGCTCCCTAATCTAACTAAAGCGAATTCAGAGTATGTCTCAAAGAAAAATAGTTTCCTACTGACAAAATATTGAAAGATTCAAAAGAGACACATTTAGCATTATCACTTTCAAATGGATATCATTTTCTCCCAAAATAACAAAAACCATTACAGCTTTCCTCTATCATCATTTTGTCATGTGTGCATTTGCATTTCCATCTTGTGGGTCGCATTCAGCTTTTTTGAAGTGCCATAACTTTCTATGCCATACCAGAGTTACTTTAAAAAAGTAATGAAATAATTATGTATCTCATCACATTGTCCTGCACAGTTTAGATTCTGCAAAATGCAACAACTTCATTTCAAAGTATGTTAATGGGGATGATCAATCAGAGTTTGCCCACTGCAGCACAAATCACAATCTCGATGAAAGCATGCATCTAATGTGCACCGCAAATAACAGTGAAAGGACCGCAAATAACAGTGAAAGGAAAAAACGAAGCTGCTTGACAAATACTACACAATAATAAGATGTTCAAATTGGAAGTCTCCTGAAATACAACTTGTAAGGATGTGCTTCAAACTCGGAGCTCTGAAGCCAGCTGGAATCATATCAACATTCTCAAAATAACAAAAGATTAATCGCTGCTAAAACTAAACAGAAAAAAGTAAAATACATACTTCTCCTTCCATTCCCAAACTTTGTTGATGAACTCTTCCCGACTCATATCTGTCCTGTTTAAGCCTTCAGATGCAAGCATTCTTTCCACTACCAACTGAAAGATCACATCAAGAAAACATTGTGAGAAAAGAAGATAAATATGAAAATAAGAAAGAAGAAAACCCAATGACCTAGTATGACAGAATAAATGCAGCAAAGCATACAAACTCCAGAATGATATTCCAATTACAATGGTAATGTTAAAGCAGGGAAGAGTGGGGAAAAAAAATCTAAGCAAAAGTCAATTAAGAATGTTAGCACGCTTAACCCAAAGGTTAAATTTCAACATGGAAAACTAAAAGGTGACCTGAGTTGCAATACCAGCATGATCAGTTCCTGGAAGCCAAAGTGTGGCCCTGCCCTTCATGCGGAAGTATCGAATCATGATATCCTGTTCACATAGGACGGACTAGAAAATAAGATAAGAAACTGTGACCGTATACTCCAAAAACAGGACAAAAAGGCATATGAACAGCATTTTATAAACCAAAGGACAAATCTAAGGAAAATTTTGAAATACATCAAAACAAAGCCTTAAGAACAGCCAATGTAATCGAACATACAGGACATTGTAGATTAGGCTGCATCCCTAATAACTCCATAACATTAGTCCATTAAAAAAGCACACGCATGAAATGTTTAACAAAGACCAGGCAATACCAGATAACTTTATGGCTCCAAATATAAATGAAAATATTTAAGTATAATCCTAGTTCTCCCAAGTACAAGAAGGCAAAACTTCATCCGTTGAAAGAAAATGTAATGTTGGTTTTAACTTTTATTTTTTAATTAAATAGTCACGTATTGTGCTAAAGATAAAATATTAGCCAAATTACAGCATTGCCAACAACCTGGTTCCATGCATGTGGCAATAACCAATTGCTTGTTTTCAGGAGCTAGGGGAAAGTTAATTACCAACAAATTACAATTAATTCAAACAACATAACTTCTTAATTGCTTATAAACAATTACAACATCTAAAACTCATCCTAAAGATAATTATTGCGAATTTAATTGTTGAAGCCCACGTGCCAAGTATGAATGGTCGTGGAACCTAAAGAGGTTCAAGTCAATGCCCCTCACAGTGGCAATAGTCCAGGCAGGTTACGACACATCTCAGAAGACATTCCAGTACACCTTGGTCCAATGCTTCCACCTATACAACATTAGCCAAAACCTAGTCAACAAGTCAAAATTGGTTTAAAGGATCAAGCAATTCAAATCATGCCAAGATACACCTATTAAGTCAAACACATCAATATGGATTCAAAAATAACCTAGTTGGACCCAACATTAGCCAACACCCTAGCTACTCTGAACACAACCAATGCTTGCCTTGGTAGGAAACCTTTCATGCAGTAATGCTTACCACGAGTGAATATGATGAATAAACAAAATAATAACAAAGAAACCAAGCATCACTAAAAGACATCAAGAAGTATGCGATTTAACTAATATAAGCTTAAGTCTATTGGAAAATAGAAAAATTGGTCAATTATAAAGAAGTCATACAGGTGCACAATAAGAGGGGCACTAGAACATGCTCTTCCCCTAAACTAAAGTACACTTAAATCTCATAAAAAAAAAAGCCACAGATCCCTCAAGCCAATTAAAAAAAGAGAGAGAATAGCATAGGGGAGACGATAATATATATATATGTAGTATCAAAATGTATCCATTTAAAAGTTCACTCAACGGGTACCCTCTGGCATATCTATAGAACCATCATAAAATGTTGTAACAACTGCGCTTTTGCAGCAATAAAATAGTACAACCATCTTTGAAAAGCTAACGTAAATGAGTTTCTGCTTATCTTTTGGATTTTTTGGAGAGCCTTGAGGGATTTTACCTAGTCAATAAGCAAGGGTTTATCTAGATTGAGATGATCAAGATCTCCCACGAACCGAAACACCCATGATTAATTATATCTTGACTTAATACTAGAGAATACTCTCAATTAAATGCATCACATACGCTCTAAGTTAGAAATTATTATTAGCAATTTAGCATTGAGTTGGTAGAGGCGAATTTGAGAACAATCCAATCAAGATTCCATAATTCCAATATCTTGAGTCAATTTGATGGACCAAGCCTAATATATAGTTAGAGTGCAATACGATGTAACTTCCAAAAAATCTGATTAAGGATCCATTGTTTTTTACTTGTGTTTGATAACTAATCAAGACCCATTCTCAAGCACTACATAGTGCAGCCACCATGGTATAACCATATTTCCTTGTTTATTCCTTAGCCATGGTCAGGAGGCCTCAGAAGGACTATTGGCAAGCCAAGTATAAAAACCTTAAGGTAACATTCAATTTACAATTTCATCATTAACAACGGCAGTTGGTGAAGTGCAATTGCTTAAGGGAAATCAAGTCCATCCCTTCAAAGATGAGGAGAATCAATCACATTATAAGGGGCAAAGCTTCCAGTATCACCTTAACCTCTCAACACCTCCATCACCCGCATCAACACCACTGATGAGAGCTCAGGATGGGTGGTACATCCTTGGGTATTGTAAGCCTAAAGCCTACAGAAGTTGATGTAAGCCCATATCATCAAAACCTGCTATAAAAGAGGAGCAATCGAAATACATCTATAGATGGAGCGCATTCTCCATTAGCTGTTTTGTGTTTGTTCAAAAAACAAGGAAGCCTTTTTATAAGGAGCAGGGCAAGGGTCCTCAAGTGGGTTGGCAAAATGGCGAAAGATCCAAAGAATAATTATCAAGCTCACTATCTTCAAACATACTCTAACAAAGACCCCCAAAAAAACAGAAGCTTAGATATTCATGGTGGTACAACTTTGCAGCTTTGGAGTTGCTTTATTTTGCCTCCATTTTCTATGGCCTATTCAAGGATTCTTCGACCTTATATGCATGCTTGGCCTCAATCGCTTCCTCAAAATCATTGATGCCAACTCCAATCATTATTTTGGCATCACATATTGAGATGCCCCAATGAGCTCATCACATAACTAGTATCGCTCCTCATGTAGCACACACCAATTTTCTATGCAAGTTTGGATTGTTCTCCTTTGTGCTTTTTGAGATCCACAAAGTTTGACTCATCCTTTCAGCCTTTGAATGACATCGTACAAGCAACACAAGGTAAGACATGCAAAGAGATTTTATTTCATTAGGTAGAATAACATCAAGCGAGAAAAAGTTCATTAGCATCAACATTGGTAAAATGAACATCCCTCCATTATTTAAAAAAACTTTGGCCAAGATGGTTGCATCCTTTGACAAAAATGTTGCCTCTTAGCTTTTAAAGGTTATATTGGCTTGGAAGCATCATACAATAGGGGTAGGTGTTCAAATCTAGTTGGTAAAACAGCCTCTCACAATATCCTTCCACTCCAAGTTAGTAGCATTTTTAAGTTGTCGAATCATCTTCTTAGTTTTGCAAGAAAGTGTGAGCCACTCACTGACCTCTGTAGTAGTCGTTGTTTCTACCCCAACCCTTAGGGAATTAAGGAGTCAATTACCATTTTTATAGCTTGCTTTGTTTTATAGATCAAGAACTTGTGAAAGAGTTAAATGTGTCTAGATTTAAATTTTTTTCTCCCTCCAATCCTAAAAGATGTAAAAACATTCCATCAAGTAGGTCCTTGAGCACAAACTGCATCCACAGTTGAGATCAAATCATACAACATTTTCAAAATTACTCGGCCACCCCTACCACTTTTTTTACGAAAAGTGTGTATAGTCAATTTATCTCCATAGAGATAAGAGGATAAAAGCCATCACCTGATAAAGAGGGCACCTAATCCCAATCCTTTTAAGAGTTGTTCAATGCCACAAAAGTGGGACATGATTTACTAATTTGCATAGTGTTCTCTGAGACTCAATGATCCCTACTCATGCTTCATTGAAATATTTGACACATCCATCTACATATAGCCTTAGGGAAAGCATCCATCCGCATATAGCCTTAGAGCTACCTTCATGATATAAATTACAATGTCTTTAGGGTTATTTGCCTATAGGGTGAGTTCTTATGACCGACCATTGGAACTTCCTATCATCGAGAGGTTGAAAGTCACACTCATGAACTTCCCTAACAATGCAATAGGAAGACACATACTTACCCATATCCGAGCTTCCCATATATTCAACGTTGTAAGTCCCAATCTCATGGCATCTCTAAGAAAAGAATTATAAGCCATAGCTCTCGTTCGAGCTTAAATCAAGCATCCACAGTATCACTAACCTAGTCAAGCATTTTCAAGTAGGTTCGTATCCACCCAAGTCCCACAACCCCTTTAGTTCAGGCCATATACATGCATGTCCCAATCCAAGACTTCTTTAATTTTAGCATTGTAAGGCCTAACTTTCTAAAAGATGCTTAGTGAGTCTTCCTCCAAATGTAGATCTCACCTTCCCAACATTGGAACTCAGATGCTAGTGTAAGCCACACCTCAAGAGAATGAAATCACTCTACCTTTCTGCTCAAATCATTTCTTTGAGTCGATCTAAATGCATCTCAAAAGTCGAGCTACTCGTGGCTCCATACTTGGAGCAACACAGAATACGATATAGTTTCCTCTACCACATTGTTTAATCATCTCAGCAACAAATGGACCCTCAAGAATCACCTCAAGTCAAATGTTCGATATGGATTACAACCTCAAAAGGTGTCTCATAGCATTCACTCTATTTCTTCATCCATTTCTGTAATAATCCCAAATACTAATTGGCATCTAAAGTGCAGTCAATGTCCTTAATCAAGAGTGTTCTTTGGCACTGAGCCTAGAATGTAATAAATCATATGAGCTTGGGCACATGGAAAACCTCTAGCCTCCAAATTTAAAATAACCCCTAGCCAACTCACCTTCTATCTAAAAGATCTCTCTAGCGTAATATCCTTATTTACCTTTGAAATTTTATGTTGCTCTACATCGTTTTGCAAACTCTAAAAGAGTCGAAAGGAGATTGAAGTGAGCCAATAAACACTTTCAAAACCAACAGTTCCAAAGAAGAAAGAAAATAATAAGGAATAGTAAAATGAGAGATCCTATTAAAGATGAACATAGAAAATATATGGCATTAAAGCACATACTTCTGCCATGGGAGTAAGAAAAAAGGTCCAATGGATGTGGAATGCTAAACATGGTATGGTCTACCATTCGCTCCAGCAACATAACTTGAAAGTTTGCATTCCCTCCCCATACATAAGAAGGTTTATTTTGTATTTGTACCACTAATGTGGCTGCTTGCCCTTGATTGAATTCACTATTGGATTGTCTTAGAGTCGATAAGCATAAAAAGGCTATTTTAATGTTTGTCATTATTTAGAATATAAATCTAGCACCCAAAGCTAATAAGGTCGTACAGATTAGAAGAGACTTTGATGTTCAAAAAAATAGCCAAGTCTAAAATATTCCTAACCTCAAGAGTTACAAACATTGCGTGTCCCATATGCAGCGAGCCAGTAACATTTGGAGGTGGCATGGGTATAACAAAAGGATCCCCTTCACGATCAAAAGTAGGCTTGAAATAACCTTGAGACTCCCACCTGATGTTATGAAGAGACATAGTAAGTTATTTCCGCTCAAATTCAAGGTTGCCAACAAGAATAAATAAGTACAAGACAACTTAATTTGATGTTTCATATGAAACTTTGTGCAAATTTCAAATAGCAAAAAAGGATGCCCATCAAAATTTTCTTGGGGCAAGAGATTTCAATGTCCAAGTAAACAGGTGGAACTGAAATGATGGATTGTGAAAACAACGGTTTTGTAGAAATCCCTACTATTTAAGAATAAACTTGCAATATAAATAAGTCATATTTCTGCCAATAAACTTTCCTGTAGAGATGGACCCTAGATCCTTTGGTCTCCACACAAACAACCCCTTATC
Source organism: Dendrobium huoshanense (assembly GCA_016618105.1). NCBI lineage: Eukaryota > Viridiplantae > Streptophyta > Magnoliopsida > Asparagales > Orchidaceae > Dendrobium > Dendrobium huoshanense. Next base: position 32,833,736 of record CM028349.1, on the reverse strand, counting down.
TTGCTTATTTTTAACCCACAAATCCAAGCTAAGAAATTACATCTTTTAACAAAAGTACATTATTTACATCCTATAACCTTGTGATATTCCTCTCATACAATATGGTGTCATGAAGGTGCTTATAAGACAAATAGTGTATTAATAATAAAACTCGATCCTCATCAAAAAAAAATCATCAAAGCTTTCAAATCATGAATAATTTAAATAAATTAGTTCAGAAATATGAATTGATCACTGCGCCTTCCAACATGTGAATTAAAAACATACTACTAATAAAGTTTGTTAAAGAGGCTTTTGGTGAAGAATAATGACTCAAGCTACAGCCATAAACCTTTTGTTATGGATTCCTCATACACAACTAAATCAGTGTTTTTTCATTCTTCTTTACATTCACTCATGATGATGAGAATTTTGAACATCAAATGAGTGCATCTATAAAACTAGTTGAACAAAGCACCACCATCTTAATTCTCCAAAGGCCAAAATTACTTGATCTATCAAACTTCTTAATCTCAAATTTCATAGCCATCAATCTTAAAATTGTGATCTGATACGAGTTTATAAGAAATTGTGGATCAAAAGGGGATAAAAATTAGGCTAGATACATTGATTGTCAAACATATTTTTTATCCAAAAGCTTAATTCTATGGGTGAGGCCCATGATCAACCACTTCATATTTCTAAACCAATATATTACTCAACCATTCAAGACTAACCTCGCTACTCTATATGCCTTAACAAAAGAATACATCATATTAGTTCATCCATCTCTTCTCAATACTAATCTTTTTTTAAACTATCTTATAACTTAACTTGAGAAGCTTAAGTGCTAACCACATTTATGATATCATCACTAATAATTATCTTAATAACAATTGCCCCTTCAATAACCCAATACAGCTCAAAATTTTCATCTTTCTCTATCCACTACTATCTAAAACTCATTATTGTAAGCATTTTCAACATAAAATAATTTAGAACCTTTCCAAATGTCTTTAAATGTTTCTCTTTCAATTAACTTTCTTTTAAATAAGTAATATTTACTTCACTTCAACCATTGTATCCACCGATTCTCTTTTCTTCATAAAATCTCCAAATTTCATATCTCAAATTACATATTAGTTCTAAACCATGCAAACCACTACTAACTTTTCACCTCAATCAAACAAGTTTTTTTTTTTTTTTTTTGGGTGGGGGCATACCTTACATGTGTCACCTGGCCAAGTTTACCTATTCTTCACCAAAATCTAGTTCATTTTTAGCAAGTCACTTCCGAGTAACATCCTAGCAAATTCTTGGATATTTCTCACCATAAGCAAATTAAGTTGCAGAACCAAGCACACCCTTGCACTAGAAAATTTCAAAAATAAATTCATTTCATTATTTTATCACAAGTTTTAAGTTTGAATGTTTGATTATCAACCCAACATCAATTCTTAACCTTCTTCATCTAAACTTGAGAACATAATAACAATTTCAACCATATGGTCCATATTAACTTTCAAGTATATAAAAACACTTTTGAGAGAATTTCCAATGAAATTAACAAACTTGCAAATTACTTACACTGCAAACTATCAATCCAATGCATTGACCAAAAACAAAGGATATTCCAAAATTTTATTCATATTTCTATAGCTTTGGTTGCATCAAACTGATCAAATAAATTTTATAATTTTCATTTTGTAAGAACTGTAATTTTCCATAAGTATAAGGCATGCATCATTACAGCTGCTCCATCTTGTATAAAATAAATGTAGATAGATTACCCCCTTATGACTACAAACAGCATCCACATCATATAAAAATGTTTTGTTGTGCCTTTTAAAAAAAAAATTCGGTTATAAATGCAGTTAATTGTGCATATCATGAAAAGAGAGATAATGAGTTGACTTCTTCCAAATAAATAAACTGATCCCCATGCTGAAGTCCCAAAGCTTAAGCAACATCTTCTTAAACTATAAACTTACAGATATGCTATTTCTGGTAAAATTAAATAGGTAAAAGCAAGGGCTGGCATATTTCTCCAAATATGGCTATTATGAGGCATAGAAAGTCAAATTTCCCATTTCATATTTGATTCTTGGTTAGAAGATAATTAATAGGTGATTGAATTTATCTAAGAAATGTGAACAAATCCATTTTCCAATAATAATTCCCTGCCTAATCCTAGCTAAAAAAACACCGAAGAAAAATTTATTAATCATTTGAAACTCACATTTCTCTCCAAATATTTTATTAAAAAACTTAATTTCTTATCAACCAAATAAGAAAATGAATTCTTGTTCACACAACCACCACTCATCTACCAAACAAAGTAGATGAAAACTAATCTCATTTACTAAAGAAATCTCAACAAAATTAGTTTAGCATATTCAATTCAGTTTCAGCTTCATTTCCACTCTTTCAATTCCCTCAAAACAAGCACAGCCTGAAATTATTCGGTGCAGAGATCGGACATAGAGATACGTCTGGACATCCGCTTAAAATTTGACACGTAGAGTGCACTTTGGTTGCACTTTTTGTGCGCTTTACATGCGCTTTGGTTGTACTTTTTTGTGCGTTTTACATGTGTTTTAGTTACACTTTAACTGCTCTTTTGTTGCGCTTTTTTATTGATTTTTTATTGCACTTTGACTGCGCTTTTGGTGCGCTTGGCTTAAAGTTACACAGACACATTAAATATATAAAATAAAAAATAAATCCAATTGAATATCCACATGTGCACTCCACGTGTCAACATTTTATTGGAGTCCGGATGTATCTCTACATCCGGTCTCTGAACCTAATAATTTCTCCAACCTTAGTGAGCTCCAAGGATATTGCTTCTCTGCATAAAGATTGCCCAAACATTCTTTAATATTATATCAACAACATAACAACATAACCTTGGCCTCTCTGCTCTAAAATAAACACAGGTTCTGTTTGGTTGAAAGAATTGAAGTTGATGAAATGAGAATAAAATGAAAATGAAAATGAAAATGGTAATAGAATCAAATTCAACCTAGTTTTCATCCACTGATTTGAGGAGAAAATTATTATAAAAAAATTTGATATTTAATTGATTAGAATCTGAATTTTTTATTGACATGAGAGGATATGTGATTTACCATAGTCTAAAATTTTTCTTCCTAAATCTCACTAAGGTTGAACGGGATTTGTCACTGAAAAAAAATGAATTTATTCATTTTTAGACAAATTCAATTACATATTAATTACATTAGAACAACAAATACGAAATTATAAAGTTAAATGCATTTACATTCCTTCCAACCAAACATACGTGGCCTTCGGAGCAAATAAGAAACAATTCTCCCATTCTGGCAGGGAGACATAATAAAGAAACATAGTTCCTATCGTAAGCAAGAACCAGCAATAAAATACCAGTCATATATTCGTTCCTCTGATGCAAAATCGAAAGATTTTGCAGTTTCTGGAGAGTTGAATATACCATTCCTCATAGCCGCCACTGTTCAACAAAAGCGGCGTTAAATCCAGCTCCAAGAACAGGAGGTATGAAATTAAGATGCGTGTGTAACCAAACTTGAGAAGCATTTCTTGTTCGGGCGGCTTAGATGCCAGCGGAACGATGTAATTCCTAAGCAACTGGAGCGAGTAGTAGAGAAAAACGGGCTTAATCTGTACACGGAGCGCTGAGAGAGAATGAATGGCGCAGCGACGGCCATCCGAGAGAAGCTGGTAGGAACTCCGACTGAGCAGAAAAGACACCGGATGATAAACCCTAAAATGGGGATAAGGCGGGTCAGATGGATAGGGCTGGAAGCGAACCAAACGTTCGTTGTTCGGTTCGATTAAAGCTCGTTCGTGATCGTTTAATTAACTAACAAACAAACTTGAACAATATTTTAAATACTCGATTCTTAAATAAACAAGCTTGAACACTAATGCGTTCAGCTCGTTTATGTTCGCGAACAACATCAGTTGATGTTCATGAACAAGCTCGATAAAAAGCTTGATTCGGATTCGATTAAAATCGCTCGATAAAAACTTAAATAATATGTTATTATAAAATTGATAAATATACATAATATAAAAACTTTAATTATAACATAATAATATAATTATTTTTTATTAATAACAAGAAACATTTCATATTTATCTATGTTTGTTAGATTGTTTGTTTAGGATGTTCATGAACAAATTTAAGGTTAGCTTGTTCAACAGATTGTTTGCGAAATATGTTCACGAACATAGCTTGTTTAAAGCTCGATAAGCACTAAACAAACAAACATGAACCAAACATGAACACCCTTAAATTAAATGAACCAAACATGAACACAAATAATAATGCTCGAATCAAACACGAACCAAACATGAACAAGCTAATGTTAAACAAACACAAACATGAACACTCACATACTCGGCTCGGCTCGGTTCATTTGCAGCCCTACAGATGGATATCAACAAACCAGCAACAATAGCGACGCTTTGCAAATTGCAATAAGGCGCCAGTCCATTTCCCGGTAAATGTCATTTATTTCTTTTTTTTATTTATTTAATTAAACATCATACTATTGAGAATAATACTAAATATTTCTTTGGATTTAACTTTTCTTCATTATTTGGATATTATTATTATTATCATTAAAAAAATTAAGCTTGAGCTATACTAATTACTTATAATTGAAATTAATAAATTTAGTTTTATATATATTAAAAAATTTATAAATGATATAGACAAACATTATTATTATTTAGTTTTATAATCCCTTTATTAAAACTTAAATATAGTTTAAATTTCAAGTATATTTAGATAATTCATAACATAAAATTTAAAAAAAAAATCAAATTCTATTAAAGTACAGTATTTTATCTTTATCAAATTCTTAGGTTATTATATGTTAGATTATTGATTTGCTGAAATAATGATTGATATAATTGTGAGAAATTAAGAGGGCATTGTATTGCTTATGGGTGTGAACAAATTAAAGGAACGAGAATATATATGAGATTAGAATGAGGTGGCTAGTCAAAGGAAGGGTAAACGGGTTTGAGCCCTGATAATAGAAAGAGAGAGTAGACGAGGTTGATATTAAGGAAAGTCCCATCCTTAATACATCCATAAGAGCTATTGGGGAAGAGAGGGATATGAGGCAACCTTGAGGAGTTCCGACTAGAAATGACATTTCAAGAGATTGAGCTTTAGGAGCTCAATTCTTTCAATTCATGGGTATAATGTCAACTTGCAAGGAGATTGATAGAGTATACTCAAGTTTCAAGGTCGTTTGTAGGTCCTTCCCCATATGCTTCATTGATAGAGATGAATGAAGCAAAAAAAGAAAGTTATAGAGACTAAGGCTTCGTTTGGAACAGCTTTTGTTACAGCTTTTTAAACGGTGTTTTAGTACAAAAATTTAAAATTCAAACATTTTTGTACTAAAAAAAACTATTTTAGAAAGCAAGAAGAAAGTCGTCCTAAACGAAGCCTAAATTAAATAATTTTCACTATGAAAGAATTTTGGAGATAGAAGAGTAGAATCAAAAAATGTATTGAAAGCAAAAGGGTATTAAATACTATGATTCTTGGGTTAATAGGCTTAGGTATCTTAATAATATTTATATTATTACAAAAAAAATAAAAATAGATGGTTCTCAACTCTCCAATCAATTGTTCATAAAGGACTCAAATTTTGAAGAATATAAAAATATTTTTATTATAAGAATTTCTCCTTACCTTTGTCTTAACTTGGTGTTCCTCTATTCGAATAGCATAAGAAATCCTCTATTTTTTATGAAATCTTACCTAAAATTTAAAAAAAAAAAAAATCGTTATGATAAAATATTTCTTTCATGGGAGGAACTTTTATTTTATCCAGTGAACGCACGCTCCTCTACGTTCGGTTTTAGGCCAAAACAACGCAATACCGAGTTTTTTTAAAAAACTCGGTACAACTCGGTACTCGGTACTCGGTACTCGGTATTGCGCAGTTTTGGCCTAAAACCGAACGTAGAGGAGCGTACGTTCACTGGATGTAATAAAAGTTCTCATGGGAGAAGGATGTCTGTGATCAATCATATTTTGTATTACCTCCTTCAAATTTAAAACACATACAAAAATATTATTAACAAATTATAATCATGACTAAATTTCTTTTGGCTATCAATAATCACACAGAAAAAATTTATGCATAAGATAGACTAACATTTATTTCCCAGTTAAAGAAGGGATCTTCTAGTTAGATTTTTTTTTTTTATCAAGATTATGTCATTTTTGGCCAAATCTCTCTTAAATAAAATCTATTGTACCAAGCACCTTCTTCTAATTACCAAGAAAATTGAAGCCTTTCACATGTGAATTAGACTTCTTATTTGAAAGGGCAATGGGAAAAGTGATATTCATTTGGCATGATAGGTTTATTGGTCCCTTTAGACTTTCAAAGCTTTATAATTTTCAGTGTACTAATATTAAAGTCAACTATTTTATTAATGATGGAAAAATATAATAAACCTCTCTTTTTGTTGGTTTTTCTTTTGGAAATAGTTGATTAAGACTTTGTTAGGAATGGATTTCTTATTGCTTCTAAAATCAGCTTCAACTTCTTAGTACAAAAATTTTAATTTTAATACTAAAATGTTACTTTAAGAAGCAATAAAAAAGCCGTCCAAATGAAGCCTAATTTTATATATTCTAACTTTTTTAACATTGATTATAATGATGCCATATTCAGGAATAATTGAAAGGAATTTTTCTTTTTTATTCTCAAATACTTGAAATTTTATTATATAAACTAAACCTGAGCACTTACGGTCAATCTTTTCGAATAAAGCTACACCTTTGTACCTCTCTTTATTTGCATGAAGAATATTCAATTATTTTATTTATGTGGGTATTAGTATTCAATAAAACAAGCTCCTTGTGGCCTTTAGATGCCAATTTTATGAGAATATTAAATCAATTTAGCATACTTTTATATATAATGAAATTTCTGGTAACATATGGAATTATTTTAATTTGTTTGTTACTTTAACATCTTCATAGCAACATAAATTCCATATCATCATTATTCTATTTTTAATTATATGTTGGATGCCTTGGAATGTTAGGAACCATGCTAGATATAATAATATCTTACCTAACTGCAATTATAATACTAATCTTATTATACATTAAGCCATTCATGCTATTGAGTTTCTTATACAATTGGGTGTAAAGCATAGAGATGGACAAATAGTTATACTTTTTAATGGGTTTCTTAGGGGGGTACAATATATCTTGAGAAATTTAATTTTCCTTATCTTACTATTTTTTTGTTACATTTTTGGGTTTCTAATATCAATGCATTGGCTCTCTTGTTTGATATTTTTTATCCTCTCGTGTTATTTTGATTCTTAATGTTGAATGTAGCTTGTAGCTTTGTTGGGATTTATATTCATTTATTAGCTTTTATTTGTATTGATATCTAATCTTTTTTTGCTTTACAACTACACATTTTGTTCTATTTTTAATATAGTAATTGTTTATTTAAGCCATTATTTTCCTCTTTCATTATAACAAATTTTATTCATCTCTTCATCTTAGATGTTGTTCTTTACATGTTTTTGTTGTATGTATTCATCTTTATGTACAACTTCCTCGCGTGGGGTGCCTCTTAGTAGGTTACTAGAACTTATAATTACAATCAATGCAAGCAGTAGAAACAATATGCATGTAATCATTCAATCCAAAACAATATGAATGTATAACTGTAAGAAAATATAGCAATCAATATGAATAGTATCATATCATACGAGCAATAAAAATCAATGCAAGCTATATATTTATATGGACAATAGTGATCAGTACTTATGTAAATGATCAGTAGATTATGTCATTCCAAACCCCCACAATAATAAAATAGTTCATATAAGTTTTGTATATGCATATCATACGAAGTCTATATATGTATATAAAGTTTCTATCAAATGCATTGTTTCAAGTATCAGATCATCATATCAGCCTTCTTTGTAATGTTGTATGTAATATGCAATATATATAATGTATATTATATAGTTCATGTGAATCGATCATGTTTCCTTGTATTGATCTTATCATTCATGTCATGCGTCTATATCAGTAATTTCATGTGTCATGTATATGTCGTATCATATCGTTCTACTTATGTAATATATCATGTATGCTAATATCATATGCCATACAACAACAACAACATCAAGCCTTTATCCCACTACGTGGGGTTCGCTATATGAATCCTTTTTCTCCTAATATCATATGCACATATAAATGATATAAGCAAGGTGTCCTACTACATGTGGTGTTTTCCTTATATCATATCATGTAGCTCAACCCTATAGAAATAAGTCTCAATCAGATCAATCTTATTATCAAAAATTAGTCTCATATTACATATCACAAGTTAGGTAATTTTATGTATGACGTCACCACTTCCTACTTGTCGGTGTATCATATCATATAAGTTAGTCTCATTATGCCTCATTGTTCATATCACTTAGGAGGGTAACATATCTCCAATCAGCCTGAATCAATCAATCATTTCCAGCCAGTATTTTTTTTGCTCTTACACACATTACACATCTATAGACTATAATAACACACATCATGTACACTCAATATAATTATCAATATACTCATTAGTATATTTGTAATATGTCTAGAATACATATTGAACTAAATGAATAGTAAATATATGCATATTATGTATTTCATATCTAAATGCAATACATTGACTCATGATTATTTTATATTCAACATCATACTACTAATGTAAATTAAAAGATATAAGTAAAATCACCTAGTGAAATTTTAATTTTAACCAATAAAAAAACTTAGGATAATGATATATATCATATATCAAAAGGTAAATTATGAAAAATCACTAAAATAAGAGATATTACAATATTTTAATTGATTTTAGGAGATATAAAATATGATAAATAAAAATAGTTGAGATAGAAATAGGATTTGGATTATCTATAACGATCAGAATATTTCTTTCCAACTAAAGTGACGAAGTGAAATGACTTCGGGGCAAACTCTCTCTCTCTCTCTCTCTCTCTCTCTCTCTCTATATATATATATATATATATATATATATATATATATATATATATATATATATATATATATTCTTCTATCTTCACCAAACAAGAAGAAATGGGAGGGGATGGCTGAGGGTGGTGGGTTTAAGAAAATGCTTTTAGATATTTTTATAAAAAAATGAAGTTTAGACCCAATGCCTTGGGCCCAAGCATCGTTGTGCTCAATTTATTCCCTAAAAATCCAAGAGCATAAAGTGAGGGCATCGCCCATCTTGGCACCACAACACTCTCACTTACCAAATTCACCACTTCCTACTTGTCGGTGTATCATATCATATAAGTTAGTCTCATTATGCCTCATTGTTCATATCACTTAGGAGGGTAACATATCTCCAATCAGCCTGAATCAATCAATCATTTCCAGCCAGTATTTTTTTTGCTTTTACACACATTACACATCTATAGACTATAATAACACACATCATGTACACTCAATATAATTATCAATATACTAATTAGTATATTTGTAATATGTCTAGAATACATATTGAACTAAATGAATAGTAAATATATGCATATTATGTATTTCATATCTAAATGCAATACATTGACTCATGATTATTTTATATTCAACATCATACTACTAATGTAAATTAAAAGATATAAGTAAAATCACCTAATGAAATTTTAATTTTAACCAATAAAAAAACTTAGGATAATGATATATATCATATATCAAAAGGTAAATTATGAAAAATCACTAAAATAAGAGATATTACAATATTTTAATTGATTTTAGGAGATATAAAATATGATAAATAAAAATAGTTGAGATAGAAATAGGATTTGGATTATCTATAACGATCAGAATATTTCTTTCCAACTAAAGTGACGAAGTGAAATGACTTCGGGGCAAACTCTCTCTCTCTCTCTCTCTCTCTCTCTCTCTCTCTCTCTCTCTCTCTCTCTCTCTATATATATATATATATATATATATATATATATATATATATATATATATATTCTTCTATCTTCACCAAACAAGAAGAAATGGGAGGGGATGGCTGAGGGTGGTGGGTTTAAGAAAATGCTTTTAGATATTTTTATAAAAAAATGAAGTTTAGACCCAATGCCTTGGGCCCAAGCACCGTTGTGCTCAATTTATTCCCTAAAAATCCAAGAGCATAAAGTGAGGGCATCGCCCATCTTGGCACCACAACACTCTCACATACCAAATTCTAGAAATTTTAGAGAAATGAAATGAATGCTATTACAATCTACCCGCCTTTAAAAATATCATCCTATATATTTCTCACTATTGATCACTGACAAAAAGAACATAGTCACTGATCATCTATCACATCAATCATTAATTAAATCATGTATTCATTCATTCACAATTGTATGCATGTTAATCAATATACATGTTACTTAATCAATCATATGACATGTTATGCAATACATTTCAATCATTAATAATTGCACTCAAAATAACGAACTATACTATTGGACCAAAAAAAAGTGAAACCATTTAAGTAAAAGAAGCTAAACTCTTGAACATCGAGCCCTCTTTTTGGTGTAATTGTTAAAGTTTATTAAGAAGCTTTGAAGTTAAGAGTGCTCATCCCGAATAAATTTTGTGATGGGTGACCTCCTTAGAAGTTTCACCAACATGATAAATCATGAGGTTGCTAGTCCAAAATAGATAAGATATCGATAGTTGAGAGTTTGAGCTATTATAAATGGTATCAGAGAAATTGTGAAACCCTTGAAAAAAAATTGTGCTGTTTTTCGTCTGTACGAACCTAGTTAGTACGGGATGAACCGTTAGTACGAACTGAATAAATTGTGAAGAAATCTGTATGGTTCGTCTGTACGAACCTGGATGGGTCGGTACGAACCGAGACAAGTTTCGTCCAGGGAAGAAAATTTGGAATTTAATTTTCATCTGGACGATTTGATCCAGAGAAGATCATCCCGGGACGATCGGGACATCGTCCGGGACGATCCTGCTTAATAAATATCTAAATAGTGTTGTATTTTGACGAGAGAGAAAGCCCAGGAGAGAGAAAAATGAAGGAAAAAAGAAGAAAAGTGGATTTTTGAGCTACTCCGATCCGTTTTCGTCCGTCGTCGTAGTTAAAGAAGTTGACCGACACGAGGTAAGACACATTCCGCCTCTCACAATTTTCAGCAATGAAATTTTTGACGCGTTTTCTGTTCCGAATTTTGTTTCCGTTAGCGAATTTCTGGTATTATTTTCTTCTGACAAAGATTTTACCTCGTAACTTTAGGTATGTTTTTGAGCTGATAATTGTGCACGTTTTGAGTATTTTCTGAAAGATTTTTACCGGATATTTTGGATTCTACGGCATTTTAATTGAATTGCAAATTATCGGGATGTTGAAATATGTTACTTCATTACAATGAAAATCTTATAATATTGTTGCGGATATTCTGTGGTAATTTGGTAAATTTTTGAATCTGTGTAAATTCCGTATACTGCCGTTATGCCGCTGATTTTTCGTACGAATTCTGTTTTTGTCCTGAATTGTATATTGAATTAATTAATTAATTGTACGCTATCAGAAGGGAGTTATAAGGGGCCAGAATCCTATGTGATTCTGTTGTCTGGGTCCGGGAAGGGAGACATAAGGGGAAGTTCTGAAATCTGAAATTCTATATATATATTCTGTTCTTGTGCTATAAGCACAAAAGGGAGCTATAAGGGGAAGTTCTGGCCGTGCTATAAGCACAAAAAAGAGCCATAAGGGGAAGAGGGGAAGTTCTGACATCTGGAAGGAAGTTCTGTTCTAAAATTATCTGTTATGTAAAGTTGTAATGTGATTATTTCTGATTTATTTCTGTACGATTCTGATTTATTCCGTACGATCCTATCTGATCTGTGATTTGAAGCTTTGTGATCTCTATTCTGAACTCGGATTTTGATATGACTCCAGTTTTCTGTATCTGATGTATGATTTCTGATTGATCTGTTATCTGTTCTGTCTGTTATACGATTTCTGTACGATTGCTCGAATTCTATTCGGAGACTTTTTTGATATGTTTTCTGATGTGAGTTTCTGATTATTTTGATTGGTGAGTGGTGTATTGCTGAGCTGTTAGCTCATCCTTATTTTCTGCGTGGTTTTTAGGTTCTGGAAAAGGGAAGGAAGCCTTGAATTAGTAGTTCAGAGTCTGATCTGAGATTAGGTACTTGATACTTTTGATTTTTGTACAGTCATGGCTTTTCTGTTCTGTTATTTCTGTCTGAAGTCATGGATTGTATTGTATATTATTATTTTGACAAAATAAAAGATAGATGAATCATTATGCATTTTGATGTTTATAGTAGCTCTGTATTTTTTTGTCTGTTTAATACTTGGAAGAAAGTCTGAAGCAAATTCCAAAGCTAGATCCTGGATAGTCAAAAGTTCCGTAGCGACCCGATGCGAGCGGGATCCGTCCCGATCGGGTTGGGTCGTGACAGAAATACACTAGCTAGAATCTTATCTGGCTGGTGAATAATTTTGGGATAAAGATATTAAAAAGGGCACCAATTACTTAAGTGGGAGAGATTGTGAAATCCCTTAAATAAAAATAAGCTAAACTCTTAAACATCAAAGCACCTTTTTGTGTAATGGTTGGAATCTCAGTAACAAGCTCTGATGTTAAGCATGCTCATCCTGAAGAAATCCTGAGATGGACGACTTCATGAAAAGTTACACCAAATGGACAAAATTGTGAAGCCCTTAGGCCAAAGCAAACAATATTTTTATAGTTAAGAGAGTTTAGACTAATACAGGATCTCTTTAAAATATTACTCACTTCCTACTGACTCATATTATATACCCTTTGCTGTATTGGAGGCAGTCAACACTAAAGGTGTGAGATGTATTTAACTTTCACTCACATTTTTAGCATTAGTATTGCCTATAAAATATTAACTAAATATTCTAAATCATGTAGTTCTCTACTCATATGTTTGTAAATTTATCCATTATGGACCTAGATCTCTCTCTCTATATATCCCTTATATGGGAAATCAATCATCATGTATCCATACAGACCACATCTAAAACACTATCCTATAATCATATAACATTGACATGTATGCCTCTTACCACATTTGAGGCATTTTGATATACCACCAATTGGTATCATAGGTCATCTTCTATCATAAACAAACTTGCTTCTCTTCTCACTACTACGACCTCGTAGTTATCTCTTCATCTTCTCTCTTCCTACTAATGACAAGTTTGAACTGGGGAATTGCAAAATCATTTTTCACTAACCTAACTTTCTCAACTAATTCTAAAAAGCCCTGAATCCTCAGTGGCACAAGGAGATTTTTTTTTTGCTTATCCTTTAGAAATCTAGAATATTTCTCCTCATTGGTACTAACTAGTTGAGGTGCATATCTAACTAGTTTAATAAACTCACCCTTGTATTGTATCACTGACATGCTCCTCTACTCTAGCCTTATGAAAGCCTCTTACATTGTTATCTTGCCGACGAAGGTATGAATCAATCTTTGAAGATAAAAACTAAGTTTGTCCAAGTAATCTCTATTGTTATCTTCCCTTGGAATTTCTCCTACTATTGTCCTATCCACCAGCTCTCAATTTCACCTTCAAATAAGATCACCACAGTGGTACTTCCATGCTCTCTAGACACTGCATGTTGTCAAATATCTTTTTTAATTCCTAGCAACCAATCTTCTATTACATGTGGCTTTACAACTACCTTAAACAACAAGAGCTTCAACTTGTCGAACACCTGTAAATATTAATTATCCTCAATTTTCTTATTCCTAGTTTGACTACTTTAAGCATCACTCATCACTCATCATAATATTAGAACTCAATGGGGCTACTCTACTATGCTCATTTGGTACTTTAAATGGATACATTACACATTATAGTTCTCTTTCCAATCAATTGATAATTCCATCACCCACTACAGGAAAAATGCCCAATACCGGCGGTTCTAATCAGCGGTTTATGGACCGGCGGCATGGCCGGCGTTCGGGCTGTCAGCTTTTTACGACGGCCGAACCGGTGTTTTCTCTACGTTAAGCCGCCGGTAATAGCGGCGGTCTATAAACCGACGGTAAACCGCCGGACATCAATATGAACTGGCAGTTTGCCGGCGGTAGAACCGCCGTTGATAAGTGACTTGTTTCCGGCGGTCCGGACCGCCGAAAAACCACCGGTCAATGCCCTAATACGACCAGCCCCACGACTGGCATTTCATTTTTACTCTTTCCTTCTCTCTCTCGGTCGCTCGCTCTCCCGTCGCCTACGCTCACCTCCGCTCGTCCGACCGCCGCCGACAAATTTCCTCCGACCGCCGCCCCCAATCCGACCGTCGCCGACGAAGTTTGTCCGACCCCCGACGGTTAAACTCCGACGTCCGACCGCCGACCTAGTCCGACCCCAAACCGTCTGATTTCTATTTTAAGGTTATTTTTTATGGTTTTTGTTTGATTATTTGTTCTCACTACACATTTGCAAGTGTTAGAAATATTTTGGATGATTTAGGTAGTACGCAAAGATGTAATGTTGTAATTATTTTGTTATATCTATTTTTTTTTTTATTAAGTGTTATTTTAGTTTAGGTGGAATCAATTTTGTTGATTGTTACTTTTAGTTAGAGCAATATAGGAAGAGAGAGGGGAGTAAGGGAAAACATACGAGACGGTGTAGGAAGTAAACCTTTATCGGACTGAAGAATGGGGAAGAGAATTGCCATTGCCAATGAGAACTTGATCGTTACCAATGTATAGTGATGGTTGTTGAAGAGAATGAGTTTATGGAGTGAGATGAGTTGTAGTTCTTGTGACCGGGTACCAAGGTGATGTAGTTGTATCATCTATAAATGCAATATTGGCATTGGAGGAGTTAGATGAATATTGGAGGTTGGTTTGATTCTAATAGTTTAGAGCTGAATGACCTCTTTTCCCACAAATTTGACAATCTCCGGCGAATTTGGGCTGACGGGAACGAGAAGAATTTGCTATTGGTGAGGTACCTCCACTGACAATCTCCGGCGAATATAGCGGCGTGTTGCCCAACATATCTTGCTTTTTCTGCAGGTTTAGACTTTAGGGTGAACCTCCCTAAAATAGAGGGGATGCTGTCAATTTTTTTTTTCAGGTGCTACAGGTTTCCGGCGGCTTACCGGCGGTTTGGCCGCCGGAAACTATGATAACAGACGGCCAATAACCAGCTGCCGGTAAAGGCATTACACCACCGGTTTATTACTGGCGGTTACCGACGGCCACCGGCGATGTTACGGTGGACATCCGGCGGTTTAGATCGTCGGTACTACCGACGGATAGACCGCCGGCTATCGCCAGTAAACGAACCGGCGGTCTGCCGGCGCTTGCCGGCGGTTTAAAAACAAACGACGCCCAACTAAACCGCCGGAGGACCGTCGGTAAATTGACCGCCGGTAAGCCGTTAGTAAAATAACCGGCGGCATCACGGCCGGAAAACCGCCGGTTCAAAATCCGGTTGTACCCGGCGGTCTCGGCCACCGGTAAACCGCCGCAAAAAAAAACCGCCGGTATAAGTTTCCTATTCGATTTTTTCCGGCGGCTAAAAAACCGCCGTAAAGCCGCCGGTAGTCCAAAAAACCGCCGGTTAATATAGAGAAACCGCCGGAAAAAACCGCCATATTTCGATATTTCTCCTGTAGTGCGCATATGCATGGAATGAGCACTAAGAAAATTAATTCTATTGCTATCCATTTGTATCCCTCTCAAAAATAATTATTATAGATCGATCTCATTATAATCTAATTCTTCCAATAACCTTTACTCTGATATAAAAATTGTGACGTCCTATATCTAATTTTGGATAAATTATTCACTTTATAATTTGATTAATCTACTAGAGCAAGTAGCTATAAATTATATATATCAAAATATTTCTATCTTCATTCATTAAAATGTACAAGTATATTTGTTATTCAAATTTTAATTTATCATAAATAGGAGATCACTTATCATATCAATTTAAATATTTCTAAGCTGTTGACTACAAAAGAATAAAATAAATTATAGAAAATAAAATAAAACCTAAAAATTTTGATCTATTTTACTCAACTGGATCCTGACCCCTTCCATAAATATATAAGAATCACAGAGTGAGCTAATAACTCAATAATTTACCAAACACTATGACTACAATCAATGCAAGGCAGTAGAAATGGTATGCATGTAATCATTCATTCAAAATCAATGTAAAAATATACCTGTAAGAATATGTAGTAGTCAATATGAGCATTATCATATCATATGAGCAGAAAAAAATAGTGCAAGCTGTGTATTTTATGGGCAATGATCGTGCAAGGTGTGTATTTTATGGGCAATGATCAGTAATCATGTAAATGATCAATAAGTTATATCATTCCTATATTTACATATTTTTATTAAAAAAAAAACTTTTGACTAAGCGTCGCTGCGCTCATTTATTTCCTCAAAAACCCAAAAGCTCATTGTCGCGACACCCATCCCAACGCACAACTCTCTCTCACATACAATTTTCTAGAATTTCAGGGAAATGAAATTGAGGTTGTTACCAGCATCACCCACGAACAAATTCAAATTCAACAACTTTAAACCCACATATCCTTCCTAAGGACAGCGAAATCCCCAATCATTGAAGCAATCACAAAGGCAGTTAATTAAAAACATTATCTTACACAAAGTATGATAAACTGTCTTATAATTTAATTAAGTGTTTTATATGCTAATTTTAATTAGGGATATGTAGCATTAGCCACCAACCCCCAACCAATTGGACTCTTGCCTTGTTTCAACTGCACGCGCCAGCTAATTAATTAATTCAGTGATCATCAACATTTTAGTTTAGTTTAGCTTAGTTAGAAGGACACTTTAATAAAATTTCTCTAAAAAAATATTTTTTATTTCTGGACTAAGCACCTTTTTCAAATAAATTTTGTTATTTGAATTAGCTGCGCGTTAGGAACCAATGATCCCAAATTCAAACCTTGTTGCGGTTTCTCTGTCGCTGCTGAAGGATGCTGCATTGTCACCATCCTCCCTCAACTTTATTTCAAGCCAAAGTAACCAAATCATATAACATAGACTAACAAAAAATTTACCAAAAAACCAAGATAGCTGCTCCTCATCCATTTTTTTTTATCAACTTTATACCATTTAAATCAACACTTTTCCTTCTCTTCCAGACTTCAGGTGCAAGACAAAAGGTAGTAGGAGGAAAACCCAATAGCAAGTAATCAATATCTGATTGATATTCTACAGTAAAATCATAACAAAATAATACTAATAAAAAGGAATAGGTAGTCTTCTCATCAATAAGAATCACCCTTAGTTCTCTTTTAAGGGCATCTAGCTCCAACCGAAAATCTCATTTTTCACTCCAAAATACAGTATAACAAGAAAGTGGCGTGATTCATCTCCAATCGAACTCCATTTTGCGCCTAGGTAACAGTCTTTCTCATTCGCACGTTTCTTCAATTCGGCAAATCTGGTAGAGACACAATATTGAGGTCTCACTGTTCACCCGCAATCAAATATCGGAAGTTTTGCCGTTCAGCTGGAGCTCACGAACGACGCCATTCACGCGTTTGGAATTCGGTTGGGCCTAAAAGAAGAAAAAAATTAATAAACCTGCCTGCATCTTGTCCACGTTTCATATAACCCCATTTTACTAGCGCAATGCCTAAGCAAAGGTAGGTGGTGGAAAGCAACCTGAGCTCAGTACCAGAAGTTAGAGATCCTCCTCTCCTATTACTTTCCACTGCTGCTCAGTTCCTCTTTCTAAGAACAAATTTCACTAAAGCTTTTCTTTGTTTTTGCTCTATATGCTTCATTGGTTGCAGGAAAGCAAAGGGAAGGATGCAGCTTCATATTTCACCAAGCCTGAGGCATGTGACTGTGCTTCCTGGGAAGGGAGTGAGGGAGTTCATTAAGGTGAAGGTGGCATCGAGGAAGCTCTCTTACAGGATGGTGTTCTATTTTCTGCTGTTCCTGACCTTCATGCTTCGGTTCGTGTTCGTCTTGACGGCAATGGAGACGATTGAAGGTGAAAATGAGTGCTCCTCCTTAGGTATGGGGAATGCTGTATGTATGATTTCATTTATGTTTTGATGTTTGAACCTCCAATTGTACAGCAAGAAGGAAGAGCATAGTACATCATAAAATAAGACATAAAAGTATACCCAATGCACATTTTTTTTATATATTATATTCATATAGGAGAACACTAAAAACAATGGGTTAATACCATCTTTTTTAATTAAATGTAATATGAAATAATATTAAGAATATGTTGTCAAAAATATTTAATCAACACATATAATAATATATATAGTAATACATTATGCATGGAGTAAAATATTTTAAGATATCCATTCCAAATGTACAAGCAAAAGAATTGCTTTGGTTGGAAATCATAAAGGAACTAAAGACCTCAAGTTCTACCTAAATATTGGTGACAAAGGCAGCTTTAATGTCATTGTTGGAAAAAAAAAATGTTGCAGTTGTTGAAGGTGGAGCCATAGATATTTTTTTAATAACAGTACATAAATTTTTTTATTTTTTTAATGGGGCACTTAAATCATATTTATTAAAAAAAATATTATATAATAATAATTTATTTATATATAAAATTGAATTTCCTCATAAAAATAAGGCAAGAAATAATTTTAAGGTAGGTGTATGTGGGGAATTTTTATTGCGTCCTCCCACCTGACGTAGAGATGCGTCCTCCCAACGTAAAAAAACTCGGTTTTTGCTCGATATTGCTAGATATTATTTGGTAATAACGAGGAATATCATCATGTGAAGACCAATACCGAGTTATACCGAGCTATACCGAGCAATACCGAGCAATTCCGAGCACATACCGAGTTTTCTCTAGGAAAAACTAGGTATTTTTTTGTATTGCTCGGTATTGCTCGGTATAGCTCGGTATTAGTCTTCACATGATGATATTCCTCGTTATTGTTTGGCATTGCTCGATATTTGCTTGGCATTTCTCGTTTTTTAGCGCGATTTTAGCTATGGAAGGACGCATCTCTACGTCAGGTGGGAGGACGCAATAAAAATTCGTATGTGGGGGCCATTAAGGTAGACAGTAAGCTTCAATATTGAAATAAAAAATGGAAATCAGCATTTATAATAATAATAATTATTATTATTATTATTATTATTATTTTGAACATTTGATGGTAAAAAACTACCATTATGACAGTCATTTTCTTAATTAATGACATTTGATTGTAAAAAATGGAATTTAGCAATTTTATAATTAAAATTAAATGTAAAACTTTAATTTATTAATTTATTTTACTTAAAAAATCTCATAATTTACTTCGTTTTTCCTGTAGGGTGTGTGGGAAAAAGGCTAGGGCCCAAAATATTTGGAAGAACAATGGAACCTACGGTACTTTGCGAATCAGTTAAATCACCACAATTATTTTCTTATACTCTATATATCGTTTACTGAAATATTTCAAATAAGATTATTATGATCTTTTATGCTCGCAGAAGGTTCCAGAAGAAATATACCGGATTCTAGAAGAAGCTGAGGTCAAAATCCCACGGTTTGGCTCTGATGCTCCAGACTCTTTGGAAGAGTTCCTTGCAGAAATGAGAAGCAGTAAATCTGATGCAAAGACCTTTGCATTAAGGCTCAAGGCGATGGTATCTTTTCTTCTTCATGAACAATATTAATACATCGATCTCAAAGAAACTTATAATTCTTTTTAGATTTCCATAAATTTTTATATAAATTTTTATATAAAAAATTGTGTGATATTTTTTTTTAAAATCCCAAAAATTCCCTTTATAATATATAGTATATTCATGCGAGCTGGATCAAACAGGTCACCCTTCTGGAGCAGAAGACCCGGATCGCCAAAATCCAAGAGTTTCTTTACCGCCACGTGGCATCCAGCAGTATCCCCAAACCCCTTCACTGCCTCTCCCTCCGCCTCGCGGTCGAACACTCCACTAACGCCGCCGCACGCGCTCCACTCCCCTCCCCAGACCTCGTCCCCGCCCTCGTCGACAACTCCCGCCGCCACTTCGTCCTTGCCTCAGACAACGTTCTCGCCGCCGCCGCCGTCGCCGCCTCCCTCGTCCACCATGCACTCCGCCCCTCCTCCGTAGTCCTCCACATCATCACTGATCGCAAGACCTACGCGCCCATGCAGGCATGGTTCGCGCTCCACCCGCTCGCACCCGCCGTCGTGGAGGTGCGGGGGCTCCACCACTTTGACTGGTTCGCGAGGGGGAGAGTTCCGGTGCTGGAGGTTATGGAGAGAGATCGAGAGATGAGGTCTCAGTTTCGCGGCGGCTCCGCTGCGATCGCGGCGAGTGAAGGGGAGAAGCCGGTGGTGGTGGCGGCGAAGCTTCAGGCGTTGAGTCCGAAGTATCATTCGATTATGAATCATGTGCGGATTTACCTGCCAGAGGTACGTAAATGGGCTGGTTACCGTTGCGTTCGAATAATTGGGCCTTTAAAACTATTTTTTAGTAAAAAAATTTAATTTTTATAATGGAAAGCTGCTTTAAGCCTAAATCAAAATATTGAGCTAAATAGTGAAGAAGATAATAATATCTGATTTAATTTTCTAAGATATTAATATTAAAAATTGAAATGTATTAATTTTTCTATCATATTTATCCTGCTTGTTATATAAATATTTTTTATTTTAAATTTATTTCTAATTAAATATTATATAATTTCATATTATTTAGATATAATATAAATATTATATTTCAATATTTTAAACTGATTATAATTGGGTTAGAGATTCTAACCCAATTGTTTACTACTAAATTTTGAACTGCAATTCATCTTTTAGTAGCATGACTAAATTAATTAATTTCTTAAAGAGTGATCAATGAGTTATTTTGGGAGTATTATGAGTACCCAAAGCACTACTTATGCTTCCATATTATAAGCATTTCTCCCAAAAATATTATATGTATGGTTCTTAATTGAGCAGTAATGCTGATACTCAAATAATGTTAATTGTTTTCTCTCTCATGTTTGCAACAAGGCAGTTATTTCCAAGCCTCAAGAAGTTAGTATTTCTTGATGATGATGTAATCGTCCAAGCTGATCTTTCACCTCTTTGGGAGATCGATCTCCAAGGTAAAGTTAATGGCGCAGTTGAGACTTGCAGAGGTGAAGACAAGTTTGTAATGTCCAAGAAGCTCAAAAATTATCTGAACTTCTCCCACCCTTTGATCTCAAAGACATTCAATCCTGAAGAATGTGCTTGGGCTTATGGCATGAACATCTTCGACCTCGACGCCTGGAGGAAAACAAACATCAAAGACACATATCATGAATGGATTCAGAAGGTATATTCAACTTCTCGTGATGAATCTCAAAGTTCTTGGATTTTTTTTTTATATGCTCATTATTACCTATTTGTTTTGTTGTTAGAACTTGGAATTAGACTTGAGCTTGTGGCAATTAGGAACTCTGCCTCCAGGTCTTATAGCATTTCATGGCCATGTTCATATAATAGATCCTTACTGGCACAAGCTGGGGCTTGGATACCAGGAGAATACGACGCGAGATGAGGCGGAGAAAGCTGCTGTCATCCATTTTAATGGCAGGGCCAAGCCTTGGCTGGAAATTGCATTTCCTCAGCTCCGGCCTCTATGGACAAAGTACATTGATTTCTCTGACAAATTTCTTAAAGCTTGTAATATAAGGCCTTAGTTACAGAAGTGCACATAGCATTGCTATTGATGATGATGTTCATTATATGAGGGAGGGTGGGGAGGGATAAGAACAAAATGCTCATTTTGATGAAGGAAGATGAAGGAGATAATTATGAAAGAGAGTTGCTTGTTCATGGGTTGAGATGAAAGATGAGCTTAGAGTGGATCTTGTCTTTGTGAATTTCTGGCACTTGAGTGCAAAGTTTTAGATCTTTTGTTAGCTCTTTTTTTTTTTTTTTTCCCTCATCAATTTTCTTAGTTTAGAGAACACTTTATTACTCTGGAAGATGATTCTTTGATGGATTCATAGCAATGCAATTTACATAAATCTGCAGAAGAATGAACGAGAAATTTAACAAATGTTTTTCCTTTGCTGCTTCTTATGAACTCAATCTGTAGAATGGAAAATAAGTGCTCCTGAGGCAGCGAAAAAACAGCCAAAAATTGATTTACGATACATTTCATGTTCTGCCTGTTTACTTGCTCATATTCTTGGACAATTCTTCTATCTATTTAGGTTTTGTTTGGGATGATTTTCTTATCACTTCTTAAAACAATTTTTTAATACAAAATTATAATTTTTTACTAAAATTATACTTTAAGAAGCAGTAAAAAAGTCATCCCAAATAAAATCTTAGTATATTTATAATCATGATCTATGGAATTATGAAACTAGCAATCTCTCAAGCAAAAGAGACTCAATCTTCATGAAGATTGGTAAACTTCACAAGGAAAGGAACATAATCATTAAATAACTTAAATTATGCCTCATGTCATTTTCCTTTTTTCTCTTAAACATTTTATAAAGGATAAGAAAAATAATAGTATGGTCCTAAAAATAGTTTCTTATTTTGTCTCAGTTGTTGGTCCAACCAATTTAAAATGATCGATTAATATAGCCGGTCATATTGATCCACATTGTTGGTTTTATTGCCCAATTAAATTATTTTGTCAACATGATCAAACACCTAATTACTCCCTAAATAAAATGAAAACTCTCTCTTCTCAATATTTGATATAATCATAAGATATGCAGCTAAAATTTATTGTTGATTGAAGTAATATTTGCAAAATTAAAAGAATTGACAATGTCTACATCCTTCAGCTCATCTTGCATGCATTAAATCCAAGGAGATCTCATTCATGGATGGTCGTCTAGAATATCCGGAGCCCCCAGTAAATTGTTCTATTGACTGATAATCATAATTAGTTCCACCCGGAGACGTCGATGATTCAGAAGACACACTTGTTGGGTTTTCCCCTGTAAAGTATCCTGGTAGTGATGGAACCAGAAGCGTTTCAGTATTAGTACTTAACATGAGCACTACAGAAGCCATGCTTGGCCTCTCCATTGGCTCTGCTTGAATGCAGAGAAGCCCGATATTGATGCACCTCAACACATCCTCCAGCTGATACTGACCACCAAGGCCTTGGTCTATGACTTCTTCTGCTTTTCCTTGATTCCAATGCTGCCAAACCTATGAAACAGCAAAAAAAAGATTACTATGAGTTTTAACTACAAATGCAGTCACATTGTAAGTAAATAGATAGAGGTTGGAGTTCTTTGAAGTTGCTTACATATGTTTGAAGGTTCAAGGCATTTCCCAGCTCTATGAAACTCCCATTTCTCCTTCCTGTTATAATCTCCAGCACCACCATTCCGTAGCTGAAAACATCTGATTTCGTAGAGAACATGCCGCGCATTGCGTATTCTGGAGCCATGTATCCACTGCATGCATTAAACCAGTGATGAAACATGAGGTCATTAACAGGGGCAAATCCAGCCTTAATTTTCAGAAGGGGGGTGACAAACTTATAAGTAACTGCTAGTGTTGCCTTGAACTTGGCTCGACCTTTCGGTACAAAAAATGGGTCAATAGTGACCAAACAATAGAGACAAAAAGAAAATGGTCGCTAAAAGATGATTAATCATTCAATTTCTATAAAATGTATGTTGAAGTTGCCTTGAATTTGGCTCGACCCCTATTTGTTCATAACGTTGATTGTCGTACGCTACGCAGATATGTCGGGGGTCAAAGGGGGCAGCGCCCTCTGGCAGGGTTTGACCTTTTTGAAATTCAAATTAATAAATAAAATGATGAATTCTCTTTACTATTTCTCTTTGTATTTGGTTCATCGTTTCCTAACAATAACACCTCTACACAATGTGTTTAATTATGTTAGGGTGCAATTGCCTAAAGATCATAGTATTTTAAAACTTTTATGGGGGCAATTGCCTAAAAATTCTTGTAATAACAGCTAAAAAATATATTGAGAGTGACAAATTGCCTAAAAAATGATATAATAAAAAATTAAAAAATTTTAATTATATGATTTTTTAGGTAGGGGGGGCAATTGCCTCCCTGGGCTTAAAGGGGATCTGTCCATGATCATTAATGTACCTAGTAAGAATGATTACGCATGATTTTGAACATTAATATGCTTACAATGTTCCAGCAATCTGTTTTGTGTTCCATTGGCTTTCATTGATGCCAACAAGCTTTGCAAGGCCAAAATCTGAAATCTTGGGGTTCATATCACCATCCAGCAAGATATTGTTTGCGTTAAGATCACGATGAATGATTCTTAGACGCGAATGGTTATGCAGATAAACAAGGCCTCGAGCAATTCCTTCTATGATTATTTGCCTCCTTTTCCAGTCTAACTGTGCTCGCCCCACTGGATCTGTTTAGATCGAGCAAGATTAGTTCATTTGGGATAATTTTTTTACCACTGTTATAGAAAGCAGTAAAAAAGCTAACTTTCAAACGACTCCTAAATCAGCTCACCATATAAGTGCTTGTCAAGGCTTGCATTGGGAAGATATTCATAGACAACTAGCTTCTCATCCTCTTGCATGCAACAGCCCAACAGCTTTACAAGATTTTTGTGTTGAAGTTGAGCAACCAAAGCTGCTTCATTCCTCAATTCCACTAGGCCTTGCCCATAAGTGTTGGAGAGCCTTTTCACCACTATTTGTCGCCCATCCCATAGCACCCCCTGGTGATAATATCAAATCAAGAAGTATAATTATTTCTTAACAAATGTCAACTGTAAATCAATTAAAATTAGGTTTGTTATGTTCCAATTAGAAAGCTTAACGGGTTGTTCGGCTATAAGTAGGAATTAGTAAATCTAGAAAACTGTTTGGCAAGTAAAACTTAGGTTTTATTTGGGACAACTTTCATGTTGCTTCCTAAAATGACTTTTAGTATAAAATTTTATAATTCAAAAAATTTTTGCACTAAAAAAATGGTGTAGAAAACAACAAAAAAGCTGTCCCAAACGAAACCTTAGTAAACTTTGTAGCATATATTCTTAACATTTAGGATTTAAATGAAGGAAAAGAAGCTGCACAGTGAGAAAAAATTATGTAAATCTCTTCAAACTTTTTTGACAAAATTTAACCCAACTCTTCATCAAGACTTTGCTTGGCATAACTTTATTATTGTTTTATAAAGTTGTTGTAGAAAAAGTAACTTTTTAAAGCTATTATAAAAAGCAAATATCTATTGCAAATTTTTTTTTGAAAGCAACAAAAAAGCAACAACCAAATAAAAATAATGGTAGCAATCTGAAATTCATAGCAATAAAAAAGTTGTCCCAAATCAAATCTAAGGTTTCATTTGAGACAACTTTCTTAATGCTTCTTATAACAGCTTTTTAGTACAAATAATACATTTTTTGTATTAAAAAGCTTATTTAGGAAGCAGAAAGAAAGTCACCCAAATGAGGCCTGAGGCCTGAGGCTTCATTTGGAATAACTTTTGACCGCTATTTTTCACAACTTTCAAAAAAATTTATGCTTATAAAAAAACACTTTAGAAAACAATAAAAAAACTATATCAAATAAAACCTAAATCTTTCAACCGCTATTTTTTTATTTTTAATTTTTCAATCATAGACGAAATTTAATATTATCAGGCTCTCAGCTGACATGACATAATGGACGCCAATCTTACCTTATAAACAGGTCCAAATCTCCCTTCTCCGAGCTTATTTTCATTGGAAAAGTCGTTTGTTGCAGCTTTAAGTTTTACAAAAGGAAGTAGATGAGATTCAGTTGTCTTTATATCCTCTTCCACATGAA
Source organism: Dendrobium huoshanense (assembly GCA_016618105.1). NCBI lineage: Eukaryota > Viridiplantae > Streptophyta > Magnoliopsida > Asparagales > Orchidaceae > Dendrobium > Dendrobium huoshanense. The sequence continues at coordinate 32,807,889 of CM028349.1, read as the reverse complement.
GCTCTAAGAAAAAGCATCCACGAAAGGAAAAAATGTTTATCAATACACATTAATCAGCACAAATTTTAAGGATTCTAATCCTCCGAAGAACAGGAAATTAAACTTACTGGAAGATTTTCGCTTCGCAAATCTGCTTCGGCAGATGAGCAAAATGCAAACGACAATGATTGCTGATAAAATGGTCGCACTGATTGACAATGCAATAATTATTTTCTTTGTTTGGCTACCTCTGCTTGTACCTACTTGCAAATCCTTCATCAGAACGGAAAACAAACCAAACTGGCAAATACTTTTTTTTGTTAAAATAGAAATATTTTTTTTAACGTTACTTATTAGGCTCAGATCTTTTATTATTAATGAATTTGGAGAGAAACATTAGGGCATCTCCAACGGAACTCCGAATACTTAAATGCCGTCGCCTCCGAGCTCCAGCCGAACGCTGAAACTTCCCTTATTTCCATGCTGGTGAACAGTAGGACGTCAATATTGGCGTTGAACTGTTCATCATCACCATTTTTCTCGATCTACCGAACTTGACAAGAAGCGCGCCAAAGAAAAAAAAATCTTTACCTTCTCAAAATAAAGTTCCATTGAAGATGAATCGCCTCATTTTTAAGTTTCATCACATTTTGGAGTGAAAAATGCGATTTCCTTGGAGATGATCTTAGAGCTACATCGCTTAGTTTATAGTTTAATTTGTCTTTTAGCTGGCTAAGACCAGCTCAAAAGAAACCGCGACGCACAAACTGACAGAAGGTTGTTTGGAAGAATCGTTTGACAAAACTTACGGTATCTACAAAAAAAATATTAAGCCAGATATTCAAAGCTCCATTAATATTTTTCAACTTTTTAGATTTTTTTTTTTAATTTTAGAAATTTGAATCGCTTTGCTATGATTTAAAATATTCATTTTAATTTAGTTAATTTAAAATTAATTTTACTTATTTCTGTTAGGGTTTAGGGTTACAATGATGATTTAATAAAATTTTAATTAATTTAAACAAAAATTGATTGGAAATTATAAATAAAAAATATAATATTTATTCATATTTCAATAATATATAAGACGCAGCGATATTAACTATTAAAAATAAAAAACATTTCAATATTTTTAAGGGGGAAAAAAGAAGACCTAATGGCCGGGTATCTCTTACCGGTTCCATGAGGAGTTGCAGCCATGGAACGAGCTTGAATCAGCGAGAGGTTGAAGAAGGGATAATTATTGTAAGTCACAATGCAGATCGAAGCTATGGATCCTCCCCCGAGTCTGTAATCATAATGTTGCTGCGCGTACGTATCGTATGCCAGACGCAAACACTCGTAACAAGTCTGCGGATCTAAATCCATCGTGCACCACGCCAGCCCATATATCTGCTCATACGTACTGCTCGTGTTCCCCACCGCAATCCTCAACTCACTACTTTTCGCCTCCAGCCACAGCTCCTTCATCAAATCCCTCAGTTGCCGGCTGTATTCCACCTGATCCGTACCGTTTTCCATTCGAATGATGGGTTTGAAATTTAGATTCTCCGGCAACGCATAGAAGCTATGGTCTTCGTAGCGGAGAACGCAGTATTCGTTGCGCACCGCAGTGGACTTCTGCCCCGCGCATGTGCCGTGAAGGGCCTGTAAAGCAGATCTGGTGAGGCAGTCGGAGCAGAAGACAAGGGGCGCGTCGGGGCGGCACTGAGCGAGGCCGAAGACAGTCTGGGTTTCCGTTGAGCCAGCGGAGTCTTTGAAGAAGAGATTTTCGGTTTTGGGAGTGTTGTAGATGAGGCGGTTGAGGAGGAGGTGGAGGTTGCTGGCATAGGGGCTTGGGTCGGTGTAGTTTCCGCCGGAGACGCAGGAGGTTAATAAGGGGTCGGCGGCGATGATCGGAGATGGTGCGGAGAAAAGATAGGAGATTATTAAGTGAAGGAAGAGGATGAGGGTAGTGGAGGGAGGTGTCATGACTGTGGCTGCCATGCCGGGGATGTTGAAATGGTTTTGTGGTTTTATAGAGGGTTTTAATTTGTTTGGATATTATGAGGGAGTAAAAGGAACGGCGATGCCTTCTGTTTTAGTCAGATTAGGTTGATTTGTTCTTGCGGGAATACTTGAGCTCGGTGGAGGAGATGATGATTCCAAGTAAATTATAGGGCAGCTTAAAATGGAACAAGTTTTAAGGAGAGCACTATTAATATTTAAATTAGCTGCAGGAACAAGATACAAAAATAATTTACAAGGAATATATTATTCAAATTGTTTACCTTGCATTCTATTGAATACATCAAACTGTTTCGTACATTCTATAGAATACATCAAATCAAATGATTTGATGTATTCTGAAAATGCCAAATTAGCTGGTGTATTCTAAAAATTGTTACAGTTGTTAATTTTTATTAGAGTTCATGCAAATTTTTACACTAAGTATCATTAGCATAGTAATTAGCTGATTAAGCACGCGCAAAAAAAAATTAACCGGAAAAATCACCCATTTAGGTGAACGGGCGAGTTGCCCATTAATTTTTTTTTTAAATTATATTTGTTCTGAATTTGTAAATTCATATATATTTATAGATTTGGTGAATTTTTTGAGACAATGAAAATGTCATTAGTCTTTTTTTTATTTTGGGATATTTATAAGTTTTATATAAATTAGTAATTTAATAAGGTATAAGAATTTTAAACTTATATCTTAACATAAATTTTGAAATTGCTTATTCTATTGAATATACCAAATAGTTTAACTAATTTGCTCCTTTCTAAATTATTTGTGTATTATGCTTCTACAGCTAATTTAAACATTAATAGTGCTCATTCATAAAATTTGTTCCATAAAATGTTGCGCGATAAATTAGAAGGCTTAGTTTATATAAAATCATAAGAATTACTTTATAAATTATGACCACAGGATTATTGTTTATTTGTGATATGATTGGTGATCATGTCATATGGTATTCGTGGATTTGAGAAAATTGTGAGATTAGCAGCATTAGTTTAGTAGAATCCCAAATTGAATCATTCAAATTGGTTTACTCTACTGAGGAGAATTGCCATACTCAATGAAGAGTTGATGAAAATAGCTATCCATATTATAGTTAGTTATCATATTTAAAGTGATTTGGCTAGTCAAACCCGAGTCAATTGTAGAAAAAGTAATGAAATATAACAAGAGGGTAAAACAAGATACATAAGATAACAAACTCTCAATTATACTTTCTTTTGTAGAGTTTAATATCTCAACAAGTGTATGTTTTTCAAGATCATCTCTTTCCATAAGGTCTCAAAAAGGAGGAAAATTAGTCATGCATGTCCTATAGACATGAGAGCACAATAGTGGATGAACATGTTAGTTAGTGGGGAGATTGATTCTAGTGGTGTGAAGCATTGTGGTCTACATAGAATACAAAGAGATAATTAATGATAACTTAATGGGGTTGGATGGCTTGATTTACAAAGGATATGATCACTACAGGAAAACTCGCTATTATCGGCGAATATAATACGCCGGCAACATGTTAAATCCGACGGAAGTCCTGGGTTTTCGGCGCATTTACGGCGGATTTTCGTGCACCGGTTTGGTTCGTGTCGGAAAAAACTTTCCGACGTTTTTAAGACGCCGGAAAACGTTCCGACGCCATCTCCGGCGCAAAAAATGCTAGCGAAGCCGGCGATTTTCAACTGGAAATTCCGGCGATAACTGCGCTGAAGTTTATGTCGTATGGATCTGCCAGAAATTACTGGCGGATAAAACGCCGTAGATGCGCCGTAAATAAGCTACGGCTTGTTTACGACGCATAACAGATGCCGGAAAACGTCGGCGGAAAGGACGCCGTAAAATGCGCAAGAAATTTACGGCGTCCAAATAAACAACGGCATGATTGAACTGATTGGTTGTATCGTCGCTTCCGTCGTATTTCCGACGCAAAATCAGCTGGAAACCTATAGCATTGACAAAAAAAATTCCTTCACAGCCAACAATTGCATTTCCACACCTACAAACATAAACAAAAACACTTCTAGAATACAACAATACACATAACAGATATAAACAACTTCAATATATACTCAAAAACATAAATATCCATGTAAAGACATTGTCCGGTGACCATCCAGAGAGCTCGGTGACCTCAATCAAAGGCTAGCGACGGAGGGCGATGAGGGAAACAACGGCAATGTGAGAGAAACGCATGAAAGAAATGAGCAACCAGAGGGGCTCGGGTTTGGAAATAGGGCTTTCGCCGACGGATTTTTCGACGTCCAAGACGCCGAAAAAAATTCTGGCGCAGAATGCGCCGGTTTTAAGTCGTTAAGTTTAAATACACCGGCGCAATATCCGCCGGTAACTGCGCCGATTATTTTCCGCCGTAAAGTGCGCCGAAACCAGTAAAATGCTGGTCTACTCCGACGTCTTTTACCGGCGCAGTAGATGTCGGAAACGTTCTAGTGCTATATGCGGCGGAAAAAAATGCCGTAAACGTTCCTTCGCACAATGCGTCGTATTTGCCGACGCAAATTTTTTCGCCGGAAAATCCGACGGTAATCGTGTGTTTTCCCGTAGTGGATGATGGATCAATATTAGGGGAAATCTAATGACTGCATTCATAAGAGGGCTTGTACGTACTATGGAGAGCAAAGATGGGTCAACAAGACTATGGTAGAATCCATCTTAATGTGACACAAGATCTTCAAAATACATGTTGAATGACGAACATAAACATTATTATTCAAGCGGTTGCCATTATCCAAACACAAAGCTATGATAACTGGCAGCGTTCCTTTGTCAACTTAGAATTCTATAGGTACTCAAATGCTAGACCTCTTTTAGAAAATGAGCATTGATCCATCAAATACCAATATAGAAAATCAGGGATTACCGACGGTCGTATAACCGCCGGAATTACCGGCGGTTTTTAATAATACACCGTCGGAATTAGCAACGGTATAATAATCCCCGACTAGGCCGCTAGTTTTCTGTTTTTACGGCTCCTTTATCGGTGGCTAAGTCGTCGGTGTTAAGTAGTTTTTTCCGTCGGAAATTCCCCTAATATTGGTCAAACTGAACCTTCCTCTTGATTTCTTCACGTATCTGTTTCCGCAGAAGCTCACTCGTGATCGCGCTTGGCCGCCGACACCCTCTCTCCGGTCGCCGACACTCTCTCTCTCCGACTAACGATCTCACCCTCACTTCGGCTGTCGATCACTCCCGCATTCTATCATCGAAAGCCATCAATCGACAACGCACCGAATGGAAGGTTTGCATTTTTTTTTTCTTTTACTAATGTGTCATACTTTAAAACTGTGGGAGAGAGTTATGGAGCATAGATTGCGGCGTGATGCCAAAGTTTCGCTAAATCAATTAGGATTCATGGATATTACGTGGTTCACTGTCTTATTGTTGATTGGATTGTTGGATCTATAAGTAGGCTTCAACATAACATTTCTTACTAATAGGTGGCTCCATGATTTTTTCATGATTTCTGATTTGTCCCCCTTAAATTCTAGTGTTTTTTCTTCACTGAACTTTATTTTTATTACTTGTTACACTGTATGATTATATGTCCCAACAACTGGTATTAAAGCCATATTCTTTGGCTTGAGTGAGAGTAATAGTTGACGAAATAAGGTACAGGATTAAGAAGTTCAATGGTTCAAACCAAATAATTCATATTTTATTGGAATAAATTATTAAGATGTTAGTTAAGGTCTTTCGTATCTTATGTTTGGCCATATGCATAAGAAATGTATGCATTCACTTCTTAGTAGAGGAATGCTTTCTAGTTTAAAATCTATAAATATAAGGTGAGTTTTGAAAGATTAGTTTAAATGTGAAGTCAAAGAAGCTAGAGTTAGCGTATACATATGTATGGGCTCATGTACCAGTTCTTTCTAAAGGAGGGTCTTCATATTTTATTACATTTATTAATGATGATATTAGAACATTGTCGTATACTTCTTAAAACATAAGTTAGATTTGTTTGAAGTGTTTAAGCAATGGAAATTCAGGGTTAAAAATGAGATAGGTTTAAAGCTGAAGTGTCTTAGATGGGATAATGATGACGAGTATCAAGATAAGAAGTTTAGGAGTTTAATGATTATAATGTAATGAAACATGGATTCATTATTCCAAGAATATCATGGCAAAATGGTGTTGTAGAGTGTATAAAGTTAAGAGCATGAGGCTGCATGTTGCTCTACCCAAATAGTTCTTGGTAGAGGTAGTGAATACTACTGTTAATTTGATCAATTATGGTCCATCAATTCTTCTAAATGAGAGTTTACCTGAGGAAGCTCAGAGTGGTCAGGAGGTAAGTTTATCTCACCTGAAAGTCTTTGATATTTATATTGATGTAGGATCTAGGAGTAAGCTTGATCTAAAGTCTATCAAGTATACATTCATTGGATGTAGCTTAGATAAATTTGGCTATAAATTTTAGGATTATCATAATCTTAATTCATCAAGAATAGGGATTTCACATTCAATTAAAATGAAATGTATAAGGATAAAAATAAGATTGATTTAGAAGATTCTTCTGAGTATATTGAGATAAAGAATGGTGATGATCAGGAAGACAAAGACAAGAGGCGTGCTTAAGATGTTGAAGCATATAGACACTTATTATTGAAGTAAGGAGATCCATTAGAATCACATGACTAATATAAATAAGTTCTTCTTCTTTATGTTATCTATGACTGAGAGATGGAGGTGAATATGGTGTTATAATATAGCCATTTAAGTTAATGATTCAAAGTTTTAAATTTTCTTTCCTTTCCCTTCTTAAAAAAAAACAAAAAAGTTAATGATTCAAAGAAGTGGGAACAAGCCATGGATGGTGAGATCATTCAATTAAGTTGAATCAAACTTGAGAGTTAGCTGGGCTACCAAAGGCAAGAAAGTTTTATAGAATAAATGAGTTTACTGGCTAAAAAAAAAAAAATATGTGTTATCCAATGCTATAAGATTACACTTGTAGAAAAAGGTTTTCAGTAATAGGAAGGAGTGAACTACACTAAAATTTTCTCTAATGATAAAAATGACTATAGTCAAAGTAATGTCGAGCATAGTAGCAGTGGAGAATTTGCATCTCGAATAGATGAATGTAAGGGTAGCATTTCTTCATGGTTACCCACAAAAAGAGTTGTACATTGTGCAATCTCAGAGATATATTGTTACATGTAAAGAATATTTGGTGTGTATGTTCAAAATGAGTCTATATGAGCTGAAGTAGACACCAAGACATTGGTGCAAAAGATTTAAAAGGTTTATGTTATATAAGGGATACATGAAGTGCCAATAAAATCACTATTTTTTTTTCAAATATTTTGATAATTTTATATATTGCCACTCTTGTATGTGGATGAGATGCAAATTATAGGATAAAATATGGAGAAAATAAATGGCTGAAAGAGCATCTATTAAGAGAATTTGAAAGGAAATATTAAGGTTAAATTAAGAAAATTGGCTGATGAGAATCAATAGAAATAGAAGCATAGATATACTGAAGTTCACTTAGGTTGTGTGTGTTGAAAAGTGTTATAAATATTTAACATGAGTGAGGCAAAGCAAGTTTGCAGTCCCTTAGATAGTCACTTTCAACTATATAAGGAACAATCGCCTAGATCTGAAGCAAGTTAAGAAATATAGCCTAGTATGCTTTAGTAGTTGGATGTTTGACATATGCTACAATCCGTACAAGGCCAGATATAACAGATGTAGTGGGAGTAGTGAGCAGATTCATGAGCAACCCATATAAACTTCATTTGGAGGTGATTAAGTAGATTCTCAGGTACTTTAGATTATAAGTTGACAAAGCTCTTTGCTTTGGACATATAGGGAATAAACTATAGGAATATTTAGATTATGATCTTACTGGAGATATTGATGGAAGGAGGAGCATAACTAGTTATATTTTCATTGTAGGAAAAACTAAAGTGAGTTGGGTTTCTAATTTATAAAAGATTATTGCCCTCTCAACCATAGAAGCTTAGTATATTACTATTATTGAGGTTAGCAAGAAAATGATATGTATTTCATACCAAGGAAAACATGAGTGCTATTCATCTAGCTAAGAATATTGTATTCCATGCCAGGATAATGCATATCCAGCTTATGTATCATTTCATTATGTACGTATCTTCTAAAAGATGATCAATTATCTTTAGAGAAGATACACATAAACCAAAATCTTGCATACATGATAATGAATACAGTGACAGTTGATAAATTAGAGTTATGTGTGTTTCAGTTGGACTTTATGAAGGTTGAGGGTAGGGGTGAACCACACTACAGGTATTATGATCTATGCTATAGATCATGAGAGGGTTTGATCACAATCAGTTTCTAAGTGGAGGATTATTAGTACTTTGTGAAATCTAATTATATCAATCGATCGAGTTGTACTATTAACTCAAACCTCAATTACGTCGGTCGAGCTCGTAGAGCTCGTCAAGGAACTCAATCGAGTTGTACTATATATATAGCCTTGACATAATGGTTTGTAACTACAGTAATGCTAAGGCCCATGATGCAGATTGAGTTCTAATCATTGGCTACCACATTATCATATCCAAAGGCTACCATATGTGGCAGAAGTTTTTGGAGGCTACAGGATGTGTGATACTATTATCTTACTGCATCCTTATTGTTTCTAGAATCGTTAACGTCACTAGTTCAAGAGATTATAACGTGTGGAGTACAGATGCAGAGTTATGTTCAAATTCTCTTGTACACACATAGTATATATTTATTCACAAGGTATGTAAATATGTGTACATGTACTATGTACACAATGTATGTCGAATGGAGAAATGGGAGAACGAGTAAAATGCGTGACGGCTATCTCTTTGAATGGGAAAATGTGATTAAAGAGATTAAAAATAGCTGTTTAGACTTGGCTACCTAAATTCTTCTATAGATGCTGTTTTCAAATCGTTGTTGGGAATTGCAGCGAAAGCATCATGTTTTTTAGCAGAGATATTTTTCTTCCAAGGAAATAAAAAAACACTTTCGAACCTTACTTGTTTATTTCTTTTCATGCCTAAGCAACGAACAAAAAAAAAAAATGTTTGAACATTTCTGATCTTTCTGTTTGTCTATTTGATGAACACAACTACTTCATAGCAGATGACAGTACTTCAACAATTAGAATAAGTTATATTTCAATTGAAGCATCTAGCTGACGCATAGAATGAGCCAATATCAAACTTCTTGCAAATGCAAATGAAATGCCATTTGTCAATCTTACTAATGAAGTAGATAAAGTGTTTTAGTATTTGAGTTTCAAATACAGACATTTGTGTGAGGAGTGATAGCTGATTTTTATAAATATGATAAACGGTTGTCTTCATTTATGTAAGTTTTACTATATTATTATCCTAAGAAAAAAAAAATGCAATGTTTTATAAACAACAAATTCCTTTCTTTGATGTAAAAATAAATAAAAAATTTTGAAGGTTAAATACAAATTAATTTCTAGCTATGGCTAGGGCTGCAAATGAACTGAATGTTTGACAAGTTACTCGTGGCTCGACTTAATTAGAGCTTTTTAATGATTGTTTGATTAGCAATTGAACAAATTTGAACACTTGTATGAATAATTGGTTGTCAAGTGAAAAAATTTGAATAACTTGTTTCTTGATTTCTTTATAACCATGAAAAGTATTGTTTAAAGCTCGTAAACAAGGTCATTGAGAAGCTCGATTAATGAGTTACTTACGTAAAACTCGATAAGCATTAAAAAAATTGGCCTTAAGCTGAGTTTGAGCAAGTACATATGAATATTAGGTTAATTAGAAGTAGTTGGATGGTTGTTGAGAAGTATTATATAAGTATATAGTCCCACATCATTTAAAAGTTAAATTTATTATTAAATATTGAGCCTAAATTTATTATTGTTTTTTTCTTAATTCAATAAATTAGACTTATTAAACCTCGTCTCGAAAAGGCTCGTTTATATTTTTAATGAGTTACATGTGTAAAACCCGATAAGCATAGAAGGAATTAGGCTTGGATTTTGGTAAAGTATGAATTTAAACGAATCAAAATTGAACATTGTCATAAAAATTCAAAGCAAGGTCGAGTAGACGAGCACAAACTTAAATAGCCCTAATTCAACTCGATTTATTTGTAGCCTTCATACGTCATAAAAAATCAATGATTGAGCATGAATCTTGAGGCATATTAAGTTAGAAACTTTCAAAATTAAATTTAGGGCTATCCAAATTCCAATTTAATCAAACTTATAATCAAACTGACCAACTTGACAAAATGATCCCAACGACATAGAAATCAGTCCAATCCGAGCTCAAATGGGCTCAAATCAAATGAACAAAACATATTTGAAAAGTTCAAAGCATTAATTGGATAACCATATGAAATCCAAATATGACATGTTTATAGTCAAATCGAGCATCTCGACGAGACAAATCCAACTAGCCTAAGATCACTTAATTATGACATCATTAAGGTGCTTAAATGCTTGACAAATACTTTATAATCGAGGGAAGCAGTAAGGGCTATCCGATGGAACACTCCAAATTTGTTCCTAATCTTCTCCATATTTACGGGATATGATACTATCAAAATCTATAAATAGATCTACTCTTCCTACATGAAAAGGGTGCGGGCTTTTCGAGAATGCTTGGATCATGGGCTAGAGATTCAAGAGAGCTTTGAGGTTTGAAGAATCCCGAAGCTCATCCCCAACATCATCGTTGACTAACTCACGCAACTCGACCACCTTCGCCTGATCATCGTTGTCGAACATCCATCCGACCGTCACCACCGGATTTCTGGTCAGCCTCCATAGCCTACTGAGATCCTTCTGGTCCCTGTCACCCCCGACTATGGTCCCTTCGACATTACTGTCCGACTATGGTCGTTCTGATCTCCATTTGCCAACCGTATATGATCCCTTCGATCATGTCCTTCGATCATGGTCGCCCGACCAAGATCCTTCCGACCACCATTGCCAGCTGACTTCAATCCCTTCGACCACTGTCGCCCAACTATTATCCTTCCTCCTTCCATCATTTGCCAACAACAGTCCCTTAGATCTCTTTCGCCCAAATACAACCCTACCAACCAAACAAATAGGTCAACACTCTCTTGAGAGTAACTCTCAAATCATAAGATTCATCTAGCCCCAACAATGTAAAACATTATATATGATGTATATTTACTACATTGAGCCAACACCTTTCCTCAAAGAAGGACATCATTTGTAATTAATAACAAATACTGGTAGATTCATTCAAACTAGGTGTGTCAATTATTGACAGACCCAATAACTTGACCTCGCCAGCACCACGCATCCACGCTCACCTCTTGGCCCGCACCCTCATTTGCCTGCTACCCTGCTAACCTGTCGGGTCGGGTCGGGTCCGGGTTTGAATTCCTGACCTGTTTGCCTAATTTGGTCGGGTTCATGTTGGATTAGTTGAAGGCTAGTAAATTTTGGGTTAAACCCAAACTCGACGCAAACACCTATTTTGACAACCCTAATTCAAATTGGGCAAGGCGCCGTGGTTTTTCTCTTTTTAGGAATTTTTACGTAAAGAATGCTACATCTCTCTCTCTCTTATATGAATGTGTGATGGATCTTCCTACAAAGCTTAAAAGCTAAACTCTATAACTTTCTATCATCACGAATATTCAACACGCAACAAGCGCTAACCCTCTTGATCGCATCTTCATTTCAATCAATAAGCAATTCTCTTATGTTTAGGCTTCATTCGAGATAACTTTTGACCAATTCGCCTTTTGCTTATTTTAAAATAATTTTACACTATAAAATAATTTTAATGTAAAATAATTTTAAAAATCAGCCAAAAAAAAAACTATTCCAAATGAAATCTTAGCCTTTAGCAGCCGGCCGTTCTAAATCTTTAAATTTGGCCGTTCTACTAAACCTTTTATCATATAGCAATGTGTAAATACAAATTTCAACTTCAAACTAACAAACCAAGACACTGCGCAATGACTTAATTAATATGCTTTTAAGCGTGCATTTAGCACTAATCCGCATCTTTGTATAGAATCCAAAGATTGGTTAAGAGTTAATTGACTGAGACTTTCTAGTTTATTCTATCCAACTGGCTGCTTTTAATTGCCGACCAGCCATTTATTTTAGCTTAGTTTGAATGGTATGAGCATACGTCCAGCGTCCACATGGCTGAGGCTCGTCCTTCATAGATATTAATTTAAGTCACATGACTATAATGCTTCCATGACCAGCTCAATTTCAGAATAAACTTTGTTCTCTATCTTTTAAAAGCAAGGCATTCCAAGAAAAAGGATTAATATTTCGGGATAAGTAATATGCGGCATCTTCATAAATTTCAACATCACGAATGGTTATTTGATGCACTATTCATAAGCGTATTTGATACCCTGATGGAGGATTAATTATTCTGTGCGGACGCCGAATGTCGTACGGAGACCAACCAGAATGCTTCACATCAATCAAAATGGGAGGCTAAAAGATGTGAAGAATGAAAAATCGTTTAAAAAAAACAAAACAAGACTCAAATTTTATTAGAAATTCCAAAGATAAGTGAGCTCGAGCTCGTATCAAAGCACTTTTAGAATGGATGAACTCCTGAAAAATTACACCAATACGACTAAATCGTAAAACTATGAGGCCAAAGAGGATAATATTTTCATGATTGAGAGTTTCAGAAAATTGAGCATGTCTGTGATCAAACAAATGATTTTTTTTGGCCTTTGAGACACCTAATCTTTTGGTTTAAATATATTTTATGATATTGGCTATGATTTCTAATTTGCTTTTTTTATTTTTGGCCGTCTAGATCAAGTGGTACTCAGTAATCCTTTTACAATTACTAAAGATATATTATTTTTATTTTTCTTGTCTCAATGAGAAGAGCTCAATGCCCAACTTTTTTATCAAGAAAAAAAATTATATGGATAAGATCAACATTAGACTGAATCTAATGTTGTTCAGGTCTGCAGAAGAGCTGTCTCTGGCAACCTATGACTTGGACTTTATTCAAGAAATAAAGGGAATTAGCAAGCTAATACTCCTTTGAAGTCTATATACTTTTTAGAATATGGATTTCATAAAAAGAGAATCATAAAGGAACTCGGTCATTTCTTCATTGATGTCCTATTTGTCCACAAGGAGAATTAGTTATATAAGTAAGAAGACTCACTCATTAAATATATATTAACTCCTAACACAACTAAGATGACCTATTATCATTATTTAACTAATAACCCGCTTAACCCGTTATAGGATGGATTGAGCCACAAGACAATGATTAGGCGAAAGGAAGATCGATGAATTTGCGAGATCTTGACAAGATGAGGCAGATCTTGGAGATTATTTGGAAAACTTCTACATGCATGAGAGTGGAGAAATAATATGGCTATCTATGAGATCTTTTGTGGATGAATCTAATGAGGAGCTAGTTAGTAGGGTTATCTCAACAAGATTTAGAAGTGGAGGAATGGAATCAATCCATAAATTGGTAATGTCTTTGATAAATATAGTAATGGAAGTCAAATGATGAATAAGGAGACACCAAATGATGAGGATATTAATGGGATCTAAAAGGGTAGAGGGCAATTATGTTAGATCTCAGAGGGACGTTATAGTCTTGAAGAATTGTGGAAGAACACATGAAGACTAGCCGAAAAGTAATCGAATACCACCACTTGCTAACCAAAAGGAAGGATACTACTCTAAAACTCAAAAGGAAGAGTTAACAAACTTTATTATTTTATTGTGTCGTTTGATAACTTTATTATTAGTTAGTTCTCGTTCATCAAATAGTCATTTAGTAGATGTTAAATCGTGCATTTTTCTAACATAAAAAAGTTAAAATATGAACAAGCTAGTATGAACCAAAAATTTCTACCGAACTTCCATTTCAGTGATGGTAACGTCATTTACAGAAGGCAAAGCAGATGTATACTTAGGAAACCTCTGCTTGAACTTGTTCCTAGAAAAACCTGAATGATCATCAGCTTGCTTTCCTGAAACACCATCCATTTTCTCATTCAGCTTTGTTGAATCAAGATCTATGCTCGCAACAGAAAAATCTTCGCTGGAAATGCTCGCATCACCACTGAAGGCCGGCTTCGTCAAAGATGGAAGCATCATGGATTGGCTGCTAAGCATCATAACCAATGAGGCCACATTTGGTCTCAGACGTTGGTTATCTTGTACGCAAAGCAATCCAATCTGTAAGCATTTCAATACATCTAGTGATTGAAATTTATCACATAGAGTTCGATCAATAACCTTTATTGCCATTTGTTTCATATAATATTGCCAAACCTACATGCAAAAAACACAAAAGATGGATTCAAATTGAGTTAATTATCAAATGATCACTTCAGCAAAACAAAATGCCAGCTTCTTACATAGCTTAGAAGGTTCATTGCATGATCTGAACTCTGAAAACCGCTGTTTCTCCTTCCAGTAATGATCTCAAGTATTAGAACGCCAAAGCTGAACACATCAGATTTTGTGGAAAAGAGGCCATGTAATGCATATTCTGGTGCCATGTATCCACTGCATGGAGAAAAATAAAATGAAATATGATAGGAAAATGATTCGCACTATAGGAGATTATTGTTCAAGAGTTAGCAACTTTCTTACTATGTCCCAGCAATATGGCTAGCATTTCTTTGTGTTTCATCAATGGGAAAGAGTTTTGCAAGGCCGAAATCCGAAATTTTAGGATTCATGTTTGCATCTAATAAAATGTTGCTTGCTTTAAGATCTCGATGTATGATTCTAAGACGTGAATCTTCATGCAGATAAAGAAGACCCCGCCCAATTCCTTCGATGATCTTAAACCTTGTTTCCCAGTCCAGAAACATTTTCCTTGCAGGATCTGTTTCCGTATATTTTGTAAAATTTATCAAAAACCCGCATATTACTTAAGAAAATAAAAATGGATAAAACCATAAGCAGTTGTAGAAACAATATAATGAATATTTAACAGTATAATATAAATAAATAATCAAGTTTGAATGAACAAACTATTCATAAATAAGAATTCTTTTATTAAAATTTTTTGTAAGAAATCCCTCAAAAAAGTCACAAAAGGCCGTTTGGATGTCAAATTTATTATCAAATTTCATAAAGTTTTGATCTATCAAAAAAATTTTGCTGATCTGAACTTGATCTTGAAGATGTATAAATCTCAATATGAAAAAATTCAAAAGTCAATCCTTGGTAGATTTATTCTTAAAAATGCATAAATTTAAATGCAAAAAGAGTTACATGAATCACTTTTAGAGGAATTTCCTAAAGAACTTTCATAAGGAGTTCCCTATAGGAATTCTCTCCATATGCATTCATTTGTATTACTAGGCATGAGCAGAGGTGCTTTTTTGTTTAGATGCAAAAATTAGAAAAAATTTCTATCAAGATATCCTAATACATTTAGTATCAAAATGGAACTATTTTATTATACACGTCATTGATTTCATGCATCACATGTCGTTCCTCAAACATAACGAAACAATTATACATTCAAAATTATACTCATAACAAAAAATGTATATTCATAAATAGTTTTGTTTTGTTATCTATATTTTAGTTTTATTTTTTTTTTCAAATTTAGTTGTGTCGTCTAATAATTTAGATGCATTGAGAGATAATAAGTGGCTCATGAAATTAGGAATATGTAATGAAATTAGATTCATCCTATATCATTATAATCTGATAGAATTTTTTTCCAAAAAGAGTTACGCATCAGTAGAGTTGGACATACCAAATAGGAATTTATCAAGGCTGGTGTTAGGGAGATACTCATAAACTAGGAGCTTCTCATTCTCCTCAAGGCAACAACCCATCAATCTTACAAGATTCCTGTGCTGAAGCTTAGCAACAAAAAGCACCTCATTTTTCATTTCAGCAAGTCCCTGCCTTGATGTTCCTGATAGTCTTTTCACTGCTATTTGTTGCCCATCTGCGAGCAGTCCCTATTTCAGATTTAATTAAAGAAAGAATTAGTTATTTGCCTAAAAAAAATTATGAACAAACCAAATTTCCGCTCATTTTATTTGCAAGAATACCTTGTAAACTGGTCCAAATCCACCTTCTCCCAGCTTATTTTCCTTTGAGAAATTATTTGTGGCTTTTCTGAGTACACTTAATTCAAATAATAGAGAATCAGCACTGTTCTTAAGATCCACCTTCTTAATCCAAAATCCTAGATTAAGTTCCAAATATTAATTTTCACTTTCATCTTACAACTAATAATATCCAGAAAATATTGGAGAAATGAGGAAACCAACAATCTTACGTGTTCTTATTCTCTGCAGAGCTTTACTCCGTATCAGAAAAATTATTAATATTGCAGTGAGAGTCAATGTCGTGACAGCTCCAAAGATTGCAATTAGCAAAATAATCTTGTTTGTTTTATTTTTTTCTGTATGGAGAAAAAAACCCATATTAACTGAATTAGATTGAGAAAAGGTATTTACTATCTATTGTACAAAACAGATATCTAATTTCATGATCTTTTATCAGGTGTTGTTGACACTTCTTAAACAAGGACAGCAAGACTAAGGCTCCATTTGGAACAACTTTCTTATTGTTTTCTGAAACAGTTATTTGGTACAAAAATTTCTTATCAAAAAAATTTTTATACTAAAAAGTTGCTTTAAAAATCAATAAGAAAGCTATCCCAAATGAAGCCTAATAAGTCTAAAAAGTCCCAATAAGTATTCTAAAAGCTGTTAGAAAGTGATGAAATATTTAATTATTCATGCAAAAAAAAGGGATAATAACAAAAAAAGACAGAGAAGCTGAAGTTCAACAAAATCATACAATCAGATGGAATTTTCCCCTGCTTTTTTGTTGAAAATGCAAATGAATAAATGATGCTACACCAATCATCACCTATTCCAATATTTTCAATTTAAAATAAAAATTATAAGACACATTTGAGAAGTTTATTTTTTGGACAATTATTTTCCCTTTCTCCCGCATAATAGTCAATCTGTACATACACATCATTTTAATTTTTCTATGCTATAAATATGTGGAGCTTTTTTTTTTATATATATATTTTTAATGGCTAGATCTTTTAATTCTTTCAAAATGAGATCCATTTTTCTTAAAATAAATTTGAATGCTAGAAAGTTAAAATAAAAAATAAATTTCTTACTTGTTGGGACATTTGCTGTAGGAGAGATATAGAAAGTTTAACGTCTTAGTTTTGCGTGAAGAGCTACCACACATAGATAAAAGAGAACCATAATTGAGAGAGACACCAATGTTTCCTTTGAGTGGAAAACTCAGGAAAGGGTAAAACCATAGGGTCTTGCCCTGTCAAAATGAATCTGCAATCATTTGTCATTGATGAGAAATACTGCCCTTCATTGGAAAAAGGCATTGATACAATGTGAAGAGTATATTACTTGGTTGAAGTTGGAAGAGCCCTGTTGTAGAAATCCAACATAGATCCTACTGTTGATATTGGGAGCCATAGTTGATTTTGATAGCATGCATCGATCTTATAAACGATGTCTTGCATTGGCATGATTAGCAATATTAGGTAAAGAAGTCACTAGGCATCAAAATACCTAGGCATCACTTAGTTGGGAGATTGTAGGTCAGAGAATT
>CM028349.1:32719513-32789798 GCA_016618105.1 Dendrobium huoshanense | reverse complement strand
ATAATTGAAACAACTCGTGCCCACCTATTAAGATGCACAAATTCCCTATTCCTTCTATGCACATGCCACATTAACGGATGTTTATTTTATCAATCTTATGTCCTCTCCAACTACTTCCAAGCTTTCTCCATACCAATTGCTGCATCGTAAACCACCATAATATTCTCATCTCCATATATTTGGATGCAGATGATATCCGTTGTCTCCACCTAATCTTAAACACTAACTTTCTCCAACTTCCATTCCTTGCATATTTATTGGATATTCTCTGTTTAAATCCTGCCTCTGGTAAAATTATTACATCTCGGCATGTCAAATTTCATAAAATGTTTTTCCCTTTCAACCCTCTGATACTCCAATATATATATATATATATATATATATATATATATATATATATATATATATATATATATATATATATATATATATATATATATATATATATATATATATATACTGCATCTCAGCATTCCTCTCCTCCCCCTCTCTCATTGGTTCCAAGCTCGTGTCTTCCTTCTCCACCATAATTCTTACTTCTATATCCTCCACTGCTCCCGAGGCTACACCCTTCTCTTCCACAGATCTGCATAACAACTCGCATGAAATTTCAGCTTCCTCGCCCCCACTTTTGCTACAGCTTCTACACCATCAGATGATACTATTCCTGCCCCTGCATTGCATCCTATGCTCACTCAGTTTAAAACTGGCCACCTCAAACCACGCAACATACTAAACCTTTCCCACCAGCTCACTGACTCTTCATATCCAAGCTCATACTCAGCTGCAGTTAAATCTCCTCACTGGCTTCATGCAATGTCATAAGAGTTTCAAACATTACAAATGCTAGGAACGTGGAAGTTAGTTCCTTCTCACCTATCTCAACATATACTTGGTTGTAAGTGGCCGTTTAAAACAAAGTATCATGTGGATGGGTATGTTACTCGACATAAAGCCTGTCATGTGGCTCAAGATAATACAAAGGAATACGGTATTGATTGTCATGACACATTCAGTCCCGTCGCCAAAATGTCTACTATTCGCATTTTCTCCTTCTAGCCTTGCACTTTTATTGGCAAATTCATCAATTGGATGTGTCCAATGCATTTTTACATGGAACATTATCGGACACTGTCTTTATGAAGCAACCGCCTGGTTTTCAAGACCCAAATTTTCCTTCTCATGTTTGTCGTCTAAATAGGGCGTTGTATGGTCTTAAGCAAGCGTCTCGTGAATGGTTTTCCACATTCACTGATCATTTATTGGGTTTCAATTTTCATACTAAAGCAGCTGATCCATCTCTCTTCATCTACAAATAGCAGAATATCTATATTTATCTAGTTATCTATGTTGATGACATCTTAGTAGCTGGAAACAATTCCACTCACATTTCTACTTTGTTTAAGGATATGCATTCCAGTTTTCAGCTCAAGCTACATGGCCAACCCTCTCAGTTTCTAGGCATCGCCAACAATCTTATGCTGCAAATACTCTACGAAAGGTTGGCATGGCGGAATGCAAACTGGTGGCTACACCGCTTGCACTTAAATGTCCTACTATTTCAAATGCTTCAGATCACCTCACTGATTTTAAACTCTACCGAATTTTAGTTGGATCCCTTTTATATCTGATGATAACCAGGCTAGATCTTTCCTTTACTGTCAACAAATTAAGTCAATTTATGCATTCACCTCAACAAATACATTTTCTTATGCTCAAGCGTACTCTCTGATATATTCAACACTATGGCCTTCAGCTTACCTATACAGCCATAAAACTTTTAGCTCTCTGCATTTGCCGATTCCGATTGGGTTGGTGATTCAGTTGATTGGAAACCCACATCTAGATATTGTATTTTCATTGGCACTACACATCTCCTGCTCAGCTAAAAAGCAGCACAATTGCTCGCTCCTCCACTGAAGTCGAATACAAAGCTCTATCTTCCACTGCTATGGAGATCATATGGATCTATCGCTTGTTGCAAGATTTTAATGTCCCAGTTACTACACCTACACCTCTTTACTGTGATAACGTCTCTGCAATTTCAGTAGCTCACAACCCTCTTTTTCATGCTAGAACAAAAGATATTGAGATTGATCACTACTTTATTCGTAAGTGCATTCAGTCCCAAACTATTGTGGTTCATCATATCTTAACACATGATCAACTAGCTGATATTTTTACAAAGCCGCTTTCTACTTTCAAGTTTTAACTTTTGTGCTCCAAATTAACAATTCATAATTGAACCATCAAATACAGAAATTATTCTCTGTTGATTTGCGTTTCACTTCCTTGCTGTAACAGCAGCTGTTTTTACTCATTCACTGTCAGTCATTCATCTAATATAGCTTGTGAAATCTCTACCGTTGAAGAGGATATCTCTTCATGTAAAAACTGAAATCAATGTACTGTAGAAGTGGTGAAAAAGAAGCTTTACTGGAGCAATGAAGAAACCCTTTAGTATTTTCTTCTTTTCTGTTTTCTGCTGAAACTTTTTTTTCTAATTAATTATTGTTTCTAATGAATACAGTTTTATAGATTTTATCAAAACAATCTAACAAACGCTGCTCTAGCATTTGACGTACTTCTCGGTTATGTTTTTGGTGTTCTTCATAACGTTTCTAAAGTTAATGAAATTGCTACTGATATTTGTATTTCCTTCTTAAATAAGAGCTAGGCAGACGAAATAATCATTGTTGCGTCTAGGAGTATTCCCGGCGGTAGAGAAATATAAAGTTTAACGTCTTAACGTTGTACGAAAATTCGGCACGCAATCAGATAAGAGAGAGGGTGTAGCATTCATATGAGACACCAATTTTTTTATGTGGAAAACCCTTGAAAAGAGGGAAAAACCACAGGGCCTAGCCCAGTTTGAATGAATCCACTAGTATTTGTAGTTGATTACAAATGAGTCCCTTCCTTGGGGGGGAAGGCCTTGGACATATGTACATCATATGCAGTACATTATATGATGTGAATACAAAGAGCTATTGTTTACGTGTTCATTTGGTCAAACGGACTGTAGTTGGTGGGCGACATAAGTCAGGAGGACAGTAGTCGGTGAGCGACGGAGGTCAGAAGGACTATAGTTGGTGTGCGATGTAAGTCAGAGGGACCGTTGTCGGCGGCGACAAAGGTCGGAAGGATTGTAGTCGGTGGGCGACGTAAGTCAGGAGGACCGTAGTCGGTGGGCAATAGAGGTCGGAAAGACTGTTGTCGGCAGCCAAGGAGAACTCCGACGTTAGAATGTATTCAGGCAAAACTCCAGAGTCACCTGGAGATCGGACAGAATGCTGGCGTCCCATGGAAATCGGGAAATTCCTGCATCACTTGGAAGTCGGGCGGAATTCCGACATCCCTTGGAAGTCGGGCGAAATTCCAGCATCACTTGGAAGTCAAACTGAATTCCGACAGAATTTCAACGACGGTGGTTGAGGAGGTGTTTCTTCCCTCCTAATCTTCTTCTCTTATCTTCTCCTTCTCCTCTTCTTCTTGCTTGGGTCCCCTCTCAAGATAAATGAGGGTCTATTTATAGATATTCTGGGCATGGCCTATAAATAGGTGAGAGATCAGGGGTAAATTGGGAGTGGTTGGATGGACGGCCGATATTGAATCCCTTGATCGTGTACCGTTCGTCAAACATTTGAAATTCTTAATGATGTCAGAATTCAGCGATCTTAGGCTCGTTTGATTTGTCTCGTCGAGCCGATCGATTCGACTATAAGCATGTTATATTTGGAAACCGCTTGGTAACTCAAATTGTGGTTCGAACTTTCCAACTGCGTTTCGGGTCCCTGATTTGGACTCATTTGGGCTCAGATCGAGTTAAATTTCGAGTTAAATTTGGTGTCGTTGGGTTTTTATTTCCGTGACACTCAGTTCAAATCAGAGTTCAGGTGATCCCAAATTTAATTTTTGAAGTTTCCGGCCTAATTTTGCCTCGAGATTCGTGCCCGATCAATAGAATTTTTTGTTGATATATAAATCATAAAAAGAAATATGCATCAAATACAAAACTCACCTTTTCGTCCGGAGTTCGCAACTCCATTGTCTAACTCCAACGTCTTCGCCTTCGGTTCCTTCGCCTCGGCAGGCGTCACGGCCGGGGGCGGAATCGCTGACAACAAATCCAACGAAAAAAACAAAAAAACCTCATACCTCACCATACAACTCTGGGAAGAAACCTTGCCCCCAATTTTCAAGCTGTTGAGGAAGCGCGCAGCGGCAAAAAGACACTCTTCGCAGTCACCAGAAAATAAATCAGGCGTGCACCAAGCCATCCCGTAAATATTATCCATATCCTCAGACGTCCTCATCCCAACCGCAAACCTCGACGTGGCGGATGCGGCCTTCAGCGACAAGCCTCTCAACAAACTATGCAGCTGGCTATCAAACACAGTGGGATTCGAAGTGTTATACACGCTCAAAGCATACATGAACACGGTCTTGTCAGGGATACCGAAGAATGGCCCATCCGAGTAGCGGAGTAAGCAGTAATCGAAGCGAAGAGTGGCTGTCTTGTTGTTTCCGCAACCGTTTGAGGAGTTTCCAATGGCTGTTGCGGCTGCGTCGGAGAGGCAGTCGGCGCAGATGGCGGTGGAGACGTCCGGGCGGCATTGGGAAAGGCCGAAGATTTGGGTGATGGGGGAGGTGCCGACGGAGAAAGTGGAAGAAAGGGTTGACGATGTCGGGGCAGAGGCGGTGAGGTTGGAGAGGAGGAGTTGGAGGTTTGAGGCATAGGGGTTTGAGGAGGTGAAGTTGTCTTGAGAACAGTATGTCATGATATGGGTGTTTGCGGAATCGGTTGGTAGATGAAAGAGGAGAATGAGTTGGAAGAGGAGGGGGACAGCCGGGCCGGCCAGTAGAGAAGGCATAGGTGCGATTATGGAAGGAATCGAAATTCTGTTTGTTAACGGGCAAAAGAAGGGAAGTAGGAATCTGGGAGGAAAGCACGACCGTCCAGGCGAAATAGACAGAGAATGTGTTGACTGGGCAATTTGTTTTTATTTATTTATTTATTTATTTATTTGTTTTTTTAAGATTTAAGTACATACCACCCATAAAATAAATATAGATATATGACATAAAATATTAAAATTTTAAGTGTTAGATATGTAAATTATAACATTGAGTCAACTTATCATGTTGGCATAGTTGTTGGGAACCCGTTTGCTCTTTTATATCAGATGACCTATTATGTAATATGTCTTTAACCAATATCCATCATATGAGTCAAACCTAACAAGTCGTCTTGACAAAAATTGAAATGAACAATTATAATAGTTTTATAACTTGTGAGGGATGAGGTAGCATTTGGCCACACATCTTTAACATATACAAATAAAATCTATTAATACGAGCTTAGTTGATTCATTCATATTGCATAATATTAGGGGTGTCAATATTTGACCCGACCCAAAAATTCGACCCGAAAATTTCGGGTTCGGGTTAGAGATTTCGACCCGTTTGTAAAACCGGGTCGGGTTCAGGTTAACCCGGAATCCGAAATCAACTCGATTTGACCCATTTTTAATTAATTTAGAAGGGTTTTAATGGATTTTTATGAAATAAGTAAATGATATTTCAAAAAATTATAAACATTATTGCCCAAATTAAATTAATCTTGATTTATTTTAAATTAATTGAACTAAATCTTATCTTAATTTGATTTAGATTTAAATAAATTGAATTAAATAAAAAAATTAATAAAATATACCCGAATCGGGTCGGGTTGACCCGGACCCGAAGCAGGTCGAGTTCGGGTTCGGAAAACCGACCCGTTTGCAAAAACGGGTCGGGTTCAGGTCGGTTTGAATAGTGTCTGGCCAATTTCGGGTTCGACCCGTGACCCAGTTTTGACAGCCGTACATAATATCAAGACATGTCACCTTGTAATTTTAGAATTTTTACATTTCTTTCTCATTATATTATAGACCCTTATATGCATCTTCCTTAATAAAAATCATTTTATTATTTAATAAGACCAAGGGTCATAGCTTTAAATACATTTAGATTGTTAGTAGGCATCTTATATATAGAGGATGTGAGTATTTTCATTATTCTCTATGGTTAGCCATGCATGAGTTCATACCTCGAACTAGGTCCCTTCTCCCAAGTTCAAGAAGCTTAGTCTTTTGATTGTTAGTAGGCATCCTATATACGATTGAAGACTAGAATCAAATTATGTTTAACCTACCAACCTTTGTCGGGCAACCAAATCGAAATTGTGCACCGAACTCTCTGCAATATGTTAAGGTGTCTTCCTCAAGACCATTCAAAATAGTGGGATGATTTTCTATGCCAAGACAAATTTACTTTGAACTATATGGCTAATAAATCCACGAGCAAATATCCATTCAGCATCGTGTACACCAAGCTTCTTAATCACTTGATAAATGTGGCCATACTTCCCAAATTCCACAATGTAACTATTGCAAATACGGCTGGTTCGTTCACAACAATGTTAGAAGAAGTTTGCACAAAGCTAGCCACATCAAATGCACGATACAAGCAACTAGTTGATACTCGCCTTCGCTGCAAGATCTTTCACCCAAGTGATTATGTTATGGTGCAGATGCAAAAAGTGTGTTTCCGACCGTGTGCATCCTCTGAACTAAAAAATTGTGCTAAAATTTTAATTTTTAAAAACAGTAAGAAAGTCATCCCAAACGAAACCATAATGTCATGTGAGAAAAACAAATAGAATTTATAATTTACATTTCGCTTGGAGTTATCTATTTGAATATACAATATTTTTGCTTTCCATTTTTTTTTTTTAAGGAAAACACTTGTATTGCTTAATAAAACATAGAACTTTTTTGTATTTCCTTTAAGAAAATGATTAAAAAATGACAGAAAATGAAATATTTTAGCATTTTCAAAAAAACTGTAAAATATTTTTTGAGTTTATGCTCCTTTTTAAATATTCTCCTGATTACAATTTTTTCGCTTATTTAATTTTATCTAATGCTCCTTTTTAAAATTTGTCCGAGCAAAAGTTGATCATAAATTAACATTTTCTTGGAGCTCACCACTATATATCCTCCATAAAAAAAGAAAATTTTAAAATGTATTGGCTATTTTTTTTTGGATAATAATATTTGAAAGTTTTATTTTGAATCAAAATACTTCCACTTTTAATATACACCATAATTTTGAAGTCCATCGTGACCAACATTTGGTTGAACAAATACGAATAGGATTCAATCAAGATTGAAATAATGTACGAAATTTTTTTAAATATTAGTCAAGTCTTTTACGGATCTTTTTTGAATAATGCTCGAATATTATTTGAACAATGTATTCTAATGTGAAGAATAGGCACGAACATAGTTCAAATAAGGTTGTGACAAAGTTTAAATGACGTTCGCATAATGTTCAAATAACTTTTGGCGGTGATAAACAAGGCTTGAATAAGGTTCTTGTTCAAACAAGTTTCGACGAGGTTAAACAAGGTTTGAATAGGTTCGGCCAATGTTTAAGCATGATTCAAACAAAGATAGATCCAATTATGTTCCAGTAGCTGGAACAAAGCAGACCACAAGGTTAAGACAACATATTGCAATTACAACAAATATAACACAACATATTGTAGCTATAACAAAGTAAAATAACACAAATAACACATATCATAGCAAATTTCACATCATTGCTCACTCATCAGTGACATCACTTCAAGAATTATAATAACTTATTTATGGTAAAATGTATTTTTATTTTTACGTTTATAATTCTTTTAAAAATAAAATTATACTAAGTTCCTTCTCTTATTTTAATCATAAATGATGATATTTTTTTAAATTTCACCCATTTCTCCTCCGATTGATAATTCAATTAATATATATGGTTTCCAGTAAAGCTGCCAATCACGATATCAAGACATGTTAAAAAAGAAAAAAAAAAAAAAAAAAAAAAAAAAAAAAAAAAAAAAAAAAAAAAAAAAAAAAACTAGTAATGGAATCATCATGACAATGGCCGCCATAATAACAAAATACACGTAGAAGAGTAAGTACAAAAGTAGAAGATAATCAAATTTATACAATCAAAAATAAAATACAAGATAAATTGACTTTATCTTAGGCTTTATTTGGGATGACTTTTTTATTTTAATTTTTGCACTAAAAAGCTGCTTTAAGAAATAGTAAAAAAGGCTTCCCAATTGAAGCTTAGATTTACTGCTTTCTAAAATAAATTTTTAGTACAAGATTTTTTGGATTAGAAATTTTTGCACTAGAAAGTCATTTTAGAAAGCAGTAAAAAAGTTGTCTCAAACGAAACCTTAGTCTTCATTTGAGAAGGCTTTCTTACTATTTCTTAAAGCAATTGTTTAATATACAGCAACAACATCAAGCCTTTGTCCCACTACGTGGGGTCGGCTACATGAATTCTTTTTTGCCATTGTGTCCTATTAAAAGTCAAATTTTCTTTTAAATCTAATAAAGAAATATCATTTTTAATATTTTCTAACCAAGTCTTTTTAAGTGTACCTTTACTTTTCTTAACATAAGTCAAATCTAATACCTTAACTTTCCTAACCGGGTCATCGGAAGGCTTCTGTTTAATGTGACCAAACCATCTAAGGCGACTCTCACGAATCTTATCTTCCACTGGAGCTACTCCAGCGTATAAGCTCATTTTGTGTCATATCTCTAAGGGTAAAGCCACTCATCCACCTAAACATCCCCTATCTCTGCAACACTTAACTTATTATTATGCTTTTCTTTTAATGATCAACATTCGGCACCATAAAGCATTGTAGGTCTCACCAACATCTTATAAATGGGGATATTATCAACAAAATTCATGTTAGATGGTTGAAGTGGAGAAATGCATCGGGCTTGTTGTGCGAAAGCTACAATATTTTAAGAAGCAGTAAGAAAGCTTAGTTTCGTTTGAGATGATTTTTTTACTGTCTTTTAAAATAGTTTTATAAATTTTTATACTTAATATCAGCTCCAGTATCGTTTTTATTGGCCTCATATGCTTCTATTGATATGAGAGAGAATTCAATGCAGCAATTTAAATTCCCGTTTTTTTGGATAAGAACATAAGATTTAAATGTAAGATTGAAATTTGGCTGATTGTGTTAATCATATCTACTAATCTAGTGATGAAAAATCTATAAATAGATGATCTAAGACGTAATTTAGCAACTTCGAATTAATGAATAAATTTCTTCTTTCAACTTTCGATCATTACCTAATTCCAAGGGAAGCCATTTACTTATATCAACGTTGGGCATGGATCATATCCTTGTTCCACTTTCTTCCACATATCTTAATATTGGCATTTTAGTGTTTTCAAAAATCATTTAGATTTGATACAATTAGAATCTCCTTAATATGAGCTCCAGTATCATTTTTATTGGCCTCATATGCGTGGGGATGTTTATCGATTTGTTGAACGATGTTCCGTTTGTCAAACTTATAAGGGAAATGCTCAAAATACCGGCCTCTACATGCCCCTGCCCGTTCCATATTCCATTTGGGAGGAACATAGCTTTGACTTCACATTGGGGTTACGAAGGATCAAAAGAGGCGCTGAATCGATCATGGTTGTAGTATATAGATTTTCAAAAATAGCTCACTTCATTCCGTGCAAGAAAATTTTTGATGCTCTACATATAGCTCACTTGTTCTTTAAAGAAATAATCCGCTTACATGGCCTACGATGCAACATTATTCTGATCGCAACGTTAAATTTATCAGCCTTTTTTGGAGAGAATTGTGGAAGAAGCTTAAAACTGATATCAAACTTAGCTCCGCTTATCACTCCAAGACGGATGAACAAACTAAAGTAGTTAATCACACCTTGGGAAGTATGCTTCGTTGCTTGGTACGGCAAATCCTAAACAATGGGAGGAGTTACTATGCCAGGCTGAATTTGCTTTCAATGCTATGTCGAATCGTTCCACTGGTCGAAGCTCATTCAGTGTTCTATATACTAAATTACCAAATCAGCTAATAGACATAGCAGTTTTGCCAAAATGTAAAAGTCTTGCCGCCACCCATACTACTGAAATTTTTTTAGATATGCTGAAAATAGTCCAAACTAAATTAGCTGAAACCAATTCCAAATACAAACAACATGCAGACAATCAGAGAAGGCCAAAGGTTATTCAACCAGACGATCTCGTCATGTTGCGTTTTCATAAAGAAAGAATTGCCCCATGCACATACTCCAAACTCAGTCCAAGAAAGTTCGGTCCTTTCCCAATTTTACGCAAGATTAATGACAACGCCTACATTATTGATCTACCTAAAGATTTCAAGCTTCAACGACCTTTAATGTGTCTGATATGTCTGCGTACCATCCCCCAGACAGTACATATTCCACCATTATCTCATCAGAGCTGAGTCCTTCAGAAGCAGGGGAGACCTGACGTGGATTACAACTACAGCCAAGAGACAACCTAGAGACATGTTATCGCAGGGCTACCTCCCCCTATCCTTGCTAACCATTTTTATTCCCTCTTTCTGTTTTAATACTGCTGCAAGTTGCATCTACTTTTACTTCTCTTACCAAAGATAGTTGCAAGGTTTGTTTAGTGGTTTACATATAGTGACATCAGGAAGATGAAATACAGCTTTATCTCCATTAACACAATACCAAGGTTCTAGCATTTCTCTGTTTCTTCTCTTCCTGTCCGAGCTTTTCAGGTTTACTGAAGTTGATGCACCAGATTATCTCTTATAAAAGAGCTTAAAGCTTGATAATTACCTATTTATAAAACATAGCAATGTAATGTCTTTTCATAACAAGTAGTATAGATAATATTTTGTTAACATGTTAGATCCAAAACAAATTTATTAATTATCACATGCTAGTAAAAAAAAAAAATCAAATAATATGTTTTTAAAAGAAATATGTATTTTATTCAAGGGGACATTGTGTAAGTGGTTATATGATGTTTTATATAATAAACTAACATTTACAAAACTATTTTTGTTTATAAGTATAACAAAAGTCTATATTAAATATATTTATGCTTAAATATTAAATACAGCATTACCTTGTAAAACAAATATTTCCAATCACAAATATATTACATTGTATGAATCAATTATATGATATGACATATATGTCAGACCAATTATGTGAATTTGCATTCACTATTATCTCAGGTGGATCATATTAGATTATCCATATTGTATTATGTAATATGCATCATATAATATGATGATAATCACATTATATAATCATCTACTACTAATTGTTACTTAAACATTATAAATCATTTGATGGAAGATCACATGACATTTATGGATCATATCGCACGATATACATCATACTAAATATCCTCAACCAATTCTAAAATAAACTAATCATATTGAATGATATGATCATTCATATAATATGATCATCAAAAATATTCTTCTAAATTCATCTTTCCTAACGATGTTCTATTCCTCTATCTCCCTAAGAAAGAAAATAGAAAGAAACACAAAAGAGAAGAAAATTCCAAAGGGTTGTGTTTCACTCTATAAGAAAAACCTATTCTTCACCTTGTAGGGTTCACATCCCCAAAGGGAACCCTAGCCCTTATCCTCCATTTCTAAAATCTCTTACACCTCCCTTCATTAACCTTTCCACATTCATCTCCATGAGGGCAACATCTATTTCAAAAGGCCACATTTCATCCTCCCTTATATGCTCCAATATATAACATAGATTGTTTCAATTCTCTACATTATTATTATTTGGGTACCAATATTTTGTAAGAACCAAATTGATGTGAAATCACTAGGAGTTATTTGAGAAATTAAAAGGAACAATTGATTAAAACTTGCTAATATAAAATTATTGTTGACAAATAAAGAGAGTTAGGAATTCAAAATATTCAACTTGCATAGGTAAAGAAGCATTCTTGAGATTAACCAAACAATACAATCAAAATCCAAAGACAATAGTATATGTTACATGCACATAACATAATTCACCACTTAATAAGAGGTTCACCTTGAGTACATTCTCACTCAATCACTCTTAGGCTTTAGCGGAGAAAGACGAACCATACGAGGAAGGAGATTACCACTAGGAAGATGGCGCCGAAGACCTTTGTTGATGGAGCGGTAATCAGCGGTGGAGAAAGAGTGGATCGTCCGATGAGAAGCCAAGGTGCTCTGGGTTGTTGAATCTCGATCGTCTTGGCGAGACAGTAAATGATGCGGTTGACGTAGCTTTCCACTGAGTTGTCTTAATCCCAATCTGTTTCCCATAAAAGAGAACGGAGGATGTCGATCAAGACCGTGATCAACCTCAGGGTCGGCCATAAACCAGAGGAAAGGGGGAGGAAGAAGCTTACCTTCGTCTTGTGGTTTCAAAATGCATGAGAGGCTTAGAGTTTCTAAGTGGCAAAAGGAGGCTAGGTAAGTTAGTATCTAGGTTAGGTTGGGGTTGGGAGAGAGAGTTTTAATAAATCTGAAATTAATTCAGAATTAAGTGGATTTGGAGGGAGTTGGATTTGAAAATTATAATTCAAATTCAACCAAGGCTTAGGATCCAACTAGGCAATCAATGCGTGAAATCCATTAATGGGCCGGCAGCATGATGAGGGGAGGGAGGGGATTTGGAGAGCTTTAAAAGTTTCCAAATGGGGTTTACTAATTAAGGAGTGGAGTAATTAAATACAATCCAATTTGAAATTAAATTGAATTTGGATTTAAAACTTTCCAAATATAGCTATGTCAATTTAGGAAGTTATTTGAAATTTAAATTTGAATTTCAAATTGAAGAGTTATCTTCCTAAAACACTTGAGTAAGTTTTGGTAAGTGGTAATGATGATGGAAAATCATCATTAATGGTGGGAGGGCCAAGGTGGCCGGCGGCAAGGTGATGGGAGGGGCTTAGGAGTTCGGTTGGAGGGGAGAGTGGGGCTAGACCAGTGGTGGGGTTGAGGTGGTAGAGTTGTGAGGGGGATTTGGGTGGGGGAAAATGGCCGGCGATGGAAGGGCAAGGAGGAGCCGACGGATGGGGTGGGGAAAAAAAGAATAAAAGCAAAGTAAAATAAATTAACCACGAGTCACGGACTCTTCCAACGACTGGTGGGTATTGCACTTGATGTCACCTTGAGCTCTCTCTCGCTTCTCTCTAGTGCTCACACAAGAAGAAGAAGAAAACACATGAAATTTTCATTATCAAATCATCATCCTATTACAATAGATGAGGCATCAATATATTGGCCTAAAATAAAATAAAGGAAAAGACTCAAATGCCCCTTGGGCTACAACTCAAATAAACTCATGTAAAATGGATACAATCGGAACTAGAAAATAAATAATACATAAATACATCAAAAATAAAGTCTGTGAATCGTAGTCGTCGATCTACGATTCCTACGCCGATAAACTTGTCGATAACGTCTGTCGATGTCCTCATCACAAATTTTAAGTTTTACTAAATATTTAATTATGTTTATAGTCTTCGCACTCTCAACAGCTTAATCTTTTTTAAGTAACACCTTTGCATATAAATAGGATTTATTAAATTGATACCAAGTTTGTGCATTTGTGTTGTTGAGCATAACATAGGTAAATTTAGCATGGTCACTCACAGCATAAAATATTACACATTTTATTATTTCGTAGCTGCACTTGTATATATTGTCATTACTTCTATTATATATATTTTGTGGTTTGCTTAGCTTTTATATTACATTTGATTGAGCATGTTTTAAGTTGAGAAGAATTTTTTAAAATTCTTCAAGAGTAACTTCACATTTATCTTCCTCCTTGACCGGCTCTTGCGGGGTGATTTGGAGGGGATTAATTCAGAAATATTTTCTAATTGAAGAATACAGATTTTGGGGCTGATTTAGGGATAATTAGGAAATATTTCCTAATTGAATAGGGCAGATTTTGGGGCAAGTTTGGGGGCTAATTTGGATGGGATTAATGTTTCCTAATTTAAAATGGCAGATTTGGGGGTTGATTTGGGGGGATTGATTTGGAGATGATTAATTAAGAAATGTTTCCTAATTGAAGAGAGTATATTTGGGAGTTGATTTGAGGATTGATTTGGGAGCAAAATAATTAAGAAAATATGACATTTTTAAGGAACTGGGGGAGAGTTGTTTGGATTTTTGTTGTTTATTGTATGATTTAAGTAGGGGGTTTTTCCTAGGGCTAGGGCTATGAGTTGTTTGTTGAAATTAGATTGTTCTTAGGGTGTATGGGCTCTAGCTAGCAACTAGAGATTTGGGATAGTCAGATCTTTCTCTCCAATTGAAGATCCACTTCTATCTTGTATTTTCTTTCATAAACTTTCAATAAAAAAGTGTTCATATGTGTTTTATTCCTGATTTTCTTGTTGTTGGTTTGCTGAAATTTCTGAAATCAGATTTTAGTCAATGTTTTTCCTAAACTTTTACAAGCACTTCCTATCAGAATAATGGTGATGCTACTTTCTAAGATCAACATGATAGTGAATCTAGGGATATGCTTCTGCAATACATAGTTCACCCATGGGTTGATATTCATTTTCCTGCTAGAGGTGGCAAAGTACTTAAAACACTACAGGAAAAATGTCAAATACCGGCGGTTTGCACCGGCGGTTTATGGACTGTCGGTATTACCGGCGGCGTCGCCAGCGGTCTAGCCGTCGGATTCTAACGATGGCCAAACCGGGGGCTTAGCTACGATACACCGCCGGTAAACCGCCGGACATCAATATGACCCGGCGGTTTACCGGCGGTCTAAACCGCCGTTGATAAGTGATTTTTATCCGGCGGTCCAGACCGCCGGAAAACCGTCGGACATCAGGATGAACCGGCGGTTTACCGGCGGTCGAAACCGCCGTTGATAAGTGATTTTGTTCCGGCGGTCCAGACCGCCGGTAAAAGCCCTAATACGAGCCGCCTCGCTCCGCTCATTTCATTTTCACTCTTTCCTTCTCTCTCTCGGTCGCTCGCTCCTCCGCTCGTCCGATCAGCCCCCGACGAAGGAACTCCGACCGCCGACCCCAGTCCGACCGCCGCCGACCCCATTCTGACCGCCGTCGACCCCAGTCCGACCGCCGCCGCCGAGTCTA
This sequence comes from Dendrobium huoshanense, assembly GCA_016618105.1. Lineage (NCBI taxonomy): Eukaryota > Viridiplantae > Streptophyta > Magnoliopsida > Asparagales > Orchidaceae > Dendrobium > Dendrobium huoshanense. The sequence continues at coordinate 32,774,770 of CM028349.1, read as the reverse complement.
CTCCGACGCCAGACCGCCGACCGATTCCGACCCCAAACAATCGGATTTCTATTTTAAGGTTATTTTTTATGGTTTTTCTTTGATTATTTGGTGTTACTCCATGTTATATTATCTTTTTAGTTAATGTTTCATACTTTAAAAATGTGGGAGAGAGTTATGGAGCATAGGTTTAGGTGTGATACTAATGTTTCTCAAAATCAATTTGGATTAATGCTTGGTAGGTTTACAATGGAAGTCATACATTTTTTAAGAGGTTTGATGGAGAAATATAATGAGAATAAGGAGGATCTATATATGATATTTATCTATTTAGAGAAAACATATGTTAATATTCCAAGAGAAGTGCTATGGAGGGTTCTTAAGAAGAAAGGAGTTAATAATGCTTATATTTATTGATATGTAAAGTTTACATTTTTCTTTCAAATTAACATGCTTAGCTTTTTGAATATGTTATGATCACATAAGAAAAATATGCACCTAAGATTATTCTTGGAGACTAACTTTGGTTTGGTGTAAAAAGGCTTATTGTTTTTTTTTTTTCTTTTAGTGAGTTAGTGTAGTGCACTAGATTTTTTCTTGGCTTTTTGCATTGTGTCCACTCCTCATATGGCATTGGTTTGGAGACTACCCTGTTTAGTATTCATTTCTAACAATTCTTACCTAGTGTACTGGCATATTTTGTTGTGGATTTGTATTTTAGAAACATAAATAATGAAAATAGATGATGTCGTAGGATAAAATGTGTAAGTTAAAGGTTGAGATATATTAAGCTTCTATGATAGCTTTTCAATAAGGAAAGTTGAATTTTTAACTTTGAAGCAAACCTGATATGGACTGAGAAGGCATAAAATATTATTAAAGTAAAGAGATGTGCTTTTAATTGATTTAAAAAAATGTCCCAATAATAATATGATTTCTTTGATCTTGTTAGATGGTTTAAGAGTGAAGATAATAGGGTCCTCTTCATATCCCAACTATTGGGGAATGATTGATATTGAGGAAGATTGTAGAATCCTAATCAAAAGCACTGATATCAAGGAATAATAGAAATGCTCTTTGGAGAAATTATTAATGAATGGGTTCAAGCACAAAATCTATTTGCAAGAAAAAAAGGAAAAAAAATTCATAGTTTTACTATATATTTATTAAAAAAGGTTAGTTGTAATAGACCTTATGAGGGGATTATGGCATTGGGTGATCAAGACATTAATAAGAGTTGACTTGGTCAAATTGACCAAGTCGAACCCCAAGACCCTCTCCAATGGGTTCAGAGAGTCGAGTCGAGTCTGTTGGGCCTAGACTTGTACCCTGGGTCAACCCGGTTGACCAAGTCAACCAAGGTTGACCACCTTGCCCCTTTAGGCCCCAAATCAAATCTATGCGTTTATTTTATTTAAATGCAACATATGGATAAGCTTTTGTTCTTTTAGAGCATGATTAAGTCCTTCAAAGCATAAAAATCTATTTGGATGTATAACAGATTGTTTATGCCTCAAACATGTAGGGTGCGTTTACTTCAACGTGCAAATGACTATCCAAGAAGAGAGATATTGGATGTATAACAGATTATTGCCGGGTCGAAAAGGATTGACAGTTGAATTTATAGAGGGAGTTGAAACTTTCATTCAAGTTGCATCTCAACTGCCTTCCTTTCAGTTTGATAAAATGTTTAGATGTCCGTGTTCGAAGCATAAAAATCTAGCATTCCTAAAGCCCGATGATGTGAAGCTTGATTTATATCGTAGGGGATTTCTTCCAAACTATTGGATTTGGACATCACATGGCGAGTACGAGCCACATAGAGATGCTCATGCCGGTTCATCTACAGCTTATGAAACATTTGATGAAGATCAAATGAGTAGACCCTATGAAGACCTTATTTTTGATGTAGCAGGTCATAATTTAAGGTCTAATGTGGAAGAGCCACCAAATGCAGAGACACAAAAATTCTTTGAGTTATTACATTCAGCTCAAAAGCCAATTTGGGAAGGTTGCAGTACGCATTCGGAATTATCCATTGCAGTGAAGATGCTAAGTATTAAAACTGAGTATAATATTCCCCGTGAGTGTTTTAATGACGTTATTGGTCTTATGAAAGAAACTAATCCGGCTGACAATTTAATTCCCTCAGACTTGTACCGAACAAAGAAATTAGTATCCAAGTTGGGTCTCACTGCTACAAAGATTGATTGTTGTATCAATGGATGTATGTTATACTATAAGGATGATGCAGCAGAAGTTATTTGTCGCAGCTACAATGCTCCTCGTTTTAAGCAAAACTCGGGAAAACAACGTCGTCCAAAGAAAGATGTGTCATATTCCCGTTTGTTTTATTTACCAATCATTCCAAGACTTCAGCGGCTCTATGCATCAATGAGTTCAGCAGGCCATATGAGATGGCATAAGGAGAAAATAGCAAAAAGTGATGTTCTTTCTCATCCATCAGATGCTGAAGCGTGGAAACATTTTGATCGAGTGCATCCTTCATTTGCTGCTGAACCCCGCAACATAAGATTGAGATTATGTACTGATGGTTTTACTCCTTATAGTCAAACAGCTACACTGTATTCTTGTTGGTCAGTTATATTAACACCATACAACCTGCCACCAGAGATGTGTATGACTACTCCGTTCATGTTCTTAACTCTGATTATACCTGGATCACATAATCCGAAGGCAAAGATTGATATCTATTTGCAACCATCAATTGATGACCTCAAATTATTATGGGAAGAAGGAGTGCTCACATATGACATATCAATAAAACAAAATTTTCTCCTTCGAGCTGTTTTGCTGTGGACTATCGGTGATTTTCCAGCTTATGGTATGTTGTCTGGTTGGAGCACAGCAGGGAAATTAGCATATCCTTACTGCATGGAGAACAGTAAAGCTTTCACATTAAAACATGGAGGGAAAAATACTTGGTTTGATTGTCATCGTATGTTTCTAAATGTTAATCATCAGTTCCGAAGAAATAAAGAAGCATTTGTTAAAAATAGAATTGAGCGATCTCCTCCTCCACCCAGATTAAGTGGTGATGAGATACTACAGAGACTTTCCAACATTCCAACAATTATTGATTATCCAATGCTATCAGAATCTAAATTTCCGGGTTATGATGTTCAACAAAATTGGATTAAAAAAAGTATTTTCTGGACATTACCTTATTGGAGAACTAATTTGATAAGACATAACTTGGATGTTATGCACATTGAGAAGAACTTTCTGGATAATATTTTTAATACAATTATGGATGTTAAAGGCAAGAGTAAAGATAATGTCAAAGCAAGGATGGACATTAAAGAGTTTTGTTGGCGAAAAAATTTAGAGTTAGTAACAACAACTGACGGTAAACTAATGAAGCCCAAAGCTCCTTACTCTTTCACGTTAGAGCAAAAAAGAATGATATGTTAGTGGTTTAAAGGTTTAAAAATGCCGGATGGTTATGGATCAAATATAAGCCGATGTGTTGACTTTAAATCTGCAAGGTTATTTGGACTCAAAAGTTATGATTGTCACATAATTATGGAGGTCCTTCTTCTGATCATAGTCAGTATGTTACCCGATTACATATCAAATCCGTTGATTGAGCTGAGCATTTTCTTCAAAGATTTATGTTCATCTAAACTAAGTGAAAATGCTTTACGGAGGTACGAGGATAACATACCAATCATCCTATGCAAGTTAGAGAAGATATTTCCCCCGGATTTTTTTGATTCTATGGAACATCTTCCAATCCATCTACCTTACGAAGCTAGAGTTGGTGGACCTGTACAATATCGTTGGATGTATCCTTTCGAAAGGTAAATGTGTTAAGATTTTTATTAATTACTTAATATTTTTGAATCAGTTAAGATAACATATTTTTATTTGATTAATAGATATCTGAACAAGTTGAAGAAATATGTTAAGAATAAAGCACGACCAGAAGGATCGATATGTGAAGCATATTTATCTCAAGAAACAACTCACTTTTGCTCCTACAATTTCGAGCCACATGTAAGGAGTACAAGAACAAAAATGGGTCATAACATTGACTTCGATGTAGAAGAACAATCACATGCTACACTAACAGTATTTAGAAGGCAAGGAAAGCCTAGTGGCAAATGTGTTGAAAGATATCTCAACGATTTAGAAATAAATACAGCGAATTTGTATGTACTACTGAACTGTGAAGAAGTTGAGTCAATCTTAGAGTAAGTTCTAACATAATGTTAATAATAAATTAGTAATGTTTATTTAAAATACTTATGTATTATTTGTCACCAGGTATTTCGTAAGCAATTTGCCTTTGACAGATTCAAGGAAAATTGAGCAAGCTGTTGCAAATGAATTTCCAACTTGGTTCAGATCATATGTGAGTACATTTTTTTTTATAAATTTAAATCTTATTTATTATCAAAAATACTAAATTTGAAAATATTTTTAGGTACAAAATCCTGATAACAAATGTTTCGATAAAGGTTTGCAAGCATTAGCATGGGGTCCAATGCGAAAAGTAAAAACTTGGCCAATATATATAGTGAATGGGTTCAGATTTCATACCAAATCGTGGAGTGAAGGAAGAAAAACTGAAAATTGTGGAGTATGTGTTAGAGGAAACACTCATGAAGAAGATGAGTGTGATTATTATGGTATTTTGAATGAGGTCCTTGACTTGGAATACCCAGGCGAAGATGAGAACTTTGTATGCTTATTTAACTGTCAGTGGTATGATCCAGTACAAAATAGAGGCACAAGGGTTCATCCTGTGTATGATTTAGTAGATGTTAAACATAGTAGAAGATACGGAAAGTTTGATCCATTTGTGTTAGCAAGCCAAGCTATTCAAGTTTATTTCAGCAAATATTCCAGTGGTCGCAGAGACAAACAAGATTGGCTAGCTGTCATAAAAACAAAAGCACGAGGAATAATTGATCAACAATACATTGTAGCAACTGCACGTCAAGAGGATGAGATGTCAAGTTATATGCCTGTTGAAATTGAGGAGATGACAACTACAACATCTACTATTGAAATGGAGTTAGAAGATGTCAATAGTTCAACTAGTTCAGACAAAGAAGAGAACGAGGATGAAAGTGAAGATACCCTTGAGAGTGATGAAAATAGTTTTGATGATTCTGATTAGTTTTTGTAATTTAGAGTGATGAAAATATTTTTGTAACAACAATATTAAAATGTTTTGTAATATTTTTACTGCTTAGAAATGATATTGTATTTCGTCACCTTGCCTTTTATTAACTGCTTCATTAACTGCTTCTCGTAATTCATTACCTGCTTCATTAACTGCTTCATTAACTGCTTTATTAACTACTTTATTAACTGCTTTATTAACTGATTTTCAATGGTTTAGTAATTATTTTTTATTGCAGATGGCTTCAGGCGACGATCCTCCTCGTAAATCATTTGCCTCAAAGTTTCGCCGGAAGAAGATTACGACTAGCAGACTCACACAGTCTGAGGTAGGTGAGGGGCCTTCAGTTCCACCAGATCTACCTACACCACCACCGCCACCACCTGCCAGGAGCCAGCAGCCTTCACCAGAGCAGGGTCAGGGACAGTTAGATCCACCTCTTGTTGTACCTCCATACTTCCCTGGCCACTTCCCTCCCAGCTCGATGAGTCCTCGCTTCCCCTCTCCAGATCAGACACATGCTTCTCCATTCTATCCATATTACCCCCCACCATCATCACAGGTTGCTGGTCCATCCACTGGTCCTCACCCTCCTTACCCTTACCCATATTACTACCCCTATCCGGTGCAGCATGAACAGGGTGGACCATCACGACCACCAGAGGTTGGCGCTAGCGATCCTGCAGCAGCAACAGATAAGCGTCAATACATCGAGCCTGACGGCGATAAGTAAGTTCAATTTAAGTTATTAAGTTGTTTTTATTTTGATATATTACATGTTATTGATAAACAAAGTCACTTGCAGCTTCAATCCTTCAAGGCCACCTATACATATGATCCGGGATATAATAAAGAATAAGTATGATGCTCCTTACTTATCCTGGAAGAAGATCCCAAAGCCAGTCAGAGATATGTGGTTTGGAGAATTTCAGGTATGTTTTTTTTTTTGTATGATTTCAAATATATGATTTAATTTGTACTAATCTTTTTGATATTGTCTAAATTTTTACAGAAAGAATTTAGGTGGTTGCCTGAGTACAGCACGAGGATCAGATCAAATTTTGAGAGGAGAGGAGCGACCCGTCTCAGAGACATGTTCACAAACATTAGAAAGTCCGGGCAGAGGCCTAATTGGATTGGAGAGGGAGTTTGGGCAGATTTGAGTAGTGCTTGGGCTACCCCGGAGTTTATAAAAATGAGAGAGCAGAATAAACAGAACAGAGGCTCTGACTGCGGCGGTTTAGGAAGCTCTCTTCATAGTGGTGGATCTGTACCTCATACAAAACATAGGCGGCGACTGGTAAGTGTTTTGAATTGGTTTATTACATATATTTATGTTAGTATAACTAGGCATCAAATTTTCAGAAAGAGCACCTGGGTCGGGAGCCAACACCATTGGAGCTGCATACAAGAACTCATCAACATCAAGCTGACCAGCAGTGGGTTGATGAGAAGTCTAAGAAGGCTCATGTGAGTAAAAATTTTTGGATTTTTAGAATAAAAATTTATTTTAATAAAACTATTTGTAACTCGCAGGATGATTTCTTACGAGCTAGAGAAAGTCGGCAGTCCACTGGCGAGGGATCATCTTCTGGATCGGCCCATATTTCTGAGTATCATACATGGTCAGAAGTTGTTGGTGGAAGACAGAGGGGGAGGGTATATGGCATGGGTTCACAGGCTTTTGCTATTGAGGACAGTTCATACACCTCTGCATTTCATGATCCAAGTGGAACTGAAGAATCTGTAAGTGAGAGGGTTGCAGCACTTACTAGAGAGATTGAAGAGATGAAAAGGGTTCAAGCTAGAGAGATTGAAGAAATGAGGAAGGCTCAGAATGAAATGCAAGCAGAGTTGCAATCCTACAGAACTGGAAAACAAAGGAAGAAGGACCAACAGGAACAGCCATCTGCAGACAGTGAGGATACCGATGATGATTAGATGTTTATTATGTTTAATGAATGTATTAATTAGAACTTGTGAACTTATGAAATTGTGATTGTAACATTATCATGAACTATCTTGTGAATTTGTGATTGTAATGTTATGATGAATTTTTGATTTTGTTTGTATTTTCTGGCTGTGATGAATATAGTGGCGTGTTGCCCAACATATATTGCTTTTTCTGCAGGTTTAGACTTTAGGGTGAACCTCCCTCAAATAGAGGGGATGCTGTCAATTTTTTTTTCAGGTGCTACAGGTTTCCGGCGGCTAACCGGCGGTTTGGCCGCCGGAAACGACGATACCGGACGGACAATATAAGTCGTCGGTATTAATATTAAACCGCCGGTACTTTACCGGCGGTTACCGACGGCCGCCGGCGGTTCTACGATGGACACCCGACGGTTTCAACCGTCGGTAATACCGACGGATATAACCGCCGTCCATCGCCGGTAAAGTACCGGCGGTCTAACGGCGCCGTCCGGCGGTCAACGAACCAGACGACGCCAGTTTAAACCGCCGGAAAACCGCCGGTTACGTGACCGGCGGCTTACCGGCGGTCTAACCGCCGGAAAACCGACGGTTTAAATTCCGGTGTTTACCGGCGGTAGTAGCCGCCGGAAAACCGCCGCAACAATAAACCGCCGGTAAAACGCCGTCGGAAATGGTTTCCTACGCCAATTTTTCCGACGGCTTACAAACCGCCGTGAGACCGCCGGTATCATTCAAAACCGCCGATAAATCTAGAGTAACCGCCGGTTTTCAGCGTTTTTCCTGTAGTGAAAGGATTGTCAATTTATCCCAACAAAGTTTACCGCATTAACCCATGGCCCTTACGAAAAGTGATATCCTATTTAACAAAGTACAAGCAGGCGTTGAAAACCCAAGGGCACCTCACAAAGCAGCTCAAGTTATCTCTAACTCCACATAGAAAGAAAGAGGCGAGGTTGAAGAGAAGGTAGGCATAGCTTTCTGATTGCCTATTTTTTGGATTAGGTTTTGCCTAGCCATACTCTAGACAAACCCTAATATGCCAAATCCCGCTTAGTTTGATAGTGGCCTTTTCCTAAGATCCTTGGACCCTCATTAGACTCTCTTGGACACCCAAGACCCTTTATAATATCCATATAGCTCAAACTTACCTGCTTAAGTTTTGTTACTATAGAATTTAGGATTCCTAACTTTTCAACCTGATAGACCTAAGTCAGACATAATCTAGCTTAGACCTAGCTCAAAATCAAATTAGCTTCATCTTAATCACTAGGATGGACTCATGCAATTTGCAGTAGGTAGCCAACCTATTAATGACAATTAGGGTTAATTGAACCTAAATTCATCGATTTGACATTCGACTATAAGACATATCCTTTAGTTCTTAAATCTTCTTATGTTAATCCAAACTACTTTGAATTCACTTTACTAAATATTGAACTTACATAAGATTTCTCTTTAAACAAAAGTTAAGTGGTTAGAACCCAGCAACCTATTCAAGATCTTGGGGACCCAGTAGACCCCAATTAACCTTAGTTGGCCCTAGGACTCCTTAGCGTAGGCCCTAGGACATTAATTAGCCTTATATGGCTTAGCCTAGTCCAACCATAGATAGTATAACCCATGATTAACCAAAATTAACCCAGTTGGGTCAATCACTTTTACTCAATGAAACCGTCAATTGAGCATGTGACCAATATTATCCATCAAGTAGCTAGCCTAGAACAATTCCATTAAATTCCACACTTGGCTAACATAGATGCACTTAAACCAATTAATTGATTCACTTGAGCCTAATTTGGCTAATCCAAGCCAAATTAGCCTACCCATTGGCCCTTCTTTGTTCCCAACTAGCCTCTACCCCAAGCTCCATCGCCTTTACATCTTAAAAACAACAAAAAGTGACCACCTAGCAATCAAAAACCATAGCAGGAAGGTGTGAGCAACTCATGCTTCTTAATGCTTTAATTCACTAGGCACTCGCATATTGGCCCCCTAAAATTTGTTGTCATTCATCTCCTATTTGAATTATCTCTCATTCTAATAAAAATGAGAGGAAATTTATTTTAAAAGTATGATCCGATTTCTTCATAGATATAGCCCGAGAGAATTTCCCAAAGCTCCCAACATTTTCTCTCCTCTTAGCTTTCCTGTGTCATTTTCGAGCCTCCACACAACTTCAATATGTAGCCTACACTAGCTTTAACAAGGACCCAAGCCTTCCTTGGTCAATACAGTCATCTAGAGTGAGCCACAGGCCCACAGTCTATGTTTCTCAAACCCCTTTGCTTCATCCAAGTCAAGGTTCAACATCTAATAGTGAAACTAGAAGCCATTTGGTTAAGTTATAATCTAAAAAACCCTAAACCTTCTCCTTATATTTCGTTGTCTAGAAAGTACACACCATGGATGTTGTGTTTTAGCTCACCACATTGTAGGGCTCATCAAGCTAAAAAATTTGGACACATCTATTGCCCAAATTGATTAAGTATTAATTGAGCTCTCCACCTTGAGACATGAAGACCACCATTTGATGTTGAAGGTATGCATGGGCGGAGGGGGGTTACATTGTAGAAAGTACACATCATGGATGTTGTGTTTTAGCTCACCACATTGTAGGGCTCATCAAGCTCAATAATTTGGACACATCTATTGCCCAAATTGATTAAGTATTAATTGAGCTCTCCACCTTGAGGCATGAAGACCACCATTTGATGTTGAAGGTATGCATGGGCGGAGGGGGGTTACATCCCCCCCCCCCCCCCCCCCCCTCCCCCCTCAATAAATTTTCTTGCTCCGCCACTGAAGATATGACCCAAAACACCTACGTCTTTAATTGATGCTTACCATATACATGCATGTATGTATCATAAATATACTAACATGTTCTTTCACATTAGGATAGACAACTAAAGAAATGTTGCATTTGAGTATGCATTAGCACCCACATGATCAAGCTGCCTAGGTTCAGTAGCTAAATCATAAGACCTAGTGCTTAAATAAAATAAATCCAGCCTATCTTGCATGCATTAAGACTACTACGACAAGACTTCAATTTGGAGACCTAGGTGTTTGGATAGAAGTATAGAACCAAATCTGATAGTTGGGATTAGGCACAGGATGGTGACTATGATGGAGATGGAGATGCTGCAGATGATGACGATGATGATGATATATAATGGAATTAATTTTAAATTTCGTAAATATATTTTACAGCTAATATGCATTGCCTGAGTTAACTTGAAGGTCATTTTGAAAATAGATCATTTCAACTCAACTTGAACTAAAAATGAAATCTCAAGTAAAAATTGAGGCTGGCTAGCTCGAACTAATCTTCTTGTTAGACCTATCTTCATCCGAAATGAAAGAGGACTGACATATATACAAAATTTTAAATAAGAATTTTTACCTGCGATATTTAAAGAAACAATTGAACTTCACCATGTCCTATGATCCCAGCTCGGATAAAAGTAATACGAATCTTAATGATTAATCCCCAAATAATAAATTTGAGTAGTCAATCAAGGTGGATTTACATACATACCACTTTATTTCAAATAAAAATGAAACAATTCCCACAAATTCAAGAATCAAAATCCTGCAAAGTTAGAATTTAAGCAACAGATTTCAAATGCATTGCAAGTAAAAGAAGTTGTTTCATAAAGTTTCATATTATCAAAACTAGGTAAAGGAGTTTCTACAGATACCCTGGAATCAAAAGACAATCCGAAATAGGGGCGCGTCTGATCCGGCGGCCGGGATGATCTCCCAGCGGCAAGGTTCCAGCTCTTCTGACACCGGGCAATACCCAGCAAGCGTTACCTTCTCTCCAGCAGCCGCCGCCGAACCGAACTCGAACACCGTCACGTCCGCCGGCCGGCGAACCTCCATCGCGCCGTTTAGGCCCGAGGTCTCCACCGCCCATTCCGCTGACTTCGCTGCAACACCCTCTCCACCGTTGTTCGTTCCTGAAGAGCCAGCGTTCGGCGCCACGGTCTTCCCCTTCCACCAGGAAAGCAGACCCATCGATATGGGTTGTTGAAGTGAGCTCGGAGCGATACGGAACTTAGGGCTTTGGATGGATAGAGATGCGAATAGGAATTTCTTAAAACTAGTGAAAGGATTTTTTTTAATAGGTATGTATGTAAATTTCCCAAAGTTTTATTGAGTGTTTCAATAATGTTTAACTATCTAAATAATTTTACAATAAGGTATTAGCAATATTCTAATTTTATTGGACACTTATTTGAATCAATATTAATCACTGCTATGGGTGCAAATGAGTCAAGTCGAGCTCGAGTCAAGGAGTGTTTGAGTCGAGTTCGTTTGTCAAATACAGAGCTCGATCTCAAGCTTGAATCGGCAAGGGAAAAAAGAACTCGTTAAGCGGCAGTTCGAGCTGCTCATCCGCACTTGTCCGCCGCCAGCATTAGTTATTAAGAAGTTGGATTATTTGTATTCTCTAGACGGAATACAAAGCTTATGGCCTAACTCCAAAATTCATCCACCTTCAAAGTAACTCTAGTATCAAATTAATCTTAACTCTTTTAATTATATAAGAGGAATCTCTTAAATCCACATATTGATCACATCAGTGATCTAAGGCTCCCATCCATCCATCCATCAACATTACCCCCATTAATTTTCCTTATATTAAAGAAATTTTTTTATTATATCTCAACACACTTCAAAGAAACCTTTCCTAAAGTAAAAAAAGCTTATGACAATTGTGTTAACTCAATATGATTTTCTGACACAAATCTCTCCATATTTCAAGGCCTTAATTAATTGAAGCTAACACAATTATGTAAGGCTTCATTTGATATGGCTTTTTTACTGTTTCGTAAAGCAGTTTTTTAGTACAAAAATGTTATTGTTTGTGCTAGAAAACTGCTATAAAAAGTAATACGAACGTGCCTCAAACGAAACCTAAACGTATTTCATTGGGCGAATTATTACATCTAGTCACCGGACGTCCAGACACCCAATCCATATGTGCCACGTCACCCGAATACACTGGGTCCCGATGTATTTTAATGATGTGGGGCGTCTGGATTGGTGTCCGAACGAATCCGGATGCCGGACGTAATAATTTGCCGTTTCATTGATGTTAAGTTGTAGCTCGAAGAAGCTGTGAAGATGAAGGATGATCCAAAGACACGGCTGTGCTACGATGAAACTAAGGTTGTTCTCAAGGAAGTCATGGAGAGGATGGCCAGAGCTTGAGAATTCTTTATTGGCCTGTGGTTTATTGGTTTAGTTAATGCGACACGTAATTTCATTCTTTGGTCCTTCTAAAAGGAAAGTTTCATTTCTTGTAGTTATGGCTTTTCTGCTTCAGTATTTAACAAATTAAACATAGCTATAGTGAAAATATAAGATTTTATATTTGCTGTTTTCTTTTTCTTTTTTTTCTTTTTGAAAATAGCGTAAGAATGAGAAAATGATCAAAATGGTCCAATAGCTTCCCAATGACCCTATTTTGATTCATTTTTCAAGACTTGAGGAATAAAAATGATCATTTAATGTAGTTTAAGACCATTTTATTTCTTCATAAAGAGTCAATGGATCATTTTAGTTCTTTCTCAATAAAAGTTTGAAAACCGACTTCCGCACAAAGGAGCAAATGTAGAACAGAGAGATGCTTCAAGTTAACTCGATGCCTATGGCTCAGTTGGTTGTTTTTAGTTGAAAATATGTTTAAGAACCTGAAGAATATATATTTTTTTAATTTTATCATTTGATTGGTAGCAATATATAGTTTTTCTAGAAAGTTGTTTTCTACAACAGCTTTAAAAATTCAATTTCTCTATAGCAACTTTACAAAAAACAGCTAGAAAACTATCTCAAACGAAGCCTTGGACAACTTTTTTATTGAAAAATTTTTTGTATTAGAAAGTGCTTTAAGAAGTAGTAAAAAAGCCGTTACAAACGAAGCCTTAGGCTTCGTTTGGGACTGCTTTTTCATTGCTTTTCAAAACTGAGTTTTAGTACAAAAATAAAAAAATTTGTACTAAAACTCCGTTTAAAAAAGCAATAAAAAAGCCGTCTCAAACGAAGCCTTAATCTTCATGGATGAATAATGATGCAAAGTATAATATTTGATAATAAATAAATATTGTTAAATAAAATTTTTTTCATGCAAAAATAGAAAGACTTTTATTGTGGGCATTGAGAGAATATAATCTTCATAATACATAAACTTATACAGTTAGACGTGTTAGAATGCGATCAAGGATTGCTGTCGCTTAATTTTTATAAACATCAATAATAATTAAAAAAACTCTTAAATTAACCAAACAAATTTTACAAATATACCCTTATCATTTCTTTTGAAAATAAATACATTAAAATGATTTAGAGAAAATGTTAACTTTCATCTAAAACTTCATTTGGGACGACTTCCTTACTGTTTTTATAAAACTGCTAAAAATTTAATATATGGTGTAAACATGAAACTAAAGAGAATTTTTTGCTCTGTATTGTTGTCCCAACAAATGTGACCTCAAAAGTTTCTTTCTCAGACAAACAAGATCTTTATTCATGTCGGCCAAAGTTAAGACTCCCATGCACGTGAGATACATCAAATAACTAATAACACATTGCCTCTATAGACATCTTTCACAATTGGGTCGACCTTAAGTCCCCCTTAAGACGCTACTCGCCCCTTATCATCTCAACAGGGATATCTCAAATTAGTCTTTTGTTACACGCCATGTCAATCTCCTAACCATGCTCCGATGATACTCACCCTTCTCAATCACTATTCCACTTGGCACAGATAGATAAGTTTCAATAAAGACTGATAGGACAAACCAAATGCAGGATATACTTCATGTATCTTTTCAAGCCCTATAAAAAGGAAGGAGATAAGTTGTTGAAAAATGAGAAGATACACAATAAAACCCATGATAAAACCCACAAAATAAGAGAGATATTGTGTTGTTTTTCTCCTTGCCTTGCTTATGATCTACAGTTCAAAGCTCTCGCATACATTATTATTGCATCTCTGGCTTGGATAATAAATATTTTATGTGGATACACACTCTCTCATCTTCTTTGTAATTATCTGAAATTTGAAAATATTTGAAAATGAAAATTTTTTTAATTTCTGTTTGAATTGCAACGCAGCGAAAAGAAAGGGAAATATGGGTTTTTGGTCTCTGGATCGGTTTGTTGTTTTTACTTAAATTATTCAGATCTATTAGGTAATTCTAATCATATCCATGTTTTTAAATATTTTGATATTAACTATTTTATTCTCCGTAGAACTTATTTTATTGCAATTTTTTTGAATTTATTAAATTTTACTATACAACTTTTTATATATTATCGCACTGATTATCCTGAATATTTTGATAGCGACATTTATAAATTTCACTAGGTAAAATAAAAGTTATTAAATATGTTCAATGTATAGAAATTAGATATTTTATTTAAGCGTATTATTAATAAAAGTATTAAGAATGGAAATGAACATGAGATTCGGTAAAACTAATTGTTATTGTTTTTATTGTAATGTGTAAAAGACATAAAGATTGGTTAATCCTTTGATTGAAAATTGATTGGCCTGTACATGATGGTGGGTCGATTGACCTTTCTTTAAATATTGTGGTTGGTTTTATCATCTACTAATTCACGTGATACAATGATATAATAATACAATGATTATGAGTTAAAAGTATTACTGTGCCGACAAGTAAAGAGTGATGACTCTGCTTACTGAGTCAATAGTTACTGACTACCGATTACTGAAAAACAAGGTGATAGCCAAAACTCCTTACTTGTTGAATAGTGTAGCATATGATTATTGAAATGCATGTTATTGATTCATTGTTGATATTATTATATAATTTTACTATTTTACTGTTATTATTTACTGATTTACTACAATTGTGTATATTTATTGTTACTATATTGCTTTATTGTTATTGCCATCGATTTTATTGACGATAATGTACTTATATTGTCTTTTATATGGACATTAATACTATTTAATACTACTATTGATTCAATATAATTGTTATTGTTATTGATTCATTATACTAATATATATTGAGCATGTAATAAACTAAGGAGCATGTAATAAACTAAGCAGGATGTGATAAAAATACTAATATAATACTGATATAAAATGATTGAATAGCATCTGTACATTGTTATAAGATTCTACTGCATTGATATGATTTCAACAGTATTTACTGTTGCTTTGATTTTATCGCTTTATATGATTTATTTACTGATTGATAGTACTAATATGATGACTACTTTATTGATTTGACATACGTATTGGTATATTGGTTTCCCCACAGTCTTATTTTACTAACTTCCATGACGCACTATTTTGTTATTTACATCTTATATTGCTACTGCATGTGAGCTTTACTATTTCTGCACAGATTCATGATCTATGTTATGATTTGACCGCTCACATGCATATTGCTCCTTTGTAGTGTTTTGAGTTTAGTTGTATGATTTGATTGTTTGCTAGACTCTTGAATTCATCATATATGGTTAAATGATTTTAGATCAGAGAAGAGGTTCAAGAGTATGAGACTTATCAAGATTCCTCATATTTTATTTCTAAAGGATATATTGTGATTATATGATTAACAAGTATTGTATATGATTTATTTTTAGGTCAATGAATATAGATGTGTATTAATGCTTTGAATTATATAATTTATTTTTGTTGTTTATTATTGATATAAAAATTAAATAGCTCTAGTTATTATATAAAAAAAAATAAAAAAAAAATTCAAATTAGATTATGGGCATTACTTTCTCTCTTTTTTTTTTCATATTTGAACTTAATTATCTTCTCTTCACATGCTATTAATCTACAAATGACACAAAATACAACCTGATATCATCCACCTAATAAACAGGATTCAACATGCATGGCTCGACATAATGAGAAATTTGAGTCGTTGATTCGATTCAAAATCAAATGAAAATTTAAAAATCCAAGGGCCTCTTTCTATCCACGTGTGAAACCTTCATTGGCCAATGCCAAACACAATCCACCTCAAATTTAGCTCAAGCCACACGTTGTAACACGTGGCCACCATCCAATGGATCTCAACTTATCCAAATCGGAACGCACAGATAAGGCATCCCATTCGGTGTCCGAACTCCGATTAAAAGTCCACTCCCTCTTCATTCTTCAACTCAACCAGAAAGGCAGAAGAAATGGCGCAGGCGATGGCTTCAATGGCTGGCTTACGTGGCTCCTCGCAGAAAGTTCTGGAAGGAAGCCTCCAGCGCAGCGGTGGAAGCCGGCTTGAGGGTCCGGCGAGTCTTCGGGTCGCCAGCTGTGGCCGGGTTGGGCTCAGTGTTATAAAATCTCAAGGTCTGCCGACGGAGACAGAAGCTCAGAGTGGGCGTCGCGCCATGCTTGGACTTTTCACCGCAGGGGTCGCCGGCGTCGCCTTCGTCAATAGCGTGCTCGCCGAACCGAAGCTTATCAAGATTGGCCCTCCGCCAGCACCCTCCGGCGGCCTTCGTAGGTTTCTCTGCTTCATCTGTACAGTAATTTTTACTGAATAGAACCGAATCTGAACAAAACAGACAAAGAGTGATTATCTAAAGTTCAAAGCAAATTTATAATTTTGGATTTATGTGATTCATTTGTTATCTTCAATTTGATTTAAAAGCTTTTGAATCTCATAGCCGGTACACTGAACTCTGATGAGGCAAGAGATCTGGATCTTCCAATAAAAGAAAGATTCTTCATTCAACCGCTGCCTCCAGCTGAAGCCGCCCAGAGGGCTAAAGAGTCCGCGAAGGACATTCTAAATGTCAAAGAGCTCATCGACAAGAAGCAATGGCCATACGTCAAGAACGATCTGCGCCTCAAGGCTCAATATCTCCGTTACGATCTCAACACTGTCATCTCAGCTAAGCCAAAGGAGGAGAAGAAGGCTCTCAAGCAACTTACTTCTAAGCTTTTCTCTGCCATCGACGATGTGAGTACCTTTCACCTCTTGCCTGAACTATTATTGCAGGACCCAATCTATTGGGTTCAACGATGTCATTAAATTGAAAGCTTAAATTCTCACAGACAGATTATGAATATGTTTGGGACAACTTTCTCGCTTCTTTGTAGAAATTTGTGGTATAAAACTGGTTTTTATAATTGTAATTGCTAATGTGTGGTAGTTTTAAGAAATTGTTTGATTTTTTAAAAAAAAATTCTACCATTCACAATAGTTTTAAATAAGTTTTTTTTTTTTCATTCCACACAACAACTTCAAAATCACATTTACAAAGTATTGACATGATCCCAAACAAATCCTAAGATGAGTTGCTTCCGTTATTTGTAATTGGGATAGTGGTGTAGAGGAGGTGGAGTTAGAGAGAGAAAATAAAATCATTTTGAAATTAGTGAGACAAGTCTTCTTCCTCAACCAACCTTATGGGGCTGTTTGGTAGCAGGATTTAGGCTGGATTTGAGCAAAATCCAGCCAAACCGTCTAAAATGCAAAATCAAATCTCAGAACAAATGAGAGCCGCCATAGATGGAAAATTCCGCCTTTTCATGCTAAATCCAGGATTTCTGAAATCCTATTTTTTGTTGGATTTATGAAATCCATTTGCTCAAGAGAAAGAGTCCGCTCGTTTAATCCGCTCTATTGCTAAACAGTCACATGAGATATAATAGTATTTATCATGAATGTTACCAAACTGTGTTTTTCAAGATTTAGACCCCTTGGGATTTTCGAAATCTAGATTTAGAGGATTTACAAAATCTTAAATCAAATCTTGGGTGCTACCAAACAGCCCCTATATGTCTGCTTCCTTTAGTCTTCTCTGCCTTAATTTTCTATTTTGGGTGACTCTAATTCCCAAAATTTTATTATATTTTCTTGATTTGTTTGATTTGTTTCCCATTTCTGAAGCATTTTTGTGCTTGTTTTGTTGACAGCTCGACCATGCAGCAAAAATTAAGAGCTCTACAGAGGCTGAGAAGTATTATGCTGAGACTAAATCTCAGCTGGATGACTTGATTGCCAAGTTAGGCTAGATGAATGAAAGCTCCACCTCTTATGTATTATGAACTCTCTGCAATTTTTTTTTTTTTCTTTTGTCCTTATAAATTGAGCTTTCATATGCTTTAAGATGAATGAATGCTATATCAAACTAGCAATGCATAAATTTTTTTTAATTAGTAAAAATTTATGTGCTCATATTGCACTTAATTATGATTACTTAGACATAAAATATTAATGATTAATTTAAAAAATTTATAGATTATTACTTAGTATTTGTTGGGAAAAATTTTAGATATTTTTGTACATATTATTCTAAAGTTGTTGGAGGTAACAAAAATCTAAAAATAGTCAAGAAGCTGCCTCAAATATACCCTCAATCTGTTTATATAAATGGTTCTTAACATTGTTGAAGATTGGAGAAATTGTTTATTTTCTTTGAATGTAGATAAATTTTATTAGCCTACAAATGAGTATGTTGAAAGGCAATTGTTATGGGGAAAAAAGTAATTTAGCTAAAATATGAAAATGATTTCTTTTTCAACTGAAATATTATTATAATATGATATACAAATATTAGAAGGGAAATGCAAATGCATAAAAACTTGGCTTCCCTTAGGGTTTTGGGTGAACTAAAAAGGCACTATGTTGTTGTTGCGTCCTGGAGTATTCGCGGTGGTAGAGAAATATATAGTTTAACATCTTACCATTGTACGAAGATCCAACACACAAGCACATTATATAGAGGGTGTAGCATTCATAAGAGATACCAGAGTTTTTACGTGTAAACCCCTAAAAAAGGGGAAAACCCATGGGGTCCGGCCCAGTTTGAAAGAATCTTTGTAGTTGATTACAAATGAGGCCCTTCCTTGGAAGAAAGCCTTGGTTTGATGTCACAAATGTACATCATATAGAGTGCATTACATCAACATAGACATATTTGTTTGGTTGGTAGGACCATAGTTGATAGGACAGAGGTCGAAAAGATCGTAGTAGGCCACGGAAGTCGGAAGGACCGTATGTCACGACCCGACCCGAGACGAGACGGATCCCGCCCGCGCCGGATCGCGACGGAGCAAGCACTAACCAGGATCTAGCTTTGGAATTTGGTTCGGAACTGAATCTTCCAAATAATTAATCCAACAGACTAATAAACGCAGAGCTACTAAAAACATCAAATGCAGCGGAACAAAACATCTATCTGATTTCATTTCCTCAAAATAATCATCTACAGAACAGTACATGGCTTTCAACAGAAAGAAAGACAGAACAGAAAAGCCATGACTGTACAAAAATCAAAAGTACAAAAGTACCTAATCTGATCAGACTCTGAACTAATCCTGGACTTCCTTGCCTTTCCCAGAACCTGAAAACCACCAGAAAGCAAGGGTGAGCTCAACAGCTCAGCAAAGCAACAAACCTCCAATCAAAATCCTCAGAAACTCAAAACCAACACATCAGATAAATCCGTACAAAATCAGAACAGAATCGGACAGATATCAAATCAAACGGAACTGTACGGAACAGAAATCGTATCAAATCCAAAACAGAACAGATCAGACATATCAAATAACAGAATCAGAATAATACAGATCATATCAGAACAGAACAATTCGTATCAGAATCATATCAGAATATCACATATCAGATATTATGTAATTCATAGCTAAATTCCCTGACACTGACTGAATCTCATAGGATCCAGGCCCCTTATGCCTCCCTTTGTGCTCACTGCACCAGAATCAGAACAGATGTGCTTATAGCACCAGAATACATATATAGTGCATATAGCACCTAAACAGATTGTTTCCTCGGATCCGGAACAGAACAAATATCAAATTTCAGATTGAGCTCATTTCAGATATCCCGTTTCACTAACTGAATCTCATAGGATCCAGGCCCCTTATAACTCCCTTTTCATAGCATATACAGATAGCATATCAATTCAGAGAAAACCCGGACAAATCAGAAATTACTCAAAAATCGGGCAGCACAACGGCAGTATACAGAATTTACACAATTTTCCTGAAAATAACAATTTACCAAATTTGCACAGAATATAGATATCAACATTTCAGAACATTTATTCTACTGCACAGAGAATTTCCAAGTTCACAGAAAAATCCAGTCGACTAAAAACACAGTCGAATCAAAAATATCCGGACAAAAATCTTCAGAAAATAACCAAAATGTGCACACTCGGCACTTCAACAGAATACAGAAAGTTGTACGGTAAAAACTAAACCAGTCGGAAATTACGGACAAAAATCACAAACGAAACTTAATTCCGGACAGATAATACCGCCAAAAGCGACGGTTCTGAAAATTGAGAAAGTCGGATTGTGCCTTACCTTGCGTACAGCAATTTCCTCAACTGTCACAACGGACGAAAACAGCTCGGCGTCGCCCAAAAATCCACTTTTCCACTTTTTCCTTCGTTTTTCTCTCTCCTCAGCTTTTTCTCTCTCTTCAAAATATCTCATTTCTATATATATCCAAACTGATCGTCCTGGACGATCCAGCTTCGTACCGGACGATCCATGAAGAAAAGAATTTCGTCCAGACGAAAATCCAATATCGTCCCCGGCGAAGGGCTCTCTGACTTGATTTCGTCCAGACGATCCAAATTTCGTCCAGACGAACCATACAGCCAAACATGATTTTCTTTGCACAACCTGTACCGATCGTCCTGGACGATCCAACTTCGTCCAGACGAACCTGGAGCAAAAACTGATATTACAATCTCCCCAACTTAAAAAAAATGTCGTCCTCGACATTATCCAGTCCAAACTCAGTCAAAACAAGTATGGGTACAACCGTCTCATGTCAGACTCCTTCTCCCAAGTGGCTTCCCGTGCAGTACGGTGCTTCCACTGGACTTTAACCATTGGAATCTGTTTACTTCTTAGTTTTCGTACGTCGTACGCCAAAATCAACTCTGGCTCTTCCTTGTACACCAGATTCTCCTGAATCTCAACCTCATCAGCAGATACCTTCTTCCCAGAGTCAGATACCCACTTCCTCAGAGTGGATACGTGAAACACATTATGCACGTCAGGCATCGAATCAGAAAGTAATAACTTGTAAGCAGCTTTTCCAATCCTTTCCAAAATTTCAAAAGGTCCAACATACCTCGGACTAAGCTTGCTCACCTGACCAAATCTGCTCACACCCTTCATCGGACTGACTTTGACATACACAAAGTCACCAACCTGAAACTCTACAAATCTGTGCTTCTGATTGTAATACTTCTGCTGACGATCTTGAGCAGCTTTCAATCTCTCTTTTATCAAACTGACCTTCTGAGCAGTTTCATCAGCAAAAGTGGCTCCCAAAGCCTGTCTATCTCCGACCTCCGTCAGAGTCAAAGGAGTACGGCACTTCCTGCCATACAGAGCCTCGTACGGTGCCATACCGATACTGGACTGAAAACTGTTGTTATATGCAAACTCAATCAGTGGAATATGATCTTCCCAGCTTCCGCTAAAATCCAGAACACAAAGTCTCAACAGGTCTTCCAGTACCTGAATAGTCCTCTCAGACTGTCCGTCGGTCTGAGGATGAAAGGCTGTACTGAAATGCAGTTTCGTACCCAAGCCTTGCTGAATGCCTTTCCAAAGTCTGGAAGTAAAACGTCCATCTCGATCAGATACGATCACACGAGGCACACCGTGCAATCTGACTATCTCCTTCACATAAATCTGTGCCAAACGATCCACTGAATCCGTCTGTCTGATCGGAAGAAAATGGGCTGACTTGGTCAATCGATCTACAACCACCCAAATAGCATCGTGCCCTTGTCTAGATCGAGGGAAACCCATTGCAAAATCCATCGTTACCTCCTCCCATTTCCACTCAGGGATAGGCAACGACTGCAACAGTCCACCTGGTCGCTGATGCTCTGCCTTCACCAACTGACAGGCTTCGCATCTCGACACAAACTCTGTCACATCTTTCTTCATTCCAGGCCACCAAAACAAAAGTTTCATATCAGCGTACATCTTACCACTGCCCGGATGTACAGTGTAGCCTGAATGATGAGATTCATACAGAATCTCCTGCCTCAAGTCTCCAAACACAGGTACCCATAACCTGTTCTTACAGAAAATAGCACCAGAATCAGAAATTCGAAGTTCAGGAGTCTTACCAGATCCAATCTGTGCAATCAACTTCGAATAATCAGAATCTGACTTCTGGGCTTCTTGAATCCTTGTCTCCAAAGTAGACTGAATACTCATCTGAGCCAACTCCAAACCACTGGAGGAAATCACTTCCAACTGCAATCGCTCCATGTCACGTATCAGGAAGTCGTCACAAGTAAGCTGAATACCTGATACTCCAGAAGACTTCCTGCTCAGAGCATCTGCTACCACATTCGCCTTCCCAGGCTGATACTGAATAGTCAAATCGTAGTCCTTGATCAACTCGAGCCACCTCCTCTGTCTCAGATTCAGATCCTTCTGAGTAAAAATATACTTCAGGCTCTTATGATCAGTGAAAATCTCACAGCTGACGCCATACAGGTAATGACGCCAAATCTTCAAAGCAAAGACTACTGCAGCTAACTCCAAATCATGTGTCGGGTAATTCTTCTCATGTGGTTTTAACTGTCTCGAAGCATAAGCAATTACCTGACCATGCTGCATCAGGACACATCCCAGTCCTTTCAGTGAAGCATCACTGAATACCTGAAAACCTTCCGTACCTGACGGAAGTGCTAACACTGGAGCTGAAGTCAAACAATCCTTCAATCGCTGAAAACTAGCTTCACACTCCGGTGTCCAAACAAAAGGAACTGACTTCTGAGTCAGTCTCGTCAGAGACGTCGAAATCTGTGAAAAGCCCTTCACAAATTTCCTGTAATACCCGGCCATACCCAAGAAACTACGTACCTCAAATACCGTAGTCGGCCTTGGCCAATCAGCAACAGCCTGAATCTTCTGGGGGTCTACAGAAATGCCTTCTCCGCTAATCACATGCCCCAGAAAAGAAATGCTCTTCAACCAGAACTCACACTTGGAGAACTTGGCATACAGCTGATGCCTCCTCAAAGTCTCCAACACAATCCTCAAATGTCCGACATGATCATCCTCAGATGCAGAATATACCAGAATATCGTCAATGAAGACGATCACAAACTGATCCAAATACTCTCTGAATACTCGGTTCATCAAATCCATGAAAATAGCAGGTGCGTTGGTTACCCCAAAAGGCATAACCAAAAACTCATAGTGTCCGTACCGAGTACTGAAAGCTGTCTTCACCACATCAACTTCCTTCACCTTCACCTGATAATATCCGGATCGCAAGTCAATCTTCGAAAATACTGAAGATCCGGAAAGCTGATCAAACAAGTCGTCAATCCGAGGCAAAGGATACTTGTTCTTGATCGTGACCTTGTTCAAATCTCTATAATCGATACACATACGGAGTGTACCGTCCTTCTTCTTCACAAACAGAACAGGTGCTCCCCAGGGCGAAACACTAGGGCGCACAAAACCTCTGTCAACCAACTCCTGAAGCTGAACTTTCAACTCAGAAAGTTCTTTCGGTGCCATCCTGTACGGAGCTTTCGATATCGGAGCGGTACCCGGAAAAACATCGATAGAGAACTCCACATCTCTATCCGGAGGTAAACCAACCAACTCCTCAGGAAAAACATCAGCAAACTCCCGTACCACAGGGATCTCAAAAACAGAACCAACCTCTAGGTTCAGATCCCGCACTGAAGCCAAAAATACTGGGCATCCCTTCTTCCACATCCTGCTCACCTCCAACACAGAAACCAGACTGGAGAGAACACCTCGTAATCCCTGAAATACAACTCTCTCTCCAGCCATAAGCAAACTCACTTGCTTCTTCAGACAGTCTATCTGGGCTTCATACTGACTCAACCAATCCATGCCCAGAATCACATCATATGAAGAAATCGGCAATCGAATCAAACTCGATTTCCACTTCTTGCCAGAAATCTCAATCTCACACAAACAAAACTGTCGAGCAATCAAAGGATTCCCAGCCGGTAAAATCACAGACAAAGAAACCGGAAGTAAAAGAGAATCCAAACGTAAAGCCTCAAAACAGTGCTCGGACAGAAAAGAATGACTCGCTCCAGAGTCAAACAAAACACGACAGGGCTGATCAGAAATGTAAATCGTACCTGTCACAACATCGGGAGCATCTCGAGCCTCCTGCTGACTCAAACTGTAAACTCGGGGCTGAACTGGAACAGGGGCTGAAGCAACAGAACTACTCTGCTCCCTCTGAACAGTAGGTGGTCTACGTGGTGCAGAACTAGAACCACCACCTCTACCAGCAAATCCCTCAGGGCGTGGAGGAACAGTCCTCGGTCTTCCTGCTGAACCGGCAGGTCTGACAAAGCTCTCAGATCGGAACTCCGAACGCTGATCAAATCCCATCTGCGGACACTCTGCAATCCGATGTCCTGACTGACCACATCGAAAGCACAGACCAGCCATCCTGTAGCACTGGCCAAAGTGTCGCCGTCCACAGTTCTGGCACACAGGTGCCGAACTAACTGATCCAGAACTCGTCGTACTGGTAACAGTACCAGACGATCCTCCGCTCCTCCTGGAATCTCCAGATCCAGAACTAGAAACAAATCTCCTCTTCCCAGAGGAACCACTGCCAGATGCCTCTCCTCCAAACCTCTTCCTACTCGCAGTCCACCGCTGCTGAGTAGCCAACAGGTCATTCTCTATCAGACGAGCTCGTTCCACAAGCTCAGAGAAATCGGTGATCCGGAATGGTATCAGGGGCTGCCTCAAAGTATCTCGCAATCCCCTCAGAAATCTGTAACACCTCTCAGCCGAAGTGCTAACCAGCTGCGGAGCGTACCTGGCTAATGCAGTAAACTCAGCCTCGTACTGCATCACCGTCTTGCTCCCCTGAACAAGCCTCAGAAAATTCTCCTGCATCTGCTGTCGTGCAGAAGGGGGAACAAACCAATCTCTGAATACCTCAGTGAACTCTTCCCAAGTAATCAAAGAGTTCAGTCTGCCCTGAAATCTGGCTGCCTGCTGGCCGTCCCACCAGTGCTCAGCCTCTCCGTCCAACAGAAAAACTGCCAACGGTACTTTCCTGTCTGACGGACACTGCATCCCGTCAAAAGTCTTCTCCACTCTCCTCAGCCACTCCTCAGCAGCTCTGGGCTCAACAGCGCCCTCAAACCTCGGAGGTTTCAACCTCAAAAACAACTGCAAATGTCTATCAAGGTCATCAGATCTGATAGTAGAAGCTCTACTCTGAGTCTCGCTCATCATCTGAGCAACAAGTGAAGCAAACTGTGAAAGCGTATCAGCACCGACCACTGGGGCTGTACTCCCCACGGGTGCTGCCTGATCGGCACTCTGACCATCTGTCATGTCTGGGTCTGGCTGATCCATACAGAAAATCCAGAAAAATCCGGAAAACTATCACAAAAACAACACAATAAAAAGCCGAACAAATCAAAACTACCCCCCAGACAGACTTACTGATCACTTCCTATAGCTCTGTTTCACAAAATTTCCAAATTCCAAAACTATTGCTCTGATACCAAAAAACTTGTCACGACCCGACCCGAGACGAGACGGATCCCGCCCGCGCCGGATCGCGACGGAGCAAGCACTAACCAGGATCTAGCTTTGGAATTTGGTTCGGAACTGAATCTTCCAAATAATTAATCCAACAGACTAATAAACGCAGAGCTACTAAAAACATCAAATGCAGCGGAACAAAACATCTATCTGATTTCATTTCCTCAAAATAATCATCTACAGAACAGTACATGGCTTTCAACAGAAAGAAAGACAGAACAGAAAAGCCATGACTGTACAAAAATCAAAAGTACAAAAGTACCTAATCTGATCAGACTCTGAACTAATCCTGGACTTCCTTGCCTTTCCCAGAACCTGAAAACCACCAGAAAGCAAGGGTGAGCTCAACAGCTCAGCAAAGCAACAAACCTCCAATCAAAATCCTCAGAAACTCAAAACCAACACATCAGATAAATCCGTACAAAATCAGAACAGAATCGGACAGATATCAAATCAAACGGAACTGTACGGAACAGAAATCGTATCAAATCCAAAACAGAACAGATCAGACATATCAAATAACAGAATCAGAATAATACAGATCATATCAGAACAGAACAATTCGTATCAGAATCATATCAGAATATCACATATCAGATATTATGTAATTCATAGCTAAATTCCCTGACACTGACTGAATCTCATAGGATCCAGGCCCCTTATGCCTCCCTTTGTGCTCACTGCACCAGAATCAGAACAGATGTGCTTATAGCACCAGAATACATATATAGTGCATATAGCACCTAAACAGATTGTTTCCTCGGATCCGGAACAGAACAAATATCAAATTTCAGATTGAGCTCATTTCAGATATCCCGTTTCACTAACTGAATCTCATAGGATCCAGGCCCCTTATAACTCCCTTTTCATAGCATATACAGATAGCATATCAATTCAGAGAAAACCCGGACAAATCAGAAATTACTCAAAAATCGGGCAGCACAACGGCAGTATACAGAATTTACACAATTTTCCTGAAAATAACAATTTACCAAATTTGCACAGAATATAGATATCAACATTTCAGAACATTTATTCTACTGCACAGAGAATTTCCAAGTTCACAGAAAAATCCAGTCGACTAAAAACACAGTCGAATCAAAAATATCCGGACAAAAATCTTCAGAAAATAACCAAAATGTGCACACTCGGCACTTCAACAGAATACAGAAAGTTGTACGGTAAAAACTAAACTAGTCGGAAATTACGGACAAAAATCACAAACGAAACTTAATTCCGGACAGATAATACCGCCAAAAGCGACGGTTCTGAAAATTGAGAAAGTCGGATTGTGCCTTACCTTGCGTACAGCAATTTCCTCAACTGTCACAACGGACGAAAACAGCTCGGCGTCGCCCAAAAATCCACTTTTCCACTTTTTCCTTCGTTTTTCTCTCTCCTCAGCTTTTTCTCTCTCTTCAAAATATCTCATTTCTATATATATCCAAACTGATCGTCCTGGACGATCCAGCTTCGTACCGGACGATCCATGAAGAAAAGAATTTCGTCCAGACGAAAATCCAATATCGTCCCCGGCGAAGGGCTCTCTGACTTGATTTCGTCCAGACGATCCAAATTTCGTCCAGACGAACCATACAGCCAAACATGATTTTCTTTGCACAACCTGTACCGATCGTCCTGGACGATCCAACTTCGTCCAGACGAACCTGGAGCAAAAACTGATATTACACCGTAGTAGTAGGGCAGTACTCTAATATAACTCTGGGAGTTAGGTGGTGGTCTGACAGAAGTTCGAGCCTCAGGTGTTGGTCCGGTAGTACTCCGATGTCAGGCGGTGTTCCGACAGTGGCACTTTAACGTCAAGGGGCACTCCAGCTTCGGGTGACACTTTGACTTCCTTGGATGGTCTAGTGGTGGTTTGACAGAACCTGGCGGTGGTGCGACAGAACTTTGACGGTGGTGCGGTAGAACTATGACGGTGGTGCGGCAGAACTCCGACGGTGGTCGAGGAGGAGCTAGGTAGCTGAAGCTTTCTTTCTTCTCTTCATTCTTCTCTTCATTCTTCTCTCTTGGCTCTTCTCCCCCATTCAAGAGGAAATGAGGTTCTATTTATAGAATTCTTGAGTTGCATGGCTTGTAAATAAGTGGAAGATCAAGGGTAAATTGGGAGTGGTTTGGATGGACAGCCGATCTTGATTCCTACGATTGTACACCGTTCAATGAACCTTTGACTGTCTTAATGATATCAGAATTTGATGATCTTCAGCTCGTTGGATTCATCTCGTCAAGCCGTTCGATTTGATTATAAGCATGTCACAATTGGAGACTGTTTGGTAACCCAAATTGTGGTTATATTCTTCCAAAAGTGCTTCGATTCTTTGATTTTTCCTTGAGATTCGTGCTCGATCAAGGTAATTTTTTGCCCCCCCCCCCCCCCCCTCTTTTCAGACATCAAAGTTTTAGAAGTTCGAAAATATTTGTAGCTTCTCATGGATGTTGAGCAAGATAAATAGCAAAAAATGATAAACAATATTCATAATTAATTTGTTCAAATTCATAACATATTTGTTAATTACATAAATACCAATTTAGGTATATAGGAAATTTTAATAAAGTTTTTATAGAATTCTGCATTTATTTATTTTAATAATTGGATGATTTGATTTGATAGATAAATTGAAGAAAGGATATTGCTTGGTTCAATTTATACTATTGATTGGACTTTTGAAGCCATATATTGCCTTAAGCGATAATAATTTTCATATTAGCCAAAGATCCATACATTGCTTTAAGCTACAAATTTATTTGTTTTTGTTTCTTGTACTGCCGGAGTTCTGCCGCACCACCATCAGAGTTCTACCGCACCACCGCCAGGTTATATCAAACCACCACTAGACCATCCAAGGAAGTCAAAGTGCCACCCCGAAGCTAGAGTGCCCCTTGACGTTGAACTGCCACTATCGGAACACCGCCTGACATCGGAGTGCTGCCGGACAAACACCTGAGACCCGAACTTCTGTCGAACCACCACCTAACTCCCGGAGTTATACTGGAGTACCACCCTACTACTACGTTCCTTCTGACTTCCGTGGCCTGCTACGGTCTTTCCGACCTCTGTCCTATCGACTATGGTCCTACCAACCAAACAAATATGTCTATGTTGATGTAATGCGCTCTATATGATGTACATTTGTGACATCAAGCCAAGGCCTTCTTCCAAGGAAGGGCCTCATTTGTAATCAACTGAAAATACTAGTGGATTCTTTTAAATTGGGTCAGACCCTGTGATTTTTCCCCTTTTTTAGGGGTTTCCACATAAAAACTATGGTATCTCTTATGAATGCTACACCCTCAATCTAATCTGCTTGTGTGCTGGATCTTCGTACAATGATAAGATGTTAAACAATATATTTCTCTACCACCGTGAATACTCCAGGACGCAACAGTTATAGATATAAAAGAAAAGTAAATAATAAAAATTCTTCCAATTAGGTCTTGAAAAATAGGTAACCTGATATGGCTTTGACATGGTACAACCCGTTTCAGTGAAACCGATTATATTGGGTTGAGTTGTAACACGTTTTCCACTATGCAGTTATTAGATAAAAGCTAAAAAATATTCAAAGGCTTATTCATTAGAATGTTATCGATAAGAGATGCAAAAAAATATGCATTGATTTTTCATTTTAATGTCGATAAACAAGAATGCAAAGTAAAGTAAAATAAATATAGTATAAACAATTTTAAATTTATATTTAAGGTAAACTAAACTTGCTCAGTTTCGAGTGAGAACAATTTATACCACAAACAAGCTCTCTTGACCACCATCATCGCCGACTGCTGCCACTCATCTTCGTCCACCACGACCAGCCACCACCGTCCCCACCATCTTTGGACGTCACGCTACATCCGTTTTACTTCAAACCAAATAAAAGAATTGAAGCATTCACTTGTATTTACTTTACACTCATCCAAAATAACTCCAAAGTATTTCTTTTACATTATATTTCATTTATAATGCATTCATTTTTTAGATAATCAAACAACCCCTTAATCATAATAATCTACCCACTATAATGTTTTGAGGTATATCATATACCATTTGCTTTATATATCTCATTAGATATGTGATAAGTATAAATTGTGTAATATTTTGGTTATGTTAAATACAATAAAAATGTGTTATTTTAGTTATTTTTGTACAAGAATTGTGCAGGAAAAAGCCAATATTATAAGTGTCAGGCAGTGTCACAACGCCAACAAGTTTAATGTCGCAGCATCGTATTGATCCACGTTGGAGCACTGATTTCAACACAACGGTGCTGACCTTGACTGTTTGCAAGGGGTACGACATCACACATGTTAGTGCCGCATCACGTCACAGCGTCGTTGCGCTTGAAATTAGCACTGCAATATTGGGTGTCATGGGAAAATTCAACGTATAAGCGTTAGTCTTTCCTATGTCACAACATCAAAAAGTTGTTCCAAGCGCTACAATGCTCACATTTCACAGCGACGTGGCAGAGCAGTTTTAACTGCTACGAGTCGGACCGACTTAGCTAAGAGATGAACTGATTCATGTTGTAATTGTGTCATGTCATCCAGCGCCATAACGGAACAAACATCATAGCATTGAGGCGCTAATTCATTTTTGGCAGCCGCATAGGAACCCTATCAAGCAGCGCCCGATCCTATACTTACTATAAATAGAAGCTAGTTCTATTATTTTGCGGGTTCATTTTTATGAATGTATTTTTTTTTTCGTGTATTATTTAGTTCCCCATTAGAGTAAAGTCCAATAGAGACTAGGAAAGTACGAGATTCAATCTTTAGAGATATTTATTTTAGTAAATCTGTAAGCGGAGGAAGAAAGAGTGTAGACAAGACACTTAGATCCGCCATGATGATAAACTTCTTACTTCTCTTATACTTTATTCTTTTATGAATAAGAAGAATATGAGTTTGTTTGTTATTTATTTCATGACTAGCTAGATCTTCTGTTTTGAACTGATGATGTAAAGATCATATTAAGTATTAATGTAGACTCTTATTCTTTAATATAGATAATGATATTTACAATATATTTCGTTCTTAATTTAATGCATATAATGATCATGTGTGCAGTTAACATATAGTGTGATGTATAACATCGACGAAAGAATGCAAGAATAATAAGGAATATTGAAATAAAATATTGGCATGCCTAGACATATGATGTTTGAATATTTTAGGTTCTATGGAGATAATAAAATTATAATGAGACTAATTTAATATAAGGATGTACATGCTCTAATTCACATCTATAATTAAAAGACTCATTAGAAAAAAGATATGTTATTTACATGCATCCGGTAAAATTACTTCCCAACCAAACGGTCCAAACCAGAGGCGTACCGGTCTCGGATTCCCCTCTGTCCGTTAAATCTAACCGTCCAACGCATCTGCAACTAACGGTACCCGATTGAAATCCGTGTGCTCTACTATGATTGGTCACCTTAGGACCTCATCCTATAAATAATATTTTGGCGTTCTTCTGGAACAGTAGAGAGTAAGCGGAGCTTTATTTCCGACTTGGAGGTAGATCTGGTGCGGAGACCTAGCAGCCAGTTCGCAATGGCCGGAAGAGGGAAAGCTATAGGTTCCGGAGCTTCAAAGAAGGCCACTTCAAGGAGCAGCAAGGCGGGGCTTCAGTTTCCCGTCGGTCGTATAGCTCGTTTTCTCAAGGCTGGCAAGTACGCTGAGCGCGTCGGTGCTGGTGCTCCAGTCTACCTTGCAGCCGTTCTTGAATACCTTGCAGCCGAGGTTTGTGTTCTCTTTGGTCGTCTTATTCTTCCATACTGGTAGGGCTTAGAGTGGGTTCATCTTGTTGTGAGTTTTATGGAACCGGATTGGTAGCTTAACCCTCATGATTGTAAGGTTGAAACGTAGTGATTGCCGTTATTCTTCAGTAGCTATTGATTTTAAGGTTGGATTTTCCCATCTTAATCCATTATCTATTCATTTTTGCCCACCAAAATATTTGTTTTCATGGTTAATGCTATGTGGTTCTCCATTCCTTTATTGGTTTGTTTTTCGTTTGTTTTCCTAATTTATTTAGTTTCTTCAAAAAAAAAAAAAAAAAAAAAAATCCGTAAACTTTCGGGACGGTTAACGATTTATCTGAATCATTTGCTTTTGGAACATGAACAGGTTCTGGAACTGGCCGGAAACGCTGCTAGGGATAACAAGAAAACCAGGATTGTTCCGAGACACATCCAATTAGCTGTGAGGAACGACGAGGAGCTCTCAAAATTGCTTGGCACAGTGACTATCGCTAATGGTGGCGTGATGCCCAATATCCACAACCTTCTCCTTCCGAAGAAGGCAGGCGGTTCGTCCAAGCCCGGTGCCGCAGAAGAGGAATAGCGGAGCCATAATCCCTATCATTATTCCTTGTTTTAAAATTCTGACGTTGGTTTTGTACATCGGTGATGTAGTTTATATAGCGCAGTAACTCTGATTGTTTTCTTTGTTACTTCTATGTGGCTGTTCCGTTGTTTCTGTTAGTTTCAACAATGCCAGCGAATTGATCGTGAAGGGTTCTTCTATTGTGGATTACAGTTTTAGTTGTCTGTGGCAGAATTATGCTGAAACTTATTCAAATTAATGATTTTAACTTAATCATTGAGTACGAAGTGTAGGAAATCTTTGGGACTTTCGAATTGAGGCGTTGCTTTTTTGACAAATGCCTAAACTTTGAGACAAAATTATCATTTTTGTAGTGTTGTTGTCAGGTTGATGCTTCTCTTTCTCTAATTAGAAAGGAATTATCTTATAATATTTATGGTTCATTTGCCAAAGGAGATAGCCATATTTTCACGGTCATGTTTTTAGTCTTATATTTTATGATTTATTATTCATTATTAGAAATAAAAAATAAATACTTATTTTTTTAATAGTTTATGAATGTGTTTGATTGCTTAGCTTGTTTGGTTGGTGAATATGGTTGGAAACTCTCTACCATGTGCTTTATTTTTCTCAAGTGTCTTTTAAGTGAGGTTAGATTAAGGGTTCGTTTGGGACGGCTTTTTTATTCCGTTTTAGTACAAATTTTTTTAGTTTGTACTGTACTAAAACACCGTTTTAAAAAGCAATAAAAAAGCTATCCCAAACGAAGCCTAAGTGTTGCAATGAATGCCGCATGTGTGTAACAATATTTGATTATTTGCTAAAAAAAAAAATGGAATGCTGCAAAGTTATTTATTATTTTTAAAGTAATTAAAAAATTATATTAAAAGTTGTTTTAAAAAGTAGTTTAAAAGTTATTTCAAATAAAATTTTGTTTATATATTTTCTTCTTGTTGATCCTAATATTGCAATTTTTTTTTTCTTATTGAGGATATTGTTGTAATGACATGGGATTGGATCTATTGCCCAGTGATGATTGAATTATGATATTTATGATGTGTTTTTATAAATATTAGGGTTAAACATGCTAATTAGGAGAAATTTAACACATCATGTATTTAACCCTAAATTCAATATGTGTAGGGCTGCAAATGAATTGAGTCGAGCCAAGTATGTGAGTGTTCATTTAACGTTTGTTTAGTTAATTAAATGATCACAAACGAGCTTTAATTGAATTGAACAATGAGTAGCTGGTGACTCTTGGTTTGCTTGTAGCCCTAAATATATATAAGGAATGAATCCATCTTGCCACACTCAAAAGGAGAAAGTCAACTAGCCATTCTAAAAAATCTATTTTAATTTCTTATAATTTTCTTTTATTAACACATTGTTATTGTTATAATACTAATCATTATTATCATTATTGTTGTTGTTATTGCCAATATTAGGTCTCCGCCTGACCCTCTATTCCTGGTTGCCTAGTATTTTTTGATTTTTGTTGTCGATTGTCTATGAACCTCATACCCTCACTTGCTCGACTATGATCCCTCTTTATCTACATCACCTGACTACAGTCATATCATTGATCCCCCCTAATGTATTGCTCTTTTTTGATTTTTGTTGTCGGTTTCCTTTTTAAGGATTTTCTCATAAAAAATTTGGTAGTTTATATGACCCATGCACCCTTCTTTCTTATCTATATACACTGGATCTTTATATAAAATTAATGCATTATAATTTATATATTTCTTCTATCAGGAATGTTCCCATATACAACTATTATTATTATTATTACTATGCTTAATTTTAAAGTTCTGTGACAAATATTATTTCTTAACAAAGTTCAAACCCTCAAATTCGATTAAAATGTCTTAAAAAGAACAAAAATGAAGAATTGCTGGAGCTGTTTGTTGAACATGCCCAAATTCAAAAGTTATTGCTAAATAATAATGCTAGGATTGGGCCACATCATTTAATAAAACCCATAGCCTGCTTAGCTCAATAAATACTCATTTAATGCAATACTTAACTGCCTCATGGCAGTCACCGTCATTTCATCTCCTGCATATTGTAGAAATGAAGGATTCTTGAGGAGGTAGATTCATATCAAGAGAAGAAGAGATGAAAACACAGTAGAGACATAGCAGACAATATCATTTCTATTATATCCATCATGATTATAAGGGATAGCTATAAATAGACTATACAATACAAGCTCAAGAGTTGGCCAATCATAATTAGCCACCTAATTATTTTGTATTTAATATATGATAGAAGATTAATGCTGTATGCAATATACGATCACGTGAGTGTGTGATATTGAAGAGATCCTGTAAGCATTCAGTATAGTGTTGGATCGGAGAGAAAGTTATCTGGCAGAAGATATGTAGGGAATTTGGTACAAGTTGGATTGTTAATAGGGTTGCATTTGGTGACTTTAGCTAACTTAAGAAGTGATGTGGAGTATTGCTTTTGAGAGAGGAAGTATTGATGAGCTTGACGATCAATTTGGATACTAAGAAAGTTGTGAGCAGCGCCAAGATGCTTCATAGGAAATTCGAGTTCAGCTGTTCACGAATCTTAGCAAGCATATTATGATTATTGCTAGTAAATAAAATATCATTGACGTATATGAGCAATAATAACTAAACGTTAGCTTTGTTAAATAAAAATAAGGAAGGATAAGAGGTACTGTTTGTAAACCCAAGAGATATTAAGTAAGCCGTGAAAGTGTTGTACCATTGTCTCGGAGCCTGTTTGAGATCATAAATGGCTTTGTGAAGACGACATATGTAGTTTGGATGAATAGAGTCTTCAAACCCTTTAGGTTGTTTCATATAGACCATTTCCGTGAGATTGCAGTGGAGAAATGCTTTGGCAACATCCAATTGGTGTACCTGCCAATCACGAGATAAAGCGATTGTGAGAAGTATACGAATGGTGGGTAATTTAGCCACGGGGCTAAATGTCTCAGTATAATCGAGATCGAATTCTTGATTGTTTCCCAATGCCACCAAGCGAGCTTTATGTTTGGCTATAGATCCGTCAGCATGGAATTCTGTTTAATAGGTCCATTTGCAACCTAGTACCGAGGAGTTAGGTGGAGGGACCAAACTCTAAGTACCCTATTGTTGCAATGCAAGAAATTCGTCAGCCATAGCTTGACGCCATTCAGGATACTTGACAGCGTCGGTATAAGTTGTTGGGTCGATTTTGATGTGCTCAGAGGCATGCTGGTGGAGCAAATTTAATCGAACTATAGGTTTTAATGATCCCGTCTGATGTCGAGTTATCATGTGATGGCGCGTGGGAATAGGTGATGAAGGCAATTGTGAATGCAGCTTCGAATGTGTTGAGTTAACTGTAGGCTGCGGAGTTAGATAAGGCTGTATACTTTGTTAAGGAGACAAGTCGACCGTCCGAGAAATAGACTGAGATTGCAGTGGCTGAGAGTTACAGGTGGAAGCTGGGGTTAGCAGAAAGAGTGAAGTGGTAGAAGGTTGAGTTGTATTGCTCGAAGTGGTGTGTGAAAAAGGGAATTGTTGCTCGTCAAAGGTGAGATGCTGAGAAATTATAATTTTGTTTATAGATAAGTCTAGGCATTTATACCCTTTATGAGCATCAGAATACCCAAGAAACACACATTGCTATAATTTTGGCAGAAGTTTGTGACGAGCGTGAGAAGATATAAGTAGAAAGCATGCGCAGCCAAAAGTGTGAAGGTTAGTGTAGTTGGATTTTGTGCTATGTAATAGTTCAAATGAAGAAGTATTCTTGGTGTTGGTAGATGTCATGCGATTTATAAGATAGATAGTAGTGAGAATTGCATCGGGCCAGTAGGTGTAGAGGACATTAGCCGTGTGAAGAAGGGAGCGTGTGGTCTCAATTATATGTCGGTGTTTCCTTTCCACAACACCATTTTGTTCCGGGGAGGTTCTTGGATTGCCGGCAACCAAAGCCGTATTAGAGCTGTTTGAGGAATGAGGAACGTAATGCAGATTTAATCTATGCCAGCAGTAGGAAGCTCTATGACATTTTTTTAAGCAAAATTGACAATTAAGTGAGGCATGAGGATTGGATATCTGTGAGTTGGAGAAGTTAGAACCCCTGCCACGGTTACGTCGACCCCGTCCATGATTAGAAAAGAGGGTAGTGTTCGGATCTGGTGCGGAAGAAAGTCGAGACGCATCGGAGGCAATGTTTACCTCTTCGCTAAGAATAAGAGCATAGAGATTATCGAGGCTAATGGGGGTTAACATGGCGCGAATGGCTGTTTTAACGGATTGATAAGTTGGAGGAAGCCCGTTGA
Organism: Dendrobium huoshanense; assembly: GCA_016618105.1. Lineage (NCBI taxonomy): Eukaryota > Viridiplantae > Streptophyta > Magnoliopsida > Asparagales > Orchidaceae > Dendrobium > Dendrobium huoshanense. The sequence continues at coordinate 32,738,458 of CM028349.1, read as the reverse complement.
TGATGTATAAGATGATATCTTCGGTATCTACCGTGGATCCCGCCGTAGCAATGTTATCAACCAAGGATTTTATATCAGCTAGGTGTTGAGTCATTGAGGAATTTTTGAGAGAAATGTGATGTAATTTGTTCTTTAGTTGAATCACTTTAGAGCGATTTGTGGATTGAAAACGAGTTTCAAGGGTATCCCATAGACAACAGTTGAATCAAGATGAATGATATAAGGAAGAACATTAACAGAAATAGTAGAGCAAATTGCGGCGAAAAGGTTTTGGTCTGTGAGTAGCCAATGCGAGAAATCTGGGCTTAGCGAAGAAGACCCGTCGGATTGATCAAGAAACCGGTGGGGTTTAGGGTTTTTCGAATCAAGAAAGGATTCAGAACCATTTGCACGAAAAACTTTGTTGATTTGAGATCGCCATATGGAATAATTTTTGGGTGTAAGCTGGATTTGCACAATAGATTTGAGGTTAGAGACAACAAATTTTAGGGTAGAGGAAAGAACCGTAGGATCTAGTGTTACGGGTTCTTCTCGTTCTTCTATTTGGGATGAAGCCGTGTTCGCCATTTTCGCGATTCTTGATCGCCTGTTTTTGATACCATGTAGAAATGAAGGATTCTTGAGGAGGTAGACTCATATCTCGAGCAAGAGAATAAGAGATGAAAACACAGTAATGTCGTAGCAGACAATATCATTTCTATTATACCCATCATGGTTACAAGGGAGAGCTATAAATAGACTTTACAATACAAGCTCAAGAGTCGGCCAATCATAATTAGCCACCTAATCATTTTGTATTTAATATATGTGGTTTATCTACTAATACATATGACATGGGCATCTACAGAAAAATAATTATCCGAATGAGATTTATTTTTTTAATTTACTAAAAAAATAGAACTTTAATTTATTTGTAATAAATTGATTTTTATCTAAGAACTCATGAAGATATTAGAGTTATTGGTTAGATGTATTGTAGATGTAAAATAAAATGCTTGTAGGGTTTAGTTGTAAGTATTTTAGAATATGGTTGCTTTTTAAATGAAGTGCAAAGTAGAATAATATATTTGAAATATTAATATTGGTAGGTTTTAAAATACATTGAGAATAAATCATTTTTTTGGTGTGTTTTATTAGAAATTAAATGAATTTAAATTTTCATATTAATTATTTTAAAAAGTTTATTTTGTGTAAAAATATGTGTTTTGATATTTTTTAAGAGTTTGCTTTTATAAAAATGGATCTCAAGCAAGACAAGGTTGACAATGTAGGATGGGTTTGACATTTTCGACACGAATGAAATGCATTGTGAATGAAATGAACTCATAATACACTCAACCAAACATACCATAAATATAGTTTTACTCCTCATCCTCACCACTTTATCGATGTGATTCTTTGAACTTTTGCCAAGTTATCTTGTTTGATTGCGTATAATTAAAAAATCAAGATCATTAAGGCTTTACTTGGAACGGCTTTCTTACTGCTTTTTAAAACTGATTTATACTAAAAAAATTAATTTTTATATTAGAAAGCTGATTTAAGAAGCTGTTTGAAAACCATCACAAACGAACATCACAAACGAAGCCTAAGTTTTTAATTTTTTGCACCATTTAATTTTCTTACGAAACTCCTTCCAAATCAAGTCTTGCACAATCGAATAAAATGTAATGTTAACGCTATAATGATATAATGCATGATAGAAACTATTCATAGTATGACATGTGAATTTTATAAATATGTTGACAAGATAAATATTCTAGTATATAAGTGTCATAATGCATATATACTCATATATAAAAGTGCTTATGTGATTCATCATAATCTTAATTAAAGTTATGCTCACTAATATCATAAAATGACATCATATAATAAAACTAGAGTGAAGATATGTTTATACTATATGAGTGAGTTACTATAATGCATAATGCTATGTTCATTTCAACTACACTAGTTAATAGAAGTAAACTGTTTACACCAATAGTTGAACTAGAAATGACAAAAATTGAGATATTGGTGGTGTGATAGATCAAGCTCATAGAAGTGAGTGAAATATCATTTAATTACATTATTTTATGTGATTAATCAAGTTAAACACTCCAAATATATATAATTAATACAATAATGAAAAATTTATTTGAGCACAATTATATATGATATTATCACCACATAAATATGAAAGCATAAGTAAATATTGTTTGTGCAAATAAAGCTTCATTTGGGACAACTTTCTTATTACTCCTTAAAGCAGTTTTTTAGTGCAAAATTTAATTTTTGTACAAAATAGTTGATTTAAGAAGCAGTAAGAAAGCGGTTCGAAACAAAGTCTAAATCAAACATATAGAGTATGTTAGACGTATAAATATTTGCATAATTTAACCTTATTGAATACTTTATTTGATTATTTCATCTTATGCCTAAAATTCACTTCACCCCTCAAGAGGGAAGAAACCCTCTCTCTAAATATTTTTATTCAAAAGTTAGTTATCTCCAACTTGGTTCTTCCCCCCCCCCCTAGGGTTTCCTCCCAGCGATGTTTGATGCCACTGTCGATGAAGCAGTTGTTCTTAGGGAATATATCTCTTACCCTTTTCTCAATTGACGCAATTTTTTTTTTTTTTTGTGTTTTTTTTTCTTCTTTTTTTTGTTTTTCATTTCATCCACCTCTAGTCCTTCACGGCCGAACTGGCGGTGAATTAGTTTTTTTATTCTGGTTTTTCAGATGGGTCAAAGAAATAACACTCTTTCTTAGATTCCATTTCAAGTTCTTGCTCTGATTCAAGTTTTTGAGAGATCAAATCAATTACGTTAACTGTTTTACCCTCTTTGTGGATCTCGGAGGAGGAAATCCTTGCGGTTGATGCTCCTCTTCAATTCGCATTGGCTGGTAATTTCCCTCCTTGCATATCGAGACTTGATTCTATTTGGAAGTTCTTCTTCAATCTAAAGCTTAATGACGATTTTTCTGTAACCTTGTTGAATGCTTCACATGTGTTGATTAAGTTGGTTAATGACCTAGACTATAACATAGTTTTCTCTCATAGATCTTACTTTGTTAACAATTGTTATATGAAATTTAACAAATGATCTCCTCTATTGATGTTGGTATTGAGTCCCCTTTTATCCCTATTTAGATATCGTTCCCTAACTTACAGCCTTACCTATTCTGCCCCCGTATTCTTCACGGTATGGGATCATTGTTTGGTCATCTACTTAAAGTTGACAATGCTACCTCTATTGGCTTCCGCCCCTTTGTTGCGCGTGTTTTGGTCGAGCTTGACATTGCAAAAAAATTTATTGATTGAGTGTGGTTTGGTCCTGAAAAACTTGAGTACATGCAACATGTCGATATGGGGGATTTCCCTCTCTTTTGTGATCAATGTAAATGTGTAGGGCATTCGAAGGGTGACTGTCACTCCCAGTCATCCTCTGTTTCAGTGATTGTTTTAGCTAATGATATTAATCATGTTACTTTTGATGGGATGTTAATGCTATTATGAAAAAAATAGGATAATCTTATCCCTCGGTCCTTTTAAGAAGAATACTGAGTTGGTGATTAATGGGGATAATTAATTTGAAACTAGTTTTGTTGTGGACATTGTTCCTTATGTTGTTAATAGTGGGGTTGGTGGTCATGCTGAGGAGGAAGCTACTCTATTGACTAATATTGTATCTATGGCTTTTTCTTGTGATATCAGAGAGGATGATAATGATATGTTAGGAGCCACAGTTGTATGGTTAACCTCATAGCTAGTCCGATTGCGACACTTCGTGCTAATATTGTTGATGGTGTTGATGTTGTTGAGGGTTATGATGTTAATTCAGTTCCTTGGAACCTGTGGTCTATGTAGTTGTTAGCCCTATGGGTGTTTTGGTTTCTACCGTGCATGTTGAAAGTACATATGGTTTGGATATTCCGGCACTTAATAATGTTGCTATTTTAGATGGTGAAGATCCTATGGATATGCATCCTGAAATGCCTCTCATTGATGTTCACATATCTCTTGTCTCTAATGATGCTTTGTTAGCTTAATTAGCTTTCAAATCGAAGGAAAATGAGATGGTTCAAGGTGACTGGTTAGCTGATTGTGATTCATCAGCTTAGTAGAATGTTGAGGAGGAAATTGATGTGGAAGGAGTGGATTCTTGGAAAATTTATGACTTAAATATTATTTAAATTGCTGAGGAAGATTATTTCAAAAAAAAAAAAAAAATGGTAAACGTAAATGACAAAAAAAAAAAAAAAAAAAAATCATATTCTTTTTGGATCTTGTCTCCCTTTTTATGTTGTTGGGTCCTTTTTGGTTTGGGTTGTTGACTGGTTCTCTCATTATACCTTATGTTGTTCTTGGGTTATTTTGGATGTTTTGGGCCTGTGTTGGTTGCTAGCTCTTGAGGTTGAGGTTTTTTTTTTCCTTCTTGGTTAGCTAGGTTTGTTTTTTGTGGGCTGTTGTTTGTCTTCTTTGTGTTTGTTGGTTGGCCTGTGAGTCATTGGCTTTTGTGGTGGCTCTTTGTTGGCTTTGTTTGTTACCTGCTGGGTTATTGGCTTTTAGTATCCTATGAGGATTTTATCAAAAAAAAAAGGAAGAAACCCTCATAACACTTGTTCAAGATGAATCATAAACTAACATTTATTATTGGCATGATAAAACTTTTAAGTAGTAAACACTTAGAAGTACTTTCTTTCAAATAATCCAACACTTTTTAAGATGACTAAGGTGATCAAGAACTACAATAAAATAATACAATGTATATAGGTATAATGATTGCAAATAAATTTATACCCGAGATGAAGTTGATTAAAAGTTTGATATCTTTTCTTAATAAGATATTTCCTTAAAGCTCAAATTGATCTGCTTTATATATGAAAAAAATTTGTGAAAATAATCAAACATAAGAGTAGAAAAAATATAATGATGTAACATCACCAACATTTGTAGTAGATAGACGAATTGTAAGAGTTATGACAAGAATAAAATAATACATAGTCTTGTATAAATCAAATAAAGAAGTTTATACTCCTTAAATGCAGAATAAAATCATCACCAACTTCCTCACTTTTTATTTCTAAACAAGTAATGTAACCACAAATATATATATATATATATATATAGATGGAGAATCTTAAGAGCTTTTACATTGCAATTCAATTTACACAAGATTTATTTTTGCACATAGATTTTCACAAATAAAAAAAACTTATAATAACTTAAGATCTTATCATAATTGTTGCATTTTAGAATATTCATGATGATAGAGAAATATAAAATATAACGTCTTAATTTTGTACAAAGATCCAGCACACAATCAAATAAAAGAGAAGGTGTATCGTTCATAAGAGACACTAGAGTTTTTATGTGGAAATCCCTAAAAAGGAGGAAAAACACGGGTCCTGACCCAGTTTGAATGAATCAACTAGTTTTTGCAGTCGATTACAAATGAGGCCCTTCCCTAGGGGGAAGGTATTGACTTGATGTAGCAAATATACATCATATAGAGAGCATTACGTGGTGGGAATCGAAAGAATCGGAATTGACATATTCGTTTGGTTGGCATGACCATTGTCGGCAGGCGATGGAGGTCAGAAAGATCATAGTGGGGTGATGGTGGTCGGAAGGACCGTAGTCGAAGGGAGACAAAGGTTAAAAATAATGTAGCCTGGTGATGGAGGTTGGACGGACCGTAGTCGGTAGGAGATCGAGGATAGAAGGATCGTTATCCGGCAACAAAGGTCAGAAGGACCGTTGTATGTGGGTGATGGAGGTCAGAAAGACATTTATAATGAGAAAGAGGTCGGAAGGACTATAGTTGGCGAGCAACAGAGGTCAAAATTACCTTTGATTAAAGACAAAGGTCAGAAGGACAGTAGTCTGCAGGCAACGGTGATAAAAAGATCGTTATTTAGAGGCGAAAGTCAGAAGGACCGTAGTCAGTGGCGAATGTCAGAAGGACCGTAATCTGGCACCGATTATCGAGTGAAAATCTAACGATAATTGGTGGCCTGATGTAAGTCCAAAAATAATTGGTGGCCAGGCTGAAGTTTGGCGATGGTTGGTGGTAGGGATTAAATTCGGAGAATAGTTGGTGGCCGGGAGGATGTCCGGCAAAAGTATAGCGATGGTTGGTGACCGGGCTTAATTCCGACAATAGTTTGTGGCTTGAAGGAGCTTGGTCGCAAGGATTTCTTTTCCTCTCATTTCTTCTTTCTCTTTCTTGCTCCCTTGCTTCCTCTTTCATCCCTTGCTTGGTCCTCCCCTCTTTCAATGAAGAATGTTGAGTCTATTCATAATTTTTTAGAAATGACATGGCCAGTAAAGAGAAAGGAGCTCAAGGGCATGTTAGAAGTGATTTGAATGGGCGGCCGATATCAACTCCTTTGATCAGAGACCATTTATCAAGTATTTGAGTGCCTTAATAATGTCAGAATTCAACAATCTTGGGCTCGTTCGATTCATCTCATCGAGCCGCTCAATTCAACTATAAGCATGTCACATTTGGAAACCATTTGGCCATCCAATTTATAGTTTTCACCTTCCAAATGATTTCGGGTCTTGGATTTGGTCCCATTCGGGCTTATACAATTATACTTTGTCAAATTTGGAGTCGTGGGGTTCATCTTTTCTATAAATTTGCTGAAATCAACGTTGGGATGGTCCCAAATTTAATTTTAGAAGTTTTCAACTTAATTTTGCCTCGAGATTCGTGCTCGGTCAAGATATAATAATTTCATTATAAAATGTTCGCATTCATGTTTAGTTTACCTGCAATTCTTACCACCGGCAAGACCTTTTCAGCGTTTTTTTTTTCTTTTTAAAGGCCACTATATTAAAAACCCCGGCTGACCCTATTAAAATCTTCCCACCATTTCATCTCACAAACCTTCTGATGACCAGAAGAAAGAGAGATACTGATTTCTAATAAGTCCATCAAAATCCTTCTATTCAGAACCAACTTGAGAGAGTTTCATGTAAAGTTGAGAACTTAAACAGCTCCTGCTGCAATTTTCCATACTGTTCTTGTTTGATTCCCAGCTCAAGAAGCCAAATATTCCATGCCTCCAATGCTTCTTTGTTGTTTCCTCTCTTTATGATTTGTCTTTGCTGGTCTTTATCCTTTCTTGTCTCCTTCCTCCATTCCCTTCGATTAAATCCTTTTAATGCCGCAGTTTAGATTGGTTTCTCCAACGTTTGCTTACATCAGCTTGTCTTAAGCCATGGGGAGTGTTGTTCTCTCGAAACAAAGGAGTAAAAAGGAAGAGAAAGGGAAGGATAAAATGCCCCGTGTATGGGTTTCTCTCAAGAGATCTTTCCACTGTAAGCCAGAGCCAGGTGAAGTACTTGATCCAGAAGCTAGAGGCCATGTTGGTTCCATCCTCAACAGGAGACTTAGTAGGTCTGGCTGCTCAAGATCCATAGCCAATCTCAAGGATGTTATCCATGGAAGTAAAAGGCACTTGGAAAGACCGCAAAGTTGCAGTCCAAGGTCGATAGGAAGTAGCGAGTTTCTCAATCCAATAACACATGAAGTCATTCTGAGCAATTCCAAGTGTGAGCTAAGGATTACTGGCTTCAATGGCTGCTATGAGGGAGATACTGAGGGGATGAGTTCTACCTTCGTGGGCACTCTGAGGCCAGGGACTCCAGGGCCTTTGGGGCATTTGAGAGGGGTGGGTACTCTCACTCCTCCAAGAAGATCACCTACTGTGTTGGTTGGTAAGAGAGAGGACAATGGATTTGGGGGATCAAGTCTTGCTGGTTCTATAGGTGGAAATATTGGAACTGAAATAGGATTTCATGGCGTTTCTACTCCCAGGACTTCGGTTGAGTATGCTTCTTTTAGACTGGCATGTCATAAATGTGGAGAGAAGCTTCTCAAGTTTGATGACTTGGAAGCTCATCATTTATCCAAACATGCAGGTAAGATCTGGGTGCATAATTCTGCTTCTTTGTTTTCTAATTTTGTTTATTTTAAAGAGTGCACATCTTTATTTCTGATTTCCTTGCTTTGAGTAATTGATTATCAAGCTGTGATTTCAGAATACAAAACTTGCTATTTTTTCTATGGTTTTGTATCTCTCCTACCATGGAAATCTTTTCTGAATTGCAGTTCTGCTTATTCCAATCTAAATATAAATACCAGTAAGATCTATAACAATATGGGTCTAATATGTTTTCGCTTGTACATATTTTGAAACGAGATGCAAGTTTTGATTCATCTGTGCATGAGTGATCTAATTGTTTTCCTTTATGCACCCAAAAGATCATACCTGTATGCGAATTTTCAATTTTTTTATAATGGGTTTTCTGAAAATATAATTTTTACTATTTTTCCTCTTTTCCTTTGTAGTTTTGTTGTTTTAAAGAGTATTACTGGGAATTTTTAACATGTGTGATATTGCTTTTGAATTCAGAGTGATTTTAAACAAGTTAAATCTTTTAAATAAAAAAAAAAAAAAAGGATCGAAGATATGAAAATCATAAAGAAATTCGATTCTTTTTCTCAAAAACCACTATTTTCCTGTTTGAAACTAGCTATATTATTTTTGGATCTTCTTCTTCATAATATATGCATAATTTTCTTCCCCTAAGTATTCATAAGATATACTCTTCCTCATCTTTGCAGTTACTGAACTAGTAGAAGGAGACTCCTCCAGAAAAATAGTGGAAATAATCTGCAGAACAAGCTTGTTAAAATCTGAAACCCATTGTGGCCGAATTGATAGAATCTTCAAAGTCCACAACACGCAGAAAACTCTTGCTCGCTTCGAAGAACATCGAGAAATGATAAAGAACAAAGTCAGCAAACTTCCTAAGAAGCATCCTCGCTGCCTTGCTGATGGAAATGAGCTGTTGAGATTCCATGGCACAACAATTTCCTGCAATCTCGGCATTAATGGCTCTTCAAGCCTCTGTGTTTCAGAGAAATGCAGAGTTTGTCAAATCATAAGGCATGGATTCTCTGCAATGGAGCTGAAGGGAGGATTTGGAGTCTTCACAACTTCAACCAGTGCAAGAGCAATTGATTCGATTGAGCTATATCATAATGATTGTTCAATAAAGAAGGCCTTGCTGGTTTGCCGAGTTATTGCAGGGAGAGTCCACAGGCCATTAGACAACTTCCAGGAGATTTCAGGTCAATCTGGATTTGATTCTTTTGCTGGAAAAGTTGGTCTCTATTCCAACATTGAAGAGCTCTATTTGCTAAATCCTCAAGCTCTTCTACCTTGTTTTGTGGTAATTTTTAAGGCTTAAACGAGTTTAGTAGTTTTTGTTTACTGTAATATTTATTTAAGATTTGAAACCGCTGTTTCAGCTATTTTGAATAACGGTCAAATTTCATCTGAAGAACTATCAGATCTCTGCTTAACAACTGGGAATTCTTAATCTAATAAAGATATGATGATTATTGTAAACTAGTATTTTACTTAGCAAAACGTATACATTTGAGCCCCATTATGATTAAATTTGTTAAAAAAAAAAACAAAAAATCATAATTAAAATCCGTCCGTAATGCCAATGAGACTCTCGTGCCTTTGTTTATTGTCCAAAGTCTGATACTTATTAAAGTCTTTTCTTGCCTTCACAGATCTAACGAATGGTAATCAATTGCTGCAATTAACTACTATTTAAACCCTAAGGGGCTGTTTGGTAGCACCCAAGATTTGATTTAAGTAAAATTTCGTAAATTCGCTAAATCTGGATTTTGGAAATCTTAAGGGGCCTAAATCCAAAAAATCGTGTGACTTTTGGCTATAGAACGGATCTAATGAGCAGACTCTTCCTCTCGAGCCAACGGATTTTGTAAATCCGACAAAAAACAGGGTTTAGGAAATCCGGGATTGAGCATGAAAATGCGGAATTTTTTGTCGACGGCGGCTTTCATTTGCCGTGAGATTTGGTTTTGCCTTTTAGCCCGTTTAGCTTGATTTCCCTCAAATCCGCCTCAAATCCGGCAATCATGCTACCAAAAAGCTCCAAAAATTCCACTGAAACCTATATTAGAGCAGCTTAATTATACTTAAATTACATGATTACGTCTGTAACACACACTCACCTAGTTAGTCTCTCCTTGTCCAATTAGGACATTACACGTGTACCTACCAATGCCTTCATAAGGCTATTTATACTTAACACTGTACAGGGATTTGGATTTGAATATACAAAACATTATTTCCTTTATCTCATCTTCTTCCTCTAGTCTGTTCAGCACATCCTCACGGCCCTATTCTCAGGCTCGTGATTTCTACATGGTATCAGGCCTCTTTCTTCTTCTTCTTCGTCGATCCTCCAAATAATCATGGCAACCTCGCTCTCCGCATCGTCGTCCACCGCGGCCGATCCTCCGTCAAGCACTCCGGCCGAAATGTCTCAAATCTCACCTTCCCTCAAATTCGTGGTCTCCAACCTCAAGACTCTTGTTCCAACCCAGCTTTCTCCGGACAACTACCCTATTTGGCGTCATCAGATCGTCAAACTCCTCAAAGCAAATGATTTCGATCAATTCTTGACACCGCCGAAGCAATCCGCAGACCCATCCGAAAACTCCGACTCAATCATTCACAAGAACTGGCGCGTTACAGACCAAAACCTGCAGGCAGCAATTTGCTCCACAATCTCTCCAACCGTGCTTCCGTACATTCTCCATCTCGACACCACTCATGAGATATGGCAGGTTCTTGAAAATCAGTTCCAAGCCACCAGTCGGTCCAAGGTGATCCAACTCAAAAATGAACTTCATCACCTATCCATGAAGAATCAATCCATGATTCAATATCTGACCGAAATAAAGAAACTCGTGGACCAAATCGCTTCGGCCGGTTCCAACATCGACTCTGAGGACGTAATCCTTCACATCTTGAATGGACTACCCACGGCGTACCAGTCATTCAAAACTTATATACGAAATTCCTCCAATCCGATTCGCCTGGAAAATTTTTACGCTATGCTCATCAGCGAAGAAATCCATATTACCAATGATGCCGCACGCAGCTCTGCCGATCTTGGCCAACAAGCCGCCCTGTATACATACAGGGGACGCGGTCGTCGTAACCGGGGGCGAGCACCGTCGAACCAACAATCAAACGGGCGTTCTTCCAACCCTTCCCAACCACTTCCTACCTGTCAGATCTGTGCCAAGAAAGGGCACTCCGCCGATGTCTGCTGGCACCGCATGAATGCGAATTACACGCCACAATCGCCCGTATCTAAGCTATCAAACGCTCTTATGGCCACTTCCGATACGCAATCATACGACTGGTACCTCGACTCCGGGGCGTCGTCACACATGACCAATGCAGCGGACAATCTGCATCAATCAACTACATACTCCGGATCCGACGGCGTCTTCATCGGGGACGGAAGAAATCTACCCATTGCCCACTCGGGCACGGGCATTCTTCCAACCCCGAATCGTAAGCTTCAATTATCTAATCTTCTTCATGTTCCCGCTCTCTCGCATAATCTTCTTTCCATTTCTAATCTTGTTAAAGACAATAACATCTCCATTACCTTTGACCCTATGGGATTTGTGTTGAAGGACCTGACGACAAATCAGCCGCTTCTTCGCGGACCTTGTAGAGACGGACTCTACCGTATCTCGCAGACGAACAAATCAAGAGCTTCGCCATCTGCGTTCCAGACGTCCAAGATCCGGCTACCTCCCTGGCACGATCGCCTCGGCCATCCCAACCTCCGCATATTACGTCACATTTCTCAAAATAATCCCAACTTAAAGATACCACATTCCGTTAATACCTGTATTACATGTATTCAATGCAAGTGTCATAAACTTCCCTTTGAACTGTCTACATCTAGAACTAAAACTCCTCTTGCTCTGGTGCATTCTGATGTTTGGGGACCGGCTCCGGTCACCTCTGATCAAGGGCTGCGTTATTTTCTCATTTTCGTTGATGATTACTCGCGATACACCTGGATTTTTACTATAGCAAACAAATCTGATGTGCCAAATGTATTCATTCACTTTACCAAATTTATAGAAAACCAAACAAACAGGCGAATTCAAATTCTGCGGACGGACGGCGGGTCCGAGTTCGTAAATCAGCAAATGCAAGATTTCATTCGATCTAAAGGCATTCACCACCAAGTTTCGTGCCCCTACACACCCGAGCAGAACGGGGTGGCCGAACGCAAGAATCGGCATATAACGGAGACGGCTCGATCACTGCTACATAAAGCATCTGTTCCACACTCGTTCTGGCCGGATGCGTGTTCCACAGCGGTTTACCTCATCAATAGAATGCCCTCTCAGATCACTCAGCAACGATCACCGCTACAGCTCATGTTCAATATCAATCCCGAGTACAAACACCTTCGCACCTTTGGCTGCGAATGCTTCCCTTTGATTCCTAAACATTCCAGAAACAAGCTTCAACCCAAATCACGATCCTTCGTCTTCATGGGATATTCCGATATCCACAAAGGCTACAAGTGTCTCGACAAAGAATCCAACCTCACTCTTATCTCTCGCCACGTTACGTTTCTTGAAAACTCTTTTCCTTTTAATACACGAAATTCTTCCTTGCAGGAACAAAGTGACGACATTCCCCCCTCCTTATTAGTACCTACTTCTAAAGCATCTGAAATTCATCCAGTCTATAGCCAGCAATTACAGCACATAAACGACTCGGCTCAACCCACAACTACGGACACAGTTGCGATCAGCAACCCCGACAGCTATCCAATCCAAGATCACTATTCGCCGGTTCCTTCCTCCACTAATAAACACCATATGATCACCAGACTACAGACAGGGTCGCTAAAACCATCCCGACGTCTCAACTTACTATCCACCACATCCAAACCAAGCGACCCCGATCCCACCGGCTTCGCGGAAGCCAATAAACTCATCGAATGGCGTCAAGCCATGGCAGAGGAAGTCATCGCTCTTCAACAGCAGAACACTTGGACTCTAGTACCACCTCCTTCATCCGCCCAAATCCTGGGATGCAAGTGGACGTTTCGAAAGAAATTCAATTCGGATGGATCGATCGCCCGATTTAAAGCACGCCTCGTAGCCCAAGGAAATCAGCAAGAGCATGGAATAGACTACGAGGAGACATTTAGCCCAGTGGCTAAGTTACCTACCATACGCGTTCTGTTCACCGTGGCTCTCTCTCACGGCTGGACCGTGCAGCAACTCGACGTCACGAATGCGTTCCTCCATGGTAATCTCAACGATACCGTATACATGACACAGCCACGCGGCTTTGTCGACGACAACAATCCAACGTTCGTTTGTCGACTGAATAAAGCAATCTATGGTCTTCGACAAGCGCCACGCCAATGGTATACCACATTTACACAATACCTCATTACGCTCGGTTTCGAATATAGCAAAGCTGACCCCTCTCTTCTCACGCTTCGTCAAAACCACACACACATCTTTCTCCTGGTTTATGTCGACGACATCCTCGTCACCGGCAACAATGACGCGGCGATTTCATCAATCATGGCAAAATTACAATCCAAATTCAACATGAAGAACCTAGGTGTTGCGCATCACTTTCTCGGTATCAAGATTCAGCAATCATCAGATACGTACTTCTTATCTCAATCTACCTACGCTCTCTATTCTCCAATCCGTTCAGCTCGGCAATTGCAACCCGTTATCTAATCCCTCCTGCTCAAAACTCCCTGATCAGTTTCAGGAGGACGCTTTGCTGTCAAACCCGAGCACCTACAGACGGGTTATAGGATCCCTCCAGTACCTAACGTTAACCCGTCCGGACATCGCATATGCAGTCAATGTGCTATCTCAGCATATGCAAGACCCTTCCTCGCAACATATCTACCTCCTTAAACGGCTGCTTCGCTATCTTAAAGGCACCCTGAACTTCGGCATTCCAATTATCAAAGCTCCACTGATCCTGTCTACTTACTCCGACGCCGACTGGGCCGGCGATCCAACTACAAGAAAATCAACCACCGGTCATTGCACCTTCCTCGGCAATACACTGATATCGTGGGCTGTCAAGAAGCAGACCACGGTCGCTCGGTCGTCTACTGAATCCGAATACCGGGCATTAGCAGCGGCAACAGCGGACACGATCTGGTTAAAACGACTGCTCAATGACTTCGGTACTCAGCATAGCCAACATATTGATCTATACTGCGACAATATGTCGGCCATCGCTCTAGCTCACAACCCCGTCTATCACGCTAGAACTAAGCACATTGAGATCGACCACAGGTTCGTCCGTGATCACATTCAAAACAGAGTAATCAGACTGCTCCCGATCAGCACAACGCACCAGCTCGCCGATCTTCTTACAAAGCCGCTTCCTACTCCGAGGTTCAAAGAACTTCGTTCCAAACTAACTGTTCGCGAGGAACAATCAGTTTGAGAGGGGATATTAGAGCAGCTTAATTATACTTAAATTACATGATTACGTCTGTAACACACACTCACCTAGTTAGTCTCTCCTTGTCCAATTAGGACATTACACGTGTACCTACCAATGCCTTCATAAGGCTATTTATACTTAACACTGTACAGGGATTTGGATTTGAATATACAAAACATTATTTCCTTTATCTCATCTTCTTCCTCTAGTCTGTTCAGCACATCCTCACGGCCTATTCTCAGGCTCGTGATTTCTACAACCTACAGCCATTGATATGAGCCGATTCATCTTCAAACAATCTGTAATTTTTCTCTCAGTTTTCTTCCTATTACTAACCATTTAGCAATCTGTAAAGCTTCCTGCTTTTCTTATTGATAATCTCCAGCCTTACAGATTTGCCTGTTTCTTCTCTGCATCATCATTTGCAATATGAAGCATATAATTACGCACAGTTTTCTTCATATAAAAGTCAATGAAATTATAACTAAGTTCAGCCATAAATATTGATCATATGGCTTTAATAATTAAGTGTACTTTGTCATACAAAAATGACAATGATGTGAACGCTATCAAATCTCTCTCTGTACGTCATTAATGACATTAATTAGGATCTTGTGGATTAATTAATCAGAATGTCTTCCCTACATTTTAATTGAATTGTGCTTAATGTTGACTTGGAAGCTTGGCAGTTGTACTAAACCTAACATGTAGACCAACAAGCACTTTGAATCATTAAGATCTGAAGTTAAATTACTGTAATTAATGAAATATTATAATATAGAGAACAGTCCTGTCTCAGGTTACATCAAAAATTTATGGATGAGAAGCTCAGTTCTCTCCAACCACCCAACGAGGCTTAGGGTGGTTGGTAGGCGAGCACGGTTGGGAACCCCCTATCTCGAGTTCGAATCTCCTTTGCTACGGCCTCACCTCTTCAGTGGGCCAAAGCCAGTGTGTGTCCGATGCCGGTGGATGATCTTGTTAGGTTCCGTCGAGGGATTAGTTACGCCGCCAAACTCTACATTTGGAGTGTTAGTGGGTAGATACCTCCGTTAAAAAAAAAAAAAAAAGTTCCCTCCAACCACCTTGTTTAATGGCAATGCAAGATGCCAGTCTCTATTGTTCCTTCTTCTTAAAAACATATGTGCCATCATTTAAAGTGCAATAAATTGCACCTTCAAATATGCTCTGCAATTTAATGGATATTGTTTCAAGTCGAAAAAGGTTGTGCTGGTACAAGCCTAACTTGAATGGCTTTCTGAGTGAAGATACAGACCTGACCTATAAAATTCTAATTTGGATCGATTCGTTTGAAAAGGGGGTCGGGTTTAGGCCCTTGTCCAAATTTTAATTAGTAGGGCGGATTTGGGTTGACTTGCATGTTAGGATTTAAGGGAGACAAAAAAATCAATTCGATCGTCTCCGAACGACATGCTAAATCATCGAGAAGAATTTTCGGAAGCGTACCTGAATCCATTGAAAAGCAGAGTTAAGGTCTTTCGATCTTCCACGTTTAGAGCGGTGTTCTCCAAGAGAGCGAGAGACCCCTTCTTTTCACTCAAGATGGGAAATGAGGGAAATGAGAACTTCACCGCTTAAACTGGGGACCATGACCCTTATATACTTAAGTGTAAATATTTTATTTCAGTCCATCATAAAAATAAAATAAATACCCGGCCTCTACACAAATTAATTACATACAAAATTTAATTGAGATGCCACATAAGCCAAATAATAATTTAATACTAAAATAGATCACAAATTTAATTGGCTTAATTTTAGATAGCGTCTAATGTATAATTCTTTATTTATATGTATAAAATATATTGGTCAACATATAGAAATTTCCCAACATTGCAAACTTGATTCTGACATGATTTTGACCCGATAACGATCCATTTATTTATTGGGTTGTTCGTATGTAGTTCTTCCTTTCGATCAATTATCTTGAACTGAATAGTTGATAAGTTAGAAATTTTTTTAAATCAAAACAAGTTATTAGATCAGCCTGGTTTCAGTTGATTGGGTTAAGTCCATCTTTTTGACCAATTCATTAAATCGGCCGGAGTCATATTGACTAGGTTCAATTTGGTCAATTTTGGATTGATCTGGAACCCTTCTTCTCTGCCAAGCACAGACTTTTTTTTCCCTTGACAGCCTATTCTAGTCTCTGGAAGTGGCTTGCGGTGCTATTATCCATTGTAAAGAATAATACATGAGATTTTCACCTCATATGACTCATCGTTCAATTCTTTCAAAGTAATTGGATCCTTTTATTCATTTGAGAATCTCTTCCCTTCTTCTACTCCGTCACGAAGAGTAACTCGACCAAATTTCAAATCAAGAACTTGAACGGGTCAAAAGGTATGACTCAAGAAGCTCAAATATGACAGAGTTGTCGACAATTCTTCCAGGGTCGACTATTGCCTTCATCAGTGGAGCAGTATTCATAACCCATTTTGACACTCCTAATGTAATATATTATCCCTTTTATATATGGCATCTTATATATGAGATAATTAAAGTGCATAATCAACATCCACCCGTATTAGAAATGATGGATTTTCATGCCTCCCTTCAATTTTCAATAAACCTTCATGTATAACAAATATATTTTAATGGATTAACCGATATATTTTGAATAAAAAATAAAAAAAATAAATTAATTAGATCATCAATTGGATCACACTTCGGTTATTTATTTATTTATTTATTAGGTTAATTGGATCATACTTCGTTGAAGCAAAGTTAGGTTTATATTCCATCGCTTGTGTTTATCTCATTAGTCATTTTAGAGAGGTTGAAATATGCCTTTCCTAAAGTGGCTTGCAATTTTATTTTACAAATATTATTTTCTATCTCTTTGACAAAATCGAAAAGCTCCAAAATTTGAAAGGGTAAGCTTTGATAAATTAGGCATAGAAATTTGACTCTTGCAATGTTTCATTCATTATTTTTGCCCAACCTAACAAATAGATTTTCTTAAAATCGAGAAATTATTCTGTGCTAAGTCCGGACGGGAAGAACATTTCGAACATGTGAGTTTACACACTTGTACACGGTGTGTATCAAATTTTTGTACACAGTATGTCTACTCACAGATTGGACTGATCTTCCCGTTTGGACTTTGCACAGAATAATTTCTCCTTAAATTCTAGGTTAGGGTTTTACGTGACTATTGCAGTATCTTCTAAAATTGTTGTGAAAAAAAAAAATTTAAAAGGTTGTAGATATTATAAGGATTTTATTAAAAAAAATAAATAAATATTGATATCTATAAATTACCACGTATTAGTAACTCGTGTAGTAAAAATAGCTTTTTATCACAGAAATTTTTAAAACCAGCGTGAAAATGGTAGCAAAATGAAACCGTAATTACGGTCTACAAAACAAAATAGAGAAAAATCTGTCCAAACAGAACCTTAGTCAAATGTGCTTACCACAATTTTGAAAAAATGGTGCTTTGCCCACTTAAGAGAAATAAATTCAAAATTGAGCACATTTTTTTGAACTATATAATTTTTGGTTTTTTTATTAATTAGGTGATCGTATGGTGCTGAAATTTTGATTTGATAAATAATGAGTTATTTTATAAATCATAGAATGCAAGGATGTACTTGTGTTGAGCATTTTTTCTTGATCTGCTCTGACTTTCTTTCTTTGAAATATAAATTTTATAATGTTCAAGCTGATTCTGATTTGACGGTTAGGCTCACAAGTAAATTCGTTTTAAAAATATTAATGTTTTAATGTTTAAGCTGATCCTGTTTTGCCTAATGCTCATCACGTTTAAATTCCAAAAATCTGATCTGAATTAAGGCTTTGTTTGGGACAAATTTTGGCCAGTGTTTTTTCTGAAAATTTTGGGGCTAAGCCTGTATCATTAAAAAAAAAAAGAGAAAATTACCTGTGTAAATGTAAAGAAAAAACTGAAGTCCTAGATCTCAACAACAAAAAGATAGTTCAAGGAACCAAAATAAAGCCTAAAAAGGCCAAAAAGGAATACAAATACTCAAGCTAAGAGAGGCGGAGGACTCAGGTATCTCTTGAAAATATGCGGGCGGACCAAAGTTGCACCAAAGAGTCACACAAAAGCGAAGCCCATGGTTGCCAATAAGACCAATCTAGGGGCAGCTGGATAAACCAACATTCATCATTGTCATTCCAAAAGAATAAACGTAACATGGTAAAATGCAAAGAGAAACCCACAATTAAACCGAAGGTTTGTCTTTTCTATTAGAGGTCTTGCGCATGAGAGCTTTTTTAATTTTTATAATTACAGTTGCTTGACAATCTAACTCTTCGTTTGAGACTGCTTTCTTGCTGCTTCTTAAAGCGAGTTTGTAGTGCAAAATTTTAAATTTATTAACAAGAAAGCCGCTTTAAGAAGCAGTAAAAAAGCCGTCCAAAATGAGGCCTAAGATTCTTCTAGGAATTCTATCATTTCTAGCTCTTCAAATATGATAAATGACGGCATAGGAAGCAATCTTGTAGAAGCTACTACGAGTTCCAACAATTCCCTGCTCCTGGATGGTTTCAAATACTTGATGGATATTCGGTCTCATGAGAAATTAGAAAGCTGC
>CM028349.1:32463819-32719013 GCA_016618105.1 Dendrobium huoshanense | reverse complement strand
ACGCAAACAACATCACATAATTGAAACAACTCGTGCCCACCTATTAGATGCACAAATTCCCTATTCCTTCTGTGCACATGCCACATTAACGGATGTTTATTTTATCAATCTTATGTCCTCTCCAACTACTTCCAAGCTTTCTCCATACCAATTGCTGCATCGTAAACCACCATAATATTCTCATCTCCATATATTTGGATGCAGATGATATCCGTTGTCTCCACCTAATCTTAAACACTAACTTTCTCCAACTTTCATTCCTTGCATATTTATTGGATATTCTCCTAAATATAAAGGATATCTCTGTTTAAATCCTGCCTCTGGAAAAATTATTACATCCCGGCATGTCAAATTTCATAAAATGTTTTTTCTCTTTCAACCCTCTGATACTCCATATATATATATATATATATATATATATATATATATATATATATATATATATATATATATATATATATATATATATATATATATATATATAATACTGCATCTCAGCATTCCTCTCCTCCCCCTCTCTCATTGGTTCCAAGCTCGTGTCTTCCTTCTCCACCATAATTCTTACTTCTATATCCTCCACTGCTCCTGAGGCTACACCCTTCTCTTCCACAGATCTGCATAACAACTCTCATGAAACTTCAGCTTCCTCGCCCCCACTTTTGCTACAGCTTCTACACCATCAGATGCTACTCTTCTTGCCCCTGCGTTGCATCCTATGCCCACTCGGTTTAAAACTGGCCACCTCAAACCACGCAACATACTAAACCTTTTCCACCAGCTCACTGACTCTTCATATCCAACCTCATACTCAGCTGCAGTTAAATCTCCTCACTGGCTTCGTGCAATGTCAGAAGAGTTTCAAACATTACAAATGCAAGGAACGTGGCAGTTAGTTCCTTCTCACCTATCTCAACATATACTTGGTTGTAAGTGGCCGTTTAAAACAAAGTATCATGCGGATGGGTCTGTTACTCGACATAAAGCCTGTCATGTGGCTCAAGGTAATACAAAGGAATACGATATTGTTTTTCATGACACATTCAGTCCCGTCGCCAAAATGTCTACTATTCGCATTTTCTCCTTCTAGCCTTGCACTTTTATTGGCAAATTCATCAATTGGATGTGTCCAATGCATTTTTACATGGAACATTATCGGACACTGTCTTTATGAAGCAACCGCCTGGTTTTTAAGACCCAAATTTTCCTTCTCATATTTGTCGTCTAAATAAGGCGTTGTATGGTCTTAAGCAAGCGTCTCGTGAATGGTTTTCCACATTCACTGATCATTTATTGGGTTTCAATTTTCATACTAAAGCAGCTGATCCATCTCTCTTCATCTACAAATAGCAGAATATCTATATTTATCTAGTTATCTATGTTGATGACATCTTAGTAGCTGGAAACAATTTCAGTTTTCAGCCAAGCTACATGGCCAACCCTCTCAGTTTCTAGGCATCGCCAACAATCTTATGCTGCAAATATTCTACGAAAGGTTGGCATGGCGGAATGCAAACTGGTGGCTACACCGCTTGCACTTAAATGTCCTACTATTTCAAATGCTTCAGATCACCTCACTGATCTTAAACTCTACCGAATTTTAGTTGGATCCCTTTTATATCTGATGATAACCAGGCTAGATCTTTCCTTTACTGTCAACAAATTAAGTCAATTTATGCATTCACCTCAACAAATACATTTTCTTATGCTCAAGCGTACTCTCTGATATATTCGGGGCACTATGGCCTTCAGCTTACCTATACAGCCATAAAAATTTTAGCTCCCTGCATTTGCCGATTCCGATTGAGTTGGTGATTCAGTTGATTGGAAACTCACATCTAGATATTGTATTTTCATTGGCACTACATGTCTCCTGCTCAGCTAAAAAGCAGCACAATTGCTCGCTCCTCCGCTGAAGTCGAATACAAAGGTCTATCTTCCGCTGCTATGGAGATCATATGGATCTATCGCTTGTTGCAAGATTTTAATGTCCCAGTTACTACACCTACACCTCTTTACTGTGATAACGTCTCTGCAATTTCAGTAGCCCACAACCCTCTTTTTCATGCTAGAACAAAGGATATTGAGATTGATCACTACTTTATTCATAAGTGCATTCAATCCCAAACTATTGTGGTTCATCATATCTTAACACCTGATCAACTAGCTGATATTTTTACAAAGCCGCTTTCCACTTTCAAGTTTTAAGATTTGTGCTCCAAATTAACAATTCATAATTGAACCATCAAATACAGAAATTATTCTCTGTTGATTTGCGTTTCACTTCCTTGCTGTAACAGCAGCTGTTTTTACTCATTCACTATCAGTCATTCATCTAATATAGCTTGTGGGAATCTCTACCGTTTAAGAGGATATCTCTTCATGTAAAAACTGAAATCAATGTACTGTAGAAGTGGTGAAAAAGAAGCTTTACTGGAGCAATGAAGAAACCCTTTAGTATTTTCTTCTTCTCTGTTTTCTGCTGAAACTTTTTTTTCTAATTAATTATTGTTTCTAATGAATACAGTTTTATAGATTTTATCAAAACAATCTAACAAACGCTGCTTTAGCATTTGACGTACTTCTCGGTTATGTTTTTGGTGTTCTTGAGAACGTTTCTAAAGTTAATGAAATTGCTACTGATATTTGATATTTCCTTCTTAAATAAGAGCTAGGCAGACGAAATAATCATTGTTGCGTCCAGGAGTATTCGCGGCGGTAGAGAAATATAAAGTTTAACGTCTTAGCGTTGTACGAAAATTCGGCACGCAATCAGATAAGAGAGAAGGTGTAGCATTTATATGAGACACCAATTTTTTTACGTGGAAAACCCTTGAAAAGGGGGAAAAACCACAGGGTCTAGCCCAGTTTGAATGAATCCACTAGTATTGTAGTTGATTACAAATGAGGCCCTTCCTTGGGGGGAAGGTCTTGGATCTATGTACATCATATGAAGTACATTATATGATGGGAATACAAAGAGCTACTGTTTACTTGTTCATTTGGTCAAACAGACTGTAGTTGGTGGACGACATAAGTCAGAAGAACCGTAGTCGGTGAGCGACGGAGGTCAGAAGGACTATAATTGGTGTGCGATGTAAGTCAGAGGGACCGTAGTCGGCGGCGACAAAGGTCGGAAGGACTGTAGTCGGTGGGCGACGTAAGTCAGGAAGACCGTAGTCGGTGGACAACAGAGGTCGGAAAGACTGTTGTCGGCGGCCAGGGAAAACTCCGACGTTAGAATGTATTCGAGCAAAACTCCAGAGTCACCTGGAGATCGGACAGAATGCTGGCGTCCCATGGAAATCGGGTGAAATTCCTGCATCACTTGGAACTCGGGCGGAATTCGGGCATCCCTTGGAAGTCGGGCGAAATTCCAGCATCACTTGGAAGTCGAACGGAATTCCGACAGAATTCCAGCGACGGTGGTCGAGGAGGTGTTTCTTCCCTCCTAATCTTCTTCTCTTATCTTCTCCTTCTTCTCCTCTTCTTCTTGCTTGGGTCCCCTCTCAAGATAAATGAGGGTCTATTTATAGATATTCTGGGCATGGCCTATAAATAGGTGAGAGATCAGGGGTAAATGGGGAGTGGTTGGAAGAACGGCCGATATTGAATCCCTTGATCGTGTACCGTTCATCAAACATTTGAAATTCTTAGTGATGTCAGAATTCAGCGATCTTAGGCTCGTTTGATTTGTCTCGTCGAGCTGATCGATTCGATTATAAGCATGTTATATTTGGAAACTGTTTGGTAACTCAAATTGTGGTTCGAACTTTTTAACAACGTTTCGGGTCCCTGATTTGGACTCATTTGGGCTCAGATCGAGTTAAATTTAGTGTCGTTGGGTTTTTAGTTCCGTGACACTCAGTTCAAATCAGAGTTCTGGTGATCCCAAATTTAATTTTTGAAGTTTCCGGCCTAATTTTGCCTCGAGATTCGTGCCCGATCAATAGAATTTTTTGTTGATATATCAATCATAAAAAGAAATATGCATCAAATACAAAACTCACCTTTTCGTCCGGAGTTCGCAACTCCATTGTCTAACTCCAACGTCTTCGCCTTCGGTTCCTTCGCCTCGGCAGGCGTCACGGCCGGGGGCGGAATCGCTGACAACAAATCCAACGAAAAAAACAAAAAAACCTCATACCTCACCATACAACTCTGGGAAGAAACCTTGCCCCCAATTTTCAAGCTGTTGAGGAAGCGCACAGCGGCAAAAAGACACTCTTCGCAGTCACCAGAAAATAAATCAGGCGTGCACCACGCCATCCCGTAAATATTATTCATATCCTCAGACGTCCTCATCCCAACCGCAAACCTCGACGTGGCGGATGCGGCCTTCAGCGACAAGCCTCTCAACAAACTATGCAGCTGGCTATCAAACACAGTGGGATTCGAAGTGTTATACACGCTCAAAGCATACATGAACACGGTCTTGTCAGGGATACCGAAGAATGGCCCATCCGAGTAGCGGAGTAAGCAGTAATCGAAGCGAAGAGTGGCTGACTTGTTGTTTCCGCAACCGTTTGAGGAGTTTCCAATGGCTGTTGCGGCTGCGTCGGAGAGGCAGTCGGCGCAGATGGCGGTGGAGACGTCCGGGCGGCATTGGGAAAGGCCGAAGATTTGGGTGATGGGGGAGGTGCCGACGGAGAAAGTGGAAGAAAGGGTTGACGATGTCGGGGCAGAGGCGGTGAGGTTGGAGAGGAGGAGTTGGAGGTTTGAGGCATAGGGGTTTGAGGAGGTGAAGTTGTCTTGAGAACAGTATGTCATGATATGGGTGTTTGCGGAATCGGTTGGTAGATGAAAGAGGAAAATGAGTTGGAAGAGGAGGGGGACAGCCGGGCCGGCCAGCAGAGAAGGCATAGGTGCGATTATGGAAGGAATCGAAATTCTGTTTGTTAACGGGTAAAAGAAGGGAAGTAGGAATCTGGGAGGAAAGCACGACCGTCCAGGCGAAATAGACAGAGAATGTGTTGACTGGGCAATTTGTTTTTATTTATTTATTTTATTTTTATTTTTTTATTAAGATTTAAGTACATACCACCCATAGAATAAATATTGATACATGACATAAAATATTAAAATTTTAAGTGTTAGATATGTAAATTATAACATTGAGTCAACTTATCATGTTGGCATAGTTGTTGGGAACCCGTTCGCTGTTTTATATCAGATGACCTATTATGTAATATGTCTTTAACCAATATCCATCATATGAGTCAAACCTAACAAGTCGTCTTGACAAAAATTGAAATGAACAATTATAATAGTTTTAAAAACTTGTGAGGGATGAGGTAGCATTTGGCCACACATCTTTAACATATACAAATAAAATCTATTAATACGAGCTTAGTTGATTCATTCATATTGCATAATATTAGGGGTGTCAATATTTGACCCGACCCAAAAATCCGACCCGAAAATTTCGGGTTCGGGTTAGAGATTTCGACCCGTTTGTAAAACCGGGTCGGGCTCAGGTTAACCCGAAAATCCGAAATCAACTCGATTTGACCCATTTTTAATTAATTTAGAAGGGTTTTAATGGATTTTTATGAAATAAGTAAATGATATTTCAAAAAATTATAAACATTATTGCCCAAATTAAATTAATCTTGATTTATTTTAAATTAATTGAACTAAATCTTATCTTAATTTGATTTAGATTTAAATAAATTGAATTAAATAAAAAAAATTAATAAAATATACCCGAATCGGGTCGGGTTGACCCGGAACCGAAGCAGGTCGGGTTCGGGTTCGGAAAACTGACCCGTTTGCAAAAACGGGTCGGGTTCAGGTCAGTTTGAATAGTGTCTGGCCAATTTCGGGTTCGACCCGTGACCCGGTTTTGACAGCCCTACATAGTACATAATATCAAGACATGTCACCTTGTAATTTTAGAATTTTTGCATTTCTTTATCATTATATTATAGACCCTTATATGCATCTTCCTTAATAAAAATCATTTTATTATTTAATAAGACCCAGGGTCATAGCTTTAAATACATTTAGATTGTTAGTAGGCATCTTATATATAGACGATGTGAGTATTTTCATTATTCTCTATGGTTAGCCATGCATGAGTTCATACCTCGCACTAGGTCCCTTCTCCCAAGTTCAAGAAGCTTAGTCTTTAGATTGTTAGTAGGCATCCTATATACGCTTAAAGACTAAAAATCAAATTATGTTTAACCTACCAACCTTTGTCGGGCAACCAAATCGAAGTTGTGAACCGAACTCTCTGTAATATGTTAAGGTATCATGCTCAAGACCATTCAAAATAGTGGGATGATTTTTTGTGCCAAGCCAAATTTGCTTATAACTCTATGACTAATAGATCCACGAGAAAATGTCCATTCAACATAGTGTACACCAAGCTTCTTAATCACTTGATAAATGTGGCCATACTTCCCAAATTCCGCAATGTAATTATTGCAAATACGGCTGGTTCGTTCACAACAATGTTAGAAGAAGTTTGCACAAAGCTAGCCACATCAAATGCACGATACAAGCAACTAGTTGATACTCGCCTTCGCTGCAAGATCTTTCACCCAAGTGATTCTGTTATGGTGCAGATGCAAAAAGTGTGTTTCCCACCGTGTGCATCATCTGAACTAAAAAATTGTGCTAAAATTTTAGTTTTTAAAAACAGTAAGAAAGTCATCCCAAACGAAACCATAATGTCATGTGAGAAGAACAAATAGAATATATAATTTACATCTTGCTTGGAGTAATATGTTTGAATATACAATATTTTTGCTTTCCATTTTTTTTTTTTTTAAGGAAAACACTTGTATTGCTTAATAAAACATAGAACTTTTTTGTGTTTCCATTAAGAAAATGATAAAAAAATGACAAAAAAATAAATATTTTAGCATTTTCAAAAAACTATAAAATATTTTTTGAGTTTATGCTCCTTTTTAAATATTCTCCTTATTACAATTTTTTGCTTATTTAATTTTATCTAATGCTCCTTTTTAAAATTTGTCCGAGCAAAAGTTGATCATAAATTAACATTTTCTTGGAGCTCACCACTATATATCCTCCATAAAAAAGAAAATTTTAAAATGCATTGGCTAAATTATTTTTTTGGATAATAATATTTGAAAGTCTTATTTTGAATCAACATACTACCACTTTTAACATACACTATAATTTTGAAGTCCATCATGACCAACATTTGGTTGAACAAATACGAATAGGATTCAACCAAGATTGAAATAATGTACGAAAATTTTTTAAATATTAGTCAAGTCTTTTACGGATCTTTTTTGAATAATGCACGAATATTTTTTGAACCATGTATTCTAATGTGAAGAATAGGCACGAACATAGTTCAAATAAGGTTGTGACAAAGTTTGAATGAGGTTCGCATAATGTTCAAATAACTTTTGGCGGTGATAAACAAGGCGGTGATAAACATGGCTTGAATAGGGTTCTTGTTCAAACAAGTTTCGACGAGGTTAAACAAGGTTTGAATAGGTTCGGCCAATGTTTAAGCATGATTCAAACAAAGATAGATCCAATTATGTTCCAGTAACTGGAACAAAGCAGACCACAAGGTTAAGACAACATATTGCAATTACAACAAATATAACACAACATATTGTAGCTACAACAAAGTAAACTAACAGAAATAACACATATCATAGCAAATTTCACATCATTGCTCACTCATCAGTGACATCACTTCAAGAATTATAATAACTTATTTATGGTAAAATGTATTTTTATTTTTACGTTTATAATTCTTTTAAAAATAAAATTATACTAAGTTCCTTCTCTTAATTTAATCATAAATGATGATATTTTTTTAAATTTCACCCATTTCTCATCCGATTGACAATTCAATTAATATATATGGTTTCCAGTAAATCTGCCAATCACGATATCAAGACATGTTTAAAAAAGTCAAAAAAAAATAAAAAAAAAAAAATAAAAACAAATCTAGTAATGGAATCACAGACCTGCTTAAAATATAAAATCTTCACGTAATTGTATGAAGAATTATAACAACCATTATGACAATGGCAGCCATAATAACAAAATACACATAGAAGAGTAAGTACAAAAGTAGAAGATAATCAAATTTATACAATCAAAAATAAAATACAAGATAAATTGACTTTATCTTAGGCTTCATTTGGGATGACTTTTTTATTTTAATTTTTGCACTAAAAAGCTGCTTTAAGAAATAGTAAAAAAGGCTTCCCAATTGAAGCTTAGATTTACTGCTTTCTAAAATAGATTTTTAGTACAAGATTTTTTGGATTAGAAATTTTTGCACTAGAAAGTCATTTTAGAAAGCAGTAAAAAAGTTGTCTCAAACGAAACCTTAGTCTTCATTTGAGAAGGCTTTCTTACTATTTCTTAAAGCAATTGTTTAATATACAACAACAACAACAACAACAACATCAAGCCTTTGTCCCACTACGTGGGGTTGGTTACATGAATCCTTTTTCGCCATTGTCATGTTAAAAGTCAAATTTTCATTTAAATCTAATAAAGAAATATCATTTCTAATATTTTATAACCAAGTCTTTTTAGGTATACCTTTACCTTTCTTAACAGAAGTCAAATCTAATACCTTAACTTTCATAACTGGGTCATCGGAAGGCTTCTGTTTAATGTGACCAAACCATGTAAGGCGACTCTCACGAATCTTATCTTCCACTGGAGCTACTCCAGCGTATAAGCTCATTTTGTGTCCTATCTCTAAGGGTAAAGCCACTCATCCACCTAAACATCCCCTATCTCTGCAACACTTAACTTAGTATTATGCTTTTCTTTTAATGGTCAACATTCAGCACCATAAAGCATTGTAGGTCTCACCACCATCTTATATATGGGATTTATCAACAAAATTCAAGTTAGATGGTTGAAGTAGAGAAATGCATCGGGCTTGTTGTGCGAAAGCTACAATGTTTTAAGAAGCAGTAAGAAATCTTAGTTTCGTTTGAGATGATTTTTTTACTGTTTTTTAAAATAGTTTTATAAATTTTTATACTTAATATCAGCTCCAGTATCGTTTTTATTGGCCTCATATGCTTCTATTGATATGAGAGAGAATTCTATGCAGCAATTTAAATTCCCGATTTTTTGGATAAGATCATAAGATTTAACTATAAGATTGAAATTTGGCTGATTGTGTTAATCATATCTACTAATCTAGTGATGAAAAATCTATAAATAGATGATCTAAGACGTAATTTAGCAACTTCGAATTAATGAATAAATTTCTTCTTTCAACTTTCGATCATTACCTAATTCCAAGGGAAGCCATTTACTTATATCAACGTTGGGCATGGATCATATCCTTGTTCTACTTTCTTCCACATATCTTAATATTGGCATTTTAGTGTTTTCAAAAATCATTTAGATTTGATACAATTAGAATCTCCTTAATATGAGCTCCAGTATCATTTTTATTGGCCTCATGTGCGTGGGGATGTTTATCGATTTGTTGAATGATGTTCTGTTTGTCAAACTTATAAGGGGATGCTCAAAATACCGGCCTCTACATGCCCCTGCCCGTTCCATATTCCATTTGGGAGGACCATAGCTTTGACTTCATATTGGGGTTACGAAGGACCAAAAGAGGCGCTGAATCGATCATGGTTGTAGTATATAGATTTTCAAAAATAGCTCACTTAATTCCGTGCAAGAAAATTTTTGATGCTCTATATAGCTCACTTGTTCTTTAAAGAAATAATCCGCTTACATGGCCTACGATGCAACATTATTCTGATCGCAACGTTAAATTTATCAGCCTTTTTTGGAGAGAATTGTGGAAGAAGCTTAAAACTGATATCAAATTTAGCTCCGCTTATCACTCCAAGACGGATGGACAAACTAAAGTAGTTATTCACACCTTGGGAAGTATGCTTCATTTCTTGGTACGGCAAAATCCTAAACAACAGGAGGAGTTACTATGCCAGGCTGAATTTGCTTTCAATGCTATGTCGAATCGTTCCACCGGTCGAAGCTCATTTAGTGTTGTATATACTAAATTACCAAATCAGCTAATAGACATAGCAGTTTTGCCAAAATGCAAAAGTCTTGCCGCCGCCCATACACTCATAGAAGGCCAAAGGTTTTTCAACCAGACGATCTCGTCATGTTGCGTTTTCGTAAAGAAAGAATTGCCCCATGCACATACTCCAAACTCAGTCCAAGAAAGTTCGGTCGTTTCCCAATTTTACGCAAGATTAATGACAATGCCTACATTATTGATCTACCTAAAGATTTTAAGCTTCAACGACCTTTAATGTGTCTGATATGTCTGCGTACCATCCCCCAGACAGTACATATTCCACCATTATCTCATCAGAGCTGAGTCCTTCAGAAGCAGGGGAGACCTGATGTGGATTACAACTACAGCCAAGAGACAACCTAGAGACATGTTATCGCAGGGCTACCTCCCTCTATCCTTGCTAACCATTTTTATTCCCTCTTTCTGTTTTAATACTGCTGCAAGTTGCATCTACTTTTACTTCTCTTACCAAAGATAGTTACAAGGTTTGTTTAGTGGTTTACATATAGTGACAGCAGGAAGATGAAATACAGCTTTATCTCCATTAACACAATACCAAGGTTCTAGCATTTCTCTGTTTCTTCTCTTCCTGTCCGAGCTTTTCAGGTTTACTGAAGTTGATGCACCAGATTATCTCTTATAAAAGAGCTTAAAGCTTGATAATTACCTATTTATAAAACATAGCAATGTAATCATAACAAGTAGTATAGATAATATTTTGTTAACATGTTAGATCCAAAACAAATTTATTAATTATCACATGCTAGTAAAAAAAAAAATCAAAGAATATGTTTTTAAAAGAAATATGTATTTTATTCAAGGGGACATTGTGTAAGTGGTTATATGATGTTTTATATAATAATCTAACATTTACAAAACTATTTTTGTTTATAAGTATAACAAAAGTCTATATTAAATATATTTATGCTTAAATATTAAATACAGCATTACCTTGTAAAACAAATATTTCCAATCACAAATATATTACATTGTATGAATCAATTATATGATATGACATATATGTCAGACCAATATGTGAATTTGCATTCACTCTTATCTCTGGTGGATCATTTTAGATGATCCAGATTGTATTATGTAATATGCATCATATAATATGATGATAATCACATTATATAATCATCTACTACTAATTGTTCCTTAAACATTATGAATCATCTGATGGAAGATCACATGACATTTATGGATCATACCGCACGATATACATCATATTATAATATCCTCAACCAATTTTAAAATAAACTAATCATATTGAATGATATGATCATTCATGTAATATGATCATCAAAAATATTCTTCTAAATTCATCTTTTCTAACGATGTTCTATTCCTCTATCTCCCTAAGAAAGAAAATAGAAAAAAACACAAAAGAGAAGAAAATTCCAAAGGCTTGTGTTTCACTCTCTAAAAAAAACCTATTCTTCACCTTGTAGGGTTCACATCCCCAAAGGGAACCCTAGCCCTTATCCTCCACTTCTAAAATCTCTTACACCTCGCTTCATTAACCTTTCCACATTCATTTCCATGAGGGCAACATCTATTTCAAAAGGCCACATTTCATCCTACTTTATATGCTCCAATATATAACATAGATTGTTTCAATTAGCTACATTATTATTATTTGGATACCAATATTTTGTAAGAACCAAATTGATGTGAAATCACTAGGAGTTATTTGAGAAATTAAAAGGAACAATTGATTAAAACTTGCTAATATAAAATTATTGTTGACAAATAAAGAGAGTTAGGAATTCAAAATATTCAACTTGCATAGGTAAAGAAGCATTCTTGAGATTAACCAAACAATACAATCAAAATCCAAAGACAATAGTATATGTTACATGCACATAACATAATTCACCACTTAATAAGAGGTTCACCTTGAGTACATTCTCACTCAATCACTCTTAGGCTTTAGCGGAGAAAGACGAACCATACGAGGAAGGAGATTACCACTAGGAAGATGGCGCCGAAGACCTTTGTTGATGGAGCGGTAATCAGCGGTGGAGGAAGAGTGGATCGTCCGATGAGAAGCCAAGGTGCTCTGGGTTGTTGAATCTCGATCGTCTTGGCGAGACAATAAATGATGCGGTTGACGTAGCTTTCCACTGAGTTGTCGTAATCCCAATCTGTTTCGCATAAAAGAGAACGGAGGATGTCGATCAAGACCGTGATCAACCTCAGGGTCGGCCATAAACCAGAGGAAAGGGGGAGGAAGAAGCTTACCTTCGTCTTGTGGTTTCAAAATGCATGAGAGGCTTAGAGTTTCTAAGGGGCAAAAGGAGGCTAGGTAAGTTAGTATCTAGGTTAGGTTGGGGTTGGGAGAGAAAGTTTTAATAAATCTGAAATTAATTCAGAATTAAGTGGATTTGGAGGGAGTTGGATTTGAAAATTATAATTCAAATTCAACCAAGGCTTAGGATCCAACTAGGCAATCAATGCGTGAAATCCATTAATGGGCCGGCAGCATGATGAGGGGAGGGAGGGGATTTGGAGAGCTTTAAAAGTTTCCAAATGGGGTTTACTAATTAAGGAGTGGAGTAATTAAATACAATCCAATTTGAAATTAAATTGAATTTGGATTTAAAACTTTCCAAATATAGCTATGTCAATTTAGGAAGTTATTTGAAATTCAAATTTGAATTTCAAATTGAAGAGTTATCTTCCTAAAACACTTAAGTTTTGGTAAGTGGTAATGATGATGGAAAATCATCATTAATGGTGGGAGGGCCAAGGTGGCCGGCGGCAAGGTGATGGGAGGGGCTTAGGAGTTCGGTTGGAGGGGAGAGTGGGGCTAGGCCAGCGGTGTTGTTGAGGTGGTAGAGTTGTGAGGGGGATTTGGGTGGGGAAAATGGCCGGCGATGGAAGGGCTAGGAGGAGCCGACGGATGGGGTGGGGAAAAAAAGAATAAAAGCAAAGTAAAATAAATTAACCACGAGTCACGGACTCTTCCAACGACTGGTGGGTATTGCACTTGCTGTCACCTTGAGCTCTCTCTCGCTTCTCTCTAGTGCTCACACAAGAAGAAGAAGAAAACACATGAAATTTTCATTATCAAATCATCATCCTATTACAATAGATGAGGCATCAATATATTGGCCTAAAATAAAATAAAGGAAAAGACTCAAATGCCCCTTGGGCTACAACTCAAATAAACTCATGTAAAAAGGATACAATCGGAACTAGAAAATAAATAATACATAAATGCATCAAAAATAAAGTCTGTGAATCGTAGTCGTCGATCTACGATTCCTACGCCGATAAACTTGTCGATAACGTCTGTCGATGTCCTCATCACAAATTTTAAGTTTTACCAAATATTTAATTATGTTTATAGTCTTCGCACTCTCAACAGCTTAATCTTTTTTAAGTAACACCTTTGCATATAAATAGGATTTATTAAATTGATACCAAGTTTGTGCATTTGTGTTGTTGAGCATTACATAGGTAAATTTAGCATGGTTCACTCACAGCATAAAATATTACACATTTTATTATTTCGTAGCTGCACTTGTATACATTGTCATTACTTCTATTATATATATTTTGTGGTTTGCTTAGCTTTTATATTACATTTGATTGAGCATGTTTTAAGTTGAGAAGAATTTTTTAAAATTCTTCAAGTGTAACTTCACATTTATCTTCCTCCTTGACCGGCTCTTGCGGGGTGATTTGGAGGGGATTAATTCAGAAATATTTTCTAATTGAAGAATACAGATTTTGGGGCTGATTTAGGGATAATTAGGAAATATTTCCTAATTGAATAGGGCAGATTTTGGGGCAAGTTTGGGGGCTAATTTGGATGGGATTAATGTTTCCTAATTTAAAATGGCAGATTTGGGGGTTGATTTGGGGGGATTGATTTGGAGATGATTAATTAAGAAATATTTCCTAATTGAAGAGAGTATATTTGGGAGTTGATTTGAGGATTGATTTTGGAGCAAAATAATTAAGAAAATATGACATTTTTAAGGGAACTGGGGGAGAGTTGTTTGGATTTTTGTTGTTTATTGTATGATTTAAGTAGGGGGTTTTTCCTAGGGCTAGGGCTATGAGTTGTTTGTTGAAATTAGATTGTTCTTAGGGTGTCTGGGCTCTAGCTAGCAACTAGAGATTTGGGATAGTCGGATCTTTCTCTCCAATTGAAGATCCACTTCTATCTTGTATTTTCTTTCATAAAGTTTCAATAAAAAAGTGTTCATATGTGTTTTATTCCTGATTTTCTTGTTGTTGGTTTGCTGAAATTTCTGAAATCAGATTTTAGTCAATGTTTTTCCTAAACTTTTACAAGCACTTCCTATCAGAATAATGGTGATGCTACTTTCTAACATCAACATGATAGTGAATCTAGGGATATGCTTCTGCAATACATAGTTCACCCATGGGTTGATATTCATTTTCCTGCTAGAGGTGGCAAAGTACTTAAAGGATTGTCAATTTATCCCAACAAAGTTTACCGCATTAACCCATGGCCCTTACGAAAAGTGATATCCTATTTAACAAAGTACAAGCAGGCGTTGAAAACCCAAGGGCACCTCACAAAGCAGCTCAAGTTATCTCTAACTCCACATAGAAAGAAAGAGGCGAGGTTGAAGAGAAGGTAGGCATAGCTTTCTGATTGCCTATTTTTTGGATTAGGTTTTGCCTAGCCATACTCTAGACAAACCCTAATATGCCAAATCCCGCTTAGTTTGATAGTGGCCTTTTCCTAAGATCCTTGGACCCTCATTAGACTCTCTTGGACACCCAAGACCCTTTATAATATCCATATAGCTCAAACTTACCTGCTTAAGTTTTGTTACTATAGAATTTAGGATTCCTAACTTATTTCAACCTGATAGACCTAAGTCAGACATAATGTAGCTTAGACCTAGCTCAAAATCAAATTAGCTTCATCTTAATCACTAGGATGGACTCATGCAATTTGCAGTAGGTAGCCAACCTATTAATGATAATTAGGGTTAATTGAACCTAAATTCATCGATTTGACATTCGACTATAAGACATATCCTTTAGTTCTTAAATCTTCTTATGTTAATCCAAACTACTTTGAATTCACTTTACTAAATATTGAACTTACATAAGATTTCTCTTTAAACAAAAGTTAAGTGGTTAGAACCCAGCAACCTATTCAAGATCTTGGGGACCCAGTAGACCCCAATTAACCTTAGTTGGCCCTAGGACTCCTTAGCGTAGGCCCTAGGACATTAATTAGCCTTATATGGCTTAGCCTAGTCCAACCATAGATAGTATAACCCATGATTAACCCAAATTAACCCAGTTGGGTCAATCAATTTTACTCAATGAAACCGTCAATTGAGCATGTGACCAATATTATCCATCAAGTAGCTAGCCTAGAACAATTCCATTAAATTCCACACTTGGCTAACATAGATGCACTTAAACCAATTAATTGATTCACTTGAGCCTAATTTGGCTAATCCAAGCCAAATTAGCCTACCCATTGGCCCTTCTTTGTTCCCAACTAGCCTCTACCCCAAGCTCCATCGCCTTTACATCTTAAAAACAACAAAAAGTGACCACCTAGCAATCAAAAACCATAGCAGGAAGGTGTGAGCAACTCATACTTCTTAATGCTTTAATTCACTAGGCACTCGCATATTGGCCCCCTAAAATTTGTTGTCATTCATCTCCTATTTGAATTATCTCTATTCTAATAAAAATGAGAGGAAATTTATTTTAAAAGTATGATCCGATTTCTTCATAGATATAGCCCGAGAGAATTTCCCAAAGCTCCCAACATTTTCTCTCCTCTTAGCTTTCCTGTGTCATTTTCGAGCCTCCACACAACTTCAATATGTAGCCTACACTAGCTTTAACAAGGACCCAAGCCTTCCTTGGTCAATACAGTCATCTAGAGTCAGCCACAGGCCCACAGTCTATGTTTCTCAAACCCCTTTGCTTCATCCAAGTCAAGGTTCAACATCTAATAGTGAAACTAGAAGCCATTTGGTTAAGTTATAATCTAAAAAACCCTAAACCTTCTCCTTATATTTCGTTGTCTAGAAAGTACACACCATGGATGTTGTGTTTTAGCTCACCACATTGTAGGGCTCATCAAGCTCAATAATTTGGACACATCTATTGCCCAAATTGATTAAGTATTAATTGAGCTCTCCACCTTGAGACATGAAGACCACCATTTGATGTTGAAGGTATGCATGGGCGGAGGGGGGTTACATTGTAGAAAGTACACACCATGGATGTTGTGTTTTAGCTCACCACATTGTAGGGCTCATCAAGCTCAATAATTTGGACACATCTATTGTCCAAATTGATTAAGTATTAATTGAGCTCTCCACCTTGAGGCATGAAGACCACCATTTGATGTTGAAGGTATGCATGGGCGGAGGGGGGTTACATCCCCCCCCCCTCCCCCCTCAATAAATTTTCTTGCTCCGCCACTGAAGATATGACCCAAAACACCTACGTCTTTAATTGATGCTTACCATATACATGCATGTATGTATCATAAATATACTAACATGTTCTTTCACATTAGGATAGACAACTAAAGAAATGTTGCATTTGAGTATGCATTAGCACCCACATGATCAAGCTGCCTAGGTTCAGTAGCTAAATCATAAGACCTAGTGCTTAAATAAAATAAATCCAGCCTATCTTGCATGCATTAAGACTACTACGACAAGACTTCAATTTGGAGACCTAGGTGTTTGGATAGAAGTATAGAACCAAATCTGATAGTTGGGATTAGGCACAGGATGGTGACTATGATGGAGATGGAGATGCTGCAGATGATGACGATGATGATGATATATAATGGAATTAATTTTAAATTTCGTAAATATATTTTACAGCTAATATGCATTGCCTGAGTTAACTTGAAGGTCATTTTGAAATAGATCATTTCAACTCAACTTGAACTAAAAATGAAATCTCAAGTAAAAATTGAGGCTGGCTAGCTCGAACTAATCTTCTTGTTAGACCTATCTTCATCCGAAATGAAAGAGGACTGACATATATACAAAATTTTAAATAAGAATTTTTACCTGCGATATTTAAAGAAACAATTGAACTTCACCATGTCCTATGATCCCAGCTCGGATAAAAGTAATACGAATCTTAATGATTAATCCCCAAATAATAAATTTGAGTAGTCAATCAAGGGGGATTTACATACATACCACTTTATTTCAACTAAAAATGAAACAATTCCCACAAATTCAAGAATCAAAATCCTGCAAAGTTAGAATTTAAGCAACAGATTTCAAATGCATTGCAAGTAAAAGAAGTTGTTTCATAAAGTTTCATATTATCAAAACTAGGTAAAAGAGTTTCTACAGATACCCTGGAATCAAAAGACAATCCGAAATAGGGGCGCGTCTGATCCGGCGGCCGGGATGATCTCCCAGCGGCAAGGTTCCAGCTCTTCTGACACCGGGCAATACCCAGCAAGCGTTACCTTCTCTCCAGCAGCCGCCGCCGAACCGAACTCGAACACCGTCACGTCCGCCGGCCGGCGAACCTCCATCGCGCCGTTTAGGCCCGAGGTCTCCACCGCCCATTCCGCTGACTTCGCTGCAACACCCTCTCCACCGTTGTTCGTTCCTGAAGAGCCAGCGTTCGGCGCCACGGTCTTCCCCTTCCACCAGGAAAGCAGACCCATCGATATGGGTTGTTGAAGTGAGCTCGGAGCGATACGGAACTTAGGGCTTTGGATGGATAGAGATGCGAATAGGAATTTCTTAAAACTAGTGAAAGGATTTTTTTAATAGGTATGTATGTAAATTTCCCAAAGTTTTATTGAGTGTTTCAATAATGTTTAGCTATCTAAATAATTTTACAATAAGGTATTAGCAATATTCTAATTTTATTGGACACTTATTTGAATCAATATTAATCACTACTATGGGTGCAAATGAGTCAAGTCGAGCTCGAGTCAAGGAGTGTTTGAGTCGAGTTCGTTTGTCAAATACAGAGCTCGATCTCAAGCTTGAATCGGCAAGGGAAAAAAGAACTCGTTAAGCGGCAGTTCGAGCTGCTCATCCGCACTTGTCCGCCGCCAACATTAGTTATTAAGAAGTTGGATTATTTGTATTCTCTAGACGGAATACAGAGCTTATGACCTAACTCCAAAATTCATCCACCTTCAAAGTAACTCTAGTATCAAATTAATCTTAACTCTTTTAATTATATAAGAGGAATCTCTTAAATCCACATATTGATCACATCAGTGATCTAAGGCTCCCATCCATCCATCCATCAACATTACCCCCATTAATTTTCTTTATATTAAAGAAAATCTTTTATTATATCTCAACACACTTCAAAGAAACCTTTCCTAAAGTAAAAATGCTTATGACAATTATGTTAACTCAATATGATTTTCTAACACAAATCTCTCCATATTTCAAGGCCTTAATTAATTGAAGCTAACACAATTATGTAAGGCTTCATTTGATATGGCTTTCTTAATGTTTCGTAAAGCAGTTTTTTAGTACAAAAAATTTATTGTTTGTGCTAGAAAACAGTTTTAAAAAGTAATACGAACGTGCCTCAAACGAAACCTAAACGTATTTCATTGGGCGAATTATTACGTCCGGTCACCGGACGTCCAGACACCCAATCCAGATGCGCCACGTCACCCGAATACACTGGGTCCCAATGTATTTTAATGATGTGGGCGTCTGGATTGGTGTCTGAACGAATCAGGACACCGGACGTAATAATTTGTCGTTTCATTGATGTTAATTTGTAGCTCGAAGAAGCTGTGAAGATGAAGGATGATCCTAAGACACGGCTGTGCTACGATGAAACTAAGGTTGTTCTCAAGGAAGTCATGGAGAGGATGGCCAGAGCTTGAGAATTCTTTATTGGCCTGTGGTTTATTGGTTTAGTTAATGTGACACGAAATTTCATTTCTTTGGTCCTTCTAAAAGGAAAGTTTCATTTCTTGTAGTTATGGCTTTTCTGCTTCAGTATTTAACAAATTAAACATAGCTATAGTGAAAATATAAGATTTTATATTTGTTGTTTTCTTTTTCTTTTTTTCTTTTTGAAAATAGCGTAAGAATGAGAAAATGATCAAAATGGTCCAATAGCTTCCCAATGACCCTATTTTGATTCATTTTTCAAGACTTGAGGAATAAAAATGATCATTTAATATAGTTGAAGACCATTTTATTTCTTCATAAAGAGTTCTCTATAAAAATTTGAAAACAGACTTCCACGTAAAGGAGCAAATGTCGAATAGAGAGATGCTTCAAGCTAACTCGATGCCTATGACTCATTTGGTTGTTTTTAGTTGAAAATATGTTTAAGAACCCGAAGAATATATATTTTTCTAATTTTATCATTTGATTGGTAGCAATATATAGTTTATCTAGAAAGTTATTTTCTACAACAACTTTAAAAATTCAATTTCTCTATAGCAACTTTACAAAAAACAGCTAGAAAACTATCTCAAACGAAGCCTTGGACAACTTTTTTATTGAAAAAAAATTTGTATTAGAAAGTGCTTTAAGAATTAGTAAAAAAACCGTTCCAATGAAGCCTTAGGCTTCATTTGGGACGGCTTTTTTACTGCTTTCTAAAACAGAGTTTTAGTTCAAAATTTTTTATTTTTGTACTAAAACTCCGTTTTAGAAAGCAATAAAAAAGCCGTCCCAAACAAAGCCTTAATTTTCATGGATGAATAATAATGCAAAGTATAATATTTGATAATAAATAAATATTGTTAAATAAAATTTTTTTCATGCAAAAATAGAAAGACTTTTATTGTGGGCATTGAGAGAATATAATCTTCATAATACATAAACTTATACAGTTAGACGTGTTAGAATGCGATCAAGGATTGCTGTCGCTTATTTTTTATAAACATCAATAACAATTAAAAAAAAAACTCTTAAATTAACCAAACAAATTTTATAAATATACCCTTATCATTTCTTTTCAAAATAAATACATTAAAATGATTTAGAGAAAATGTTAACTTTCATCTAAAACTTCATTTGGGACAACTTCCTTGCTGTTTTTATAAAACTGCTAAAAAATAATATATGATGTAAACAGGAAACTAAAGAGAATTTTTTGCTCTGTATTGTTGTCCCAACAAATGTGACCTCAAAAGTTTCTTTCTCAGACAAACAAGATCTTTATTCATGTCGGCCAAAGTTAAGACTCCCATGCACGTGAGATACATCAAATAACTAATAACACATTGCCTCTATAGACATCTTTCACAATTGGGTCGGCCTTAAGTCCCCCTTAAGATGCTACTCGCCCCTTATCATCTCAAGAGGGATATCTCAAATTAGTTTTTTGTTACACGCCATGTTAATCTCCTAACCATGCTCCGATGATATTCACCCTTCTCAATCACCATTCCACTTGGCACAGATAGATAAGTTTCAATAAAGACTGATAGGACAAACCAAATGCATGATATACTTCATGTATCTTTTCAAGCCCTATAAAAAGGAAGGAGAGAAGTTGAAAAATAAGAAGATACACAATAAAACCCACAAAAGAAGAGAGATATTGTGTTGTTTTTCTCCTTGCCTTGCTTATGATCTACAGTTCAAAGCTCTCGCATACATTATTATTGCATCTCTGGCTTGGATAATAAATATTTTATGTGGATACACACTCTCTCATCTTCTTTGTAATTATCTGAAATTTGAAAATATTTGAAAATGAAAATTTTTTTAATTTCTGTTTGAATTGCAACGCAGCGAAAAGAAAGGGAAATATGGGTTTTTGGTCTCTGGATCGGTTTGTTGTTTTTACTTAAATTATTCAGATCTATTAGGTAATTCTAATCATATCCATGTTTTTAAATATTTTGAGATTAACTGTTTTAATCTCCGCAGAACTTATTTTATTGCAATTTTCCTGAATTTATTAAATTTTTACTGCACAACTTTTTATATATTATCGCACTGATTATTCCGAATATTTTGATAGCGACATTTATAAATTTCACTAAGTAAAATAAAAGTTATTAAATATGTTCAATGTATAGAAATTAGGTATTTTATTTAAGCGTATTATTAATAAAAATATTAAGAATGGAAATGAACATGAGATTCGATAAAACTAATTGTTATTGCTTTTATTGTAATATTGTGTAAAAGACATAAAGATTGGTTAATCCTTTGATTGAAAATTGATTGGCCTGTACATGATGGTGGGTCGATTGGCCTTTCTTTAAATATTGTGGTTGGTTTTATCATCTACTAATTCACGTGATACAATGATATAATAATACAATGATTATGAGTTAAAAGTATTACTGTGCCGACAAGTAAAGAGTGATGACTCTGCTTACTGAGTCAATAGTTACTGACTACCGATTACTAAAAACAAGGTGATAGCCAAAACTCCTTACTTGTTGAATAGTGTAGTATATGATTATTGAAATGCATGCATGTTATTGATTCATTGTTGATATTATTATATAATTTTACTATTTTACTGTTATTATTTACTGATTTACTACAATTGTGTACATTTATTGTTACTATATTGCTTTATTGTTATTGCCATCGATTTTATTGACAATAATGTACTTATATTGTCTTTGATATGGACATTAATACTATTTAATACTACTATTGATTCACTATAACTGTTATTGTTATTGATTCATTATACTAATATATATTGAGCATGTAATAAACTAAGGAGCATGTAATAAACTAAGCAGGATGTGATAAAAATACTAATATAATACTGATATAAAATGATTGAATAGCATATGTACATTATTATAATATTCTACTGCATTGATATGATTTCAACATTATTTATTGTTGCTTTGATTTTATCGCTTTATATGATTTATTTACTGATTGATAGTACTAATATGATGACTACTTTATTGATTTGACATACGTATTGGTATATTGGTTTCCCCACAGTCTTATTTTACTAACTTCCATGACGCACTATTTTGTTATTTACATCTTATATTGCTACTGCATGTGAGCTTTACTATTTTTGCACAGATTCATGATCTATGTTATGATTTGACCGCTCACATGCATATTGCTCCTTTGTAGTGTTTTGAGTTTAGTTGTATGATTTGATTGTTTGCTAGACTCTTGAATTCATTATATATGGTTAAATGATTTGGCCAAATTTTCAGAAGGAGCGAATTTCATGTTGAATTTAGCTGTAGGAGCGCGAATCCGAGAAAATTTGAGAAGCAGCCAATACGCCGTACAGCTATGCGTATTCAAAGAATGCGCTTAATGAAACGGCGCATTCATAGAATGCGCCGAATGGTTCAGCGCATTCTATAGAATGCGCTTTTCGGTTCAGCGCATTCTATAGAATGCGCGTTTTGGTTCAGCGTATTTTATTGATTGCGCGTTTTAGCTTGGCGTATTTCATAGGTAACTCGTCAATCCCGCTGGTAGTGACTCGAAAACTGAGAGGATTTTGTTTTTTAGCGGGGGCAAGATCCGGTTTTTCCGCGAAAGTAGTTGAAACGATGGTGAAATTTATGCGGGTAGCTGAATATGAGTGGTTGGGAGGTGATCATTGATGACGGAAAAGGCTGAACTTCCGACTATTAAAGGGCAGGCTGCGTTCTCGTTTTCACCATTCCTCCTCAAGCGAAGTTTCTCTCAATTTTTCGGTGTTAAAGCTCAGAAGGTATGGTTTTTTATTAGCTGTTTAATTTCTAAGGTTTTATGTTTATGTTGTAATAATATAGGCAGTTTTATATCATAGGGATGTTGTGTGATTTGTGTTGTTTCCTCTATTCATTGCGCAACATACGGATCTTCCCAGCATTAGTCTTTCTGATTCTTAGTTTTGTAATCAGCTCTATAGTCATATCAAGGCCAAACTTACTCGGCTCTCATTAATTTTGCTTTGCTTGAAATGCTATCCTCGTCTTCTTACAGTCTCTTGTATCCTACTCTCTAGATCACTGGCTAATTCTCATCTTAAATGGCTCCTTTCATTATTAGTTTTCTTCTAAAGTAGCAGTTAGCATTTTGAATTTGTCAAAAGAAAGATCACAATATTTCTCCATCAAGCAATATTATGGAAACGGTTTGGACCACGTTTTACTTACTGCCATTGCCTTAAAAAAAACAATAACTCTGTGATGGGCAAAAAGTTAGTATTGTCAGAAGAAATGAAAGTTAAGATGTTTTTTTTGGGTCACTAAGCCTCCAATTTCCTGTACTCAAACATAGTAACAAATTCGAGAACGGTTTGGGGTTATAAGTGCTTAAGAATAGTGCTAAGATATCATATATAGATTATAATTTTAATTGCCTTTTAATCATAAAAAAATGTTAAAATATTGTTAGAAAATTTAATCAAACTTATATTTCTAGCTTATTTATGAACTTTTTTTGTATTTTTGCAAAATCTATTAAATGTCTGAATGGTTTATTGGATCTAGACATTTGGGTTTTGGTTCATTTCAATGAAAAATAAAGATGGTAAATAAAGTATAAATTATAACTATAGCAATTTCACATGAACTCTAACTAACTGTTAAGTTAAGATTAGTTTTAAAAATTTAATGAGAATGGTATATATTAATATTTTAATACCCCATTTATGAAATACCCCGTTTATTATTCAAGCTCTTAAACAATGTAACATAATCTCTGAAGCATTTGAGTTGATGAAAGTTAGTAGAGTTAAGTGGAACGAAATCCTATTTTGAACAAGCCTAAGTTAACCTAAAATAGTATTATTCATCCAACTTCATTTATTTCATTTTTTGAATAGAAAATAAGTAAATAAGCCCTTTTTTTATGGAAACCATTAAGTAAGTTACATTATAAGAAAGATTAAATTTTCATTTTCATTTTGATTTAGTCTAGTTATATTTGGATAGAAGTTAGCAGTTCAATGGTACACACAATAAATAGAATCCAATAGTTTGAGTGATGAGCAAGCACTCCTCAACTCCCAAAGAAGATAGATAGTTGGGCTGAGGTCTACTCAGCTAGGTCGGCCTATTTAATTCCCTAGATTAGTTTTAATTTTTATTTTTTAAATATTTAAATTATATTAAAAAATTGATTATTATACAAGCATGCACAATTTTTTCTCTTAAAATATTTTCTACTTTATTTCTTATAATATTATCAAAATATTGCAATATTTGGGTGAACGAACAAAAAAAAAAGCTTATATTGTAACTATAATACCAATTTTAAAAAATAATGGGTAAGAAATATAATTTTAATTTAAAAATCAATTTGTATTTACAAAAAAAAATTATTTTGATTTATAAAAAATAAATATAAATTTTGTTATGTTATTAAATAAAATTTCATAATATAATTTTTTTGCTTATAGTTTATTTGGATTAAAAAATAAATTCTAGAATGTTTTAATTTAGGAATTTAGCAAAGTTAATATTTATGAAAACTATTAATTTGTACACCTTTTGCACCCCGTATCAAAATAGTTAACATTAATAGTGAACCAAATTAATGAATCACGATATGATTAATAGTGAAGGAAAAAAAATATTTTTAAACAATTGGTACACTCAGTTGTCAATATTGAAGAAATAATGAATCACGATATCATTAATAGTCAACAAAATTAATGTTAGTAATAATATTAGTTTCATGAGTGAAAGGTTAATTTTTTTTAATGATAGTGAGGAATATTAGCAATGGCGGAGGGAGGGGGGGCAAGGGGGGCACGTCCCCCACCTAAAAAAATTCATT
The DNA here is from genome assembly GCA_016618105.1 of Dendrobium huoshanense. NCBI lineage: Eukaryota > Viridiplantae > Streptophyta > Magnoliopsida > Asparagales > Orchidaceae > Dendrobium > Dendrobium huoshanense. The sequence goes on along the minus strand of CM028349.1, from coordinate 32,694,272 downwards.
GTATCTATAATTGATGTAGCAGGTATGAGAGGAAAGCAAATTGTAGAAAACGAAGAAGGAAAAACTTGCCAAATTCATTCTAACATGTTTTATCACTATATTGGTTATCCCAAAAAAATTAAAAAAAAATTGCACCGTTATTGTTTTTTTGATACTTAGCTTTATATTGATGTACATGTTAACCTTGTGTGTTATAAGGTGGAGAGAGAGTTGTATTGTTTTAATTCTAAAAAAAAAGAGATATAAAGAGAAGATTAAATTAAGTTACTTTTTTCTTAAATATATCTAATCAAGCACAAATTAATAATATAGTTTAAGGTCCTGTTTGGGACGATTATTTTTTTTTAGTACGAATTTCTAAGTTGAAAAAACATTCAGTTGAAAGATTGCTTTAAAAATAGAAAGAAAGCTATCCCAACGAAGCTGAAATCGTTAGATATATTTAAAACATAAAGCAGCAAAAATAAATATGATGTGCCTATATATTTCTGTAAAATAAAATTATTGATTATATTCATGGAGGAAAATTATGATGTAACAACAACTATAGATTATTATTTCTAAGAGTTAAGAGTTTCTTTATGCTTTAACAAAAAGTCTGAAAGTTGTCCCAAACAGTGCCCCCCCTGAACAAATTTTTTGGCTCCGCTAGTAAATATTAGTATCAATCATAATATTAGTTTCATGATCAATAGGTGAAATTTTGTTAAATAATCATTGATAATTGATTTTAGATTTGGATTTGTGGGTTTAAGTCTTGATAAGACATATATATGTATTAATTACATAACTTATCTTATGTTTATAGTATGTCTCGATTATTGCTGTATTTCAATGGAGAGTTACAAATTTCGGCCGACTTCACACCAAGTTATATTGGCGGGACGATTAGACCACTCCTGATCGATGATAATATTTCTCTTGAAATGTTAAAAAGAAGAATTATGCGTGCACTTAGAATAAATTCAACAACAACCACTATTAACCTGACATGTCGTCTTCGAAATAATGGTGGATTTTGTGCGATTCATGTCACTGATGATGAGGTATGTGAGTACATGTTGATGGAGGCTAGAACACAAGCTGTTGTTGTGTATGTGGAGGTTGAGCAAATTTCACCCATCGAGGTTGATGCACCACCGGTTGAAGCTTACATGTGCGTATCAACCATTTTATATCATAACTATTTGACTTAACTTGTCCTTACACCTAACTTAACTTTTATGTGTTAGGCCAACTCGCACATCTAAAACATTTATGGCTAGTCTTAGAGAAGTTCCGAGAAATGTTGAAGATGACTTAGATGGTCGTCCAGTAGGGCAGCTTCCAAGAGTTCAACCTAAACTTAGTCAAGGGGAACATTCATATTACGACACCTCCAATTATACAGTAGCAGAAGATATGAACCCCTCAATGCCTTTCATCGAGCGTAATTCTGAAAATGAAGATGAAGGATATGAAACGATGAATAGCGATAGTACTAATTCATCAAATGATGGTAGCCCGATATTAGAGTCCCACATACCTATGGAGCAATTTACCAATACGGATTGTAATGGACAACAGTTCATTGCAGAACACGCAACACAAAATCGTGATGGAATAGATGGCATGAACATCAATAACGATTTTGTCGAAACGGTTCGGACAACTCAACAGTGGGATGATGATGAAAATTTTGATGCTCCTTGTGTTAGCACTGTTGGCTCGTTACAAACAACAACACCAGTAGAGTTATATGAAAGTCAGATATTTCATACAAAAGTAGATTTGCAAGTCGCAGTTAATGGTTGGTCGATACTTCATAATGTTCAATTTATAAATTCAACATCCAATAAAAGCCGATTGAGTGTCATTTGTGCTCATCATCTGGCTCCTGATCGTCCCTGCCTTTGGCGCTTACATGCTGCACGAAGTAAAAGGTTAGGTGGGTTATGGAAAATATCGACTTGTGGACCTCCACATACATGCACTCACCCAATATTGGCTAGTGGACACCATAATTGCACCTCAAAATTTATATGCAGACAAATAATTCCTATAATTAGACAATAATTAGACATGAAGTCAAAGGAGATTATAGCTAGAATGGAGTCGAAGTATGACATTAAGATATCATACATGAAGGCTTGGGATGCACGTAGAAAAGCTATTGAAGCAACTTTTGGTAGCTACGAGCAATCTTATTACTCTCTTTTTTGTTTTATGGAAGCCTTTAGGTTATCCCAACCAGGCACTGTATATAACATTCATGTCGTACCTACTACACGATTTAAGTCACTTTTTTGGGCATTCGGTCCTTCTATTTATGGGTGGCAACACTGTAGACCAGTGCTGAGTATGGATGGGACTTTCTTGCTTGGGAAGTATCGAGGGACCCTCTTAGCAGCCGTGGGCATTGATGGGAATGGCGGATTGTTTCCACTAGCTTTTGCAGTTGTAGAATCGGAGAGCAATGAATCGTGGATTTGATTCCTACAAAAGATACAACAACTTTTACCAGTGGTTGCTACTCGACAGAAGTTGTGTATAGTTTTTGATAAGCACCCAGGATTAGTGCGCGGGTGCATGAAGTATTTCCTAATGCCGTTCATAGGCATTGCCTTCGTCACTTACGCGAAAATTTTAAAAAAATGGTCCGTTGTTTGGGAACTTCAGATAGTGAGGGCATGAGTAACAAAATGTATTTTGCCGGAAATACTGATGATTACACATATTTCAATCGAATGATGGATGAAATTAAAATGACAAAGCAGGAGGCATTCGATTGGTTGGTCCAACGCGATGTTGCCAAATGGACCCTATTATTTGATGAAGGCTGTCGTTATGGTATAATGACCACAAACGCATCTGAATGTTTTAACGGGGTGCTTAAACGAGCTCGAGGATTGCCGATACAAGGATTAGTAATGTCAATTTACTATAATCTTGTAGCATTATTCTTAAGAAGATCATCCGAATCTGAAAAGTGGGTGGTCGAAGGCCAATCAAAGTTCGTTCCACGCACCATGGTAGTCATACAAAGAGCCGAACGTGATGCTCGACGGTGTCCTGAACCAGTCACGATTAACAGAAATGAATTTGAAGCTATTGATACGTCTTCTCGAGCAAATAAGGTTGAGATAATAAATACATCAACCAGTACGTGCACGTGTTTGAAACCACAAATTTTTCATGTTCCTTGCGTTCATGTCGTTGCAGTTGCTGGTTATAGGCGATGGGATCATAATGCTTTTGTATCTCCAATATTTCTGATCGAGGAGTATATTGCTACGTACTCCAAATTGTTCCATGTCTTCCCCCCGAAAGACATATGGCCCACCTTTACTGAGGAGCACGGAATAATCCCTTTGATGGCACCAAGTTTTCGTCGTCGTGCAGGGCGACCACGGATGAATAGGTTTTGTACCACGATGGATGAACCCCCGAGTAGATCAAACAAAGCTTGTGGTTTTTGTAAACAAATAGGTCACAATAGAACCACTTGTCCTAACAATCCTTCATCATCAAGGTAATCCAGTTGCACTCCTTATGATTTTAATTCATTAGAAATTAAGCATTATAATTACATGATTTCTATTTACCTTTCTTTGGATAGGTATGGCCGACCGATCTAGACGTGCTCGTTCAGGGCGACGCACAACACATCGTACGACTGCAGAAAATGCCCCAGTGCAGCTTAGTATAGCATCACTTGGAGATTCTCATAGAGCGCATGACCCAGAGAATGTATGTCAATTAAATTACTTTGATTATGTATTACTTATGTCATGCTTAATTATGCTACTAATATTTAATAATTTGAACTTTTCAGGCATCTCCTTTGTTTGCGTCATCTCATATGCGAATGGCTAGGGAATGGCCAATTGAGTGCCCACGGATGATATACGTATTGAATAACCTGGGATTTCAAAACCTCATGCATCTGCAGTTTATTAGGTTGGATCACAACCTGATTCAGGCACTGGTGGAGAGATGGTGCCCATTAACAAACACTTTTCATTTAACAATCGGTGAGATGACTATCACATTACAGGATGTACAAATTTTATTAGGGCTTAGAATTGATGGACCTGCAGTGGTTGGCCCAAATGTTGTTGGGCAAGGACGTATTTGGCCAACATGGCCGAATTGCTGTGATGAGTTACTTGGGACGCATCCTGGGAGGGATACAGTATACCATGACCCCAATGATGAGGAAGACGTTGCGACATTCAGGATGGGTTCTTCACAAATAAATTCTATGCTCCCACTACGTTGGCTCCGCTGGACATTTTACAGAGACTCCTATGATGATTTGGCACCAGATATTTTCCTACGGCATGTTCGTGAATATATCCTATTCATGATAGGTTGTTTTTTTAATTCCAGATACATCACGTAGTCATGTTTCACTGCAATAGCTACCTCTACTAGCCGATGTTGAGAGCTTCAGTCGGATGTCACTTGGCGGTGCTGTTCTTGCACATCTTTACAGGGAGCTGTGTTATGCAACGAGACCAACAAGGACGTATATAGCGGGTTGTGTGGCACTCTTGCAAGTTTGGTCTTGGGAACGACTGCATATTGGTAGACCAACACTCCGAGTCCCGCAGATTATTGACTTAGCCGGCCGTCCATTGGGTTGCAGGTTCGTAAGATCTGGTCAATAAAAGATATTTTGATTTTTTCATTACTAATGCTTCATACAAATATATAGGTGGGCTGAAGATAGAATACGTGAGCTACCTGCAGGCAATACAATGACGTATAGAGATGAGTTTGATGGGTTGCGCATGAGTCAGGTATAATAAACGTCTTATTATTAAAACAAAACATTTTATCTAAAAAATTATAACAAAATTTCTATTATATTTTTCTAGGTTATCATGACTCCGTATACCCATACAGTTCTAGCTGCTCTTCCAATATAGTACCATGATGGAGAAGAGATTTGGAGGGCACGAGTTCCACTTATTAGTTGGAAACGTGCAGAGTGGCACCTTCCAGACCGGGTTGTAAGACAGTTTTCAGGTCTACCAACCACTGTAATTGAACCCATGGAACAGTCATTCAGGCGCATTGATGGTAGGGGTCGAGCAGATCAAGATTGGACAGTACAGTACCGTGACTACCTCCAGATGTGGGACGAGAGGAGGGCCTACGTGGTACCCATCATGCCAGTCACAGGTAAAGGCAACAAAAAAGTTGGTGCTTATCTACGGTGGTATAGATCTTGGGCTTCTATCTACCTGTTACAACCTCAAGTTGAGCCTCCAGAGACCTTCTTTCCTCGATCGCCAGGCGAGAGATTAGTCGTACGTATTGAAATGTTCATTATAATGTATTAATTTCTTTTTACAATACCCTAAAAAAAATTATATTTCTTTTAGGCGGATTACTACATACGATCATCTGCGATACTTGAGCCACTAGCCGGGGGTGGGGGACAAAATGCTAGTTCATTGCAGATGGCCATAGATCAGGATGCTGAGTTGTCTGCCCGAGTTCAACAATCTGTTTATATCGACTACACTACCTTCGATACATCGACCGAGGTAGAGCAACAAAGGAGAGAACGTGCGGAGAGTTCTCAAGGCCAGCAGCACAGCAGACGATCTGTTTCAGATGCTCCTTCCAGGTCGATGGGAAGTAGGCACCGACGGAATGTTGCGTCGGACCCGCATCGACATTCTGTTCATACACCAACCATGGCCTACGATTACATGGGAGCAGGTACTTCAGCCCAACATAGGAGCCCGCACGTTGGACAGTCTTCTCAGCCAGGACAAATTTATTATGACACACAGTACGACCAAACCAGTGGGCAATCCTTATTTCCAATGGCAATTCCACCCTGGATGTCATCAGTTGGATTACCTTCATCCCCAACGCAGCAGGACATTATGTTAACGGGAGGTTATCCTACGGAAGCAGGTATACAACTATCACACCAACGTGCCGAGGTTGAGCAGGAGGAGACTGAGGTTTCAGAGGAGCCACAGTTACAGAGGAGAAGACGAAGGGCACCAAATAGATTTACTCCAGGGAGTGGGGCACTACCTAGGCATCGGTAGTATGAGTTTTGAGATGTATTGTTGTGCTGATTTTGTCATATGACTACCTATTATAGAAATTTTTAAATATTATGAAATCTTTTTTTTATTTTGCTTGACAACTCATATCTACTAGTTTATTTTTTTTGGCACGTATTCATTTTTTATCTTCATTATTTTGTATTACATAATAAAGGTAAAATCTACAATTCTCACGGACATTCTAAAAAAATATCATTTCAGCATCAGCAACCAATCATGTACTCCAACAATTCTGATGATATCAGCACTACAGAAATCAAAGAATGGATTACGGAGGGTACCGTACGAGTGCGTCAAAGCTTATGTTATCCTCACGATAACGACCTGGAGGCTAGAGTTTCATCAAATGCACTTTTCAGGTGTATTATTCATACTTGGGATGAAGATGACGATTCCTTACTATGGTACTTACATGATGATACGATGAAAGAGAAGGAATATAGAGGTAACCAAGCACGTCGAGAGTTAGGCTGGAAATGTATACAAGAAGGCTTTCCCGTTTTTAAGCACCACCTTGTGGCACAAGCTTTCCTAAAAGGTAGAATTCTAGAACTTTGTCGAGATAAAAATGGTGACATTGAACCCGGTTTAGGAAGGTCTATGATGGATATAGACAATTGCATCTTATACTCCGAATGGACGCCGAACCATGATAAGAAAATATTAAATTCTTATAAACAGTTGATGCAAATTTCTAAACACCCAAAAGCTAAGGATTTTCTTAATGGAGAAGATTGGCAACAATTACAGCAACAATTCCAGATCAATTTCAAATGTTGTCCTACACAAACGCAGCTCCAAACTCGTCTACGATATCTTCTTAATAATATGAAGCAGTAACTTCAGCGTTACTCCTATCCCCGTGCTTTAAAATTGTATTTCATGTTTTATTTACTTTCTCGTTCGAACATAACGTTTAAATGTATTTCATGTTGTTATGTTGATGATTAATATTCATGTTCGTAATTGTTGCTTAACTTGTAATATGTTATATTAAATTCGCTCGTGTCTTTCAAATCTTTTATTTAACAAAATTCATTTAATACTATTATCCTAAGGACGAACTAAATTGCATATGCTAAATACTCAGGTAGAAATGTCATCATCATCAAGGAGCTTATCAATAAAGCGGTCACCATCAAGGGATTTCCTACATATTATTCCAAGGAAGAAGTTGATCTATGATGATACAATTCGATTAACAGAATGTCTGTCGTATCCAATGGATGAATTCTTGGAGGAGAAATCAAGATCAAATGAATTTTTTCGATGTTGTCTGCATGAATGGTCATGATATGAAGACGATAGTTTATGGGATACATATCATGAAGTTATCAAATGTCGTCATCCCATGTATGTGGATGGAGAAACTATTACTGATTTGGGCTGGCAATTTGTACGACAAAGGTTTAGAGATCATAATGGTCATTTTGCTCCTATAAGTACTTTAAAAACAAGAATTAGTGAAATCACAAAAGTAAAGGATGGTTCTGTTGTGGTCAATGTTGAGAATCCAATAACTGATGTTCAACATTGTATTCTGTACAAAGAGTGGCATAATTATCAAGATGCATTCCTATCAGAAATATATCAAGAGCTGAATATTATAGATGGTAAAAAGAAGAATGAGTTCTTAAATATCAAAGATTGGCACCAAATCCAAAAGCAGTTCACAGAAAAATTCTTATGTTGTCCTACATTAACCCAAATCCAAGCACGTATGCGCATTGTACTAAGCCGCTCGTAATTATAATTTCTTATTTCTTCTTATTCTAATGATATGTATTTCATTCTATTGCTGAACTTATCATGTATTTTCAATAACTGGTGTTAATTAATTCTAGCAATACTCCAATTCCAATCTTCCTATGAAGAAGAAGATGATGAATAAATATTTATTTATCCAAATACTCAATACTTTGTCGTAATTTCATACATAATTTATTTTAATATAACATCTAAATTTAATTTCATATTTCATAATATGTTTATAACAATTTTAATAGAAATACACAAATTTTATAATTTACTCCTATTTTAAAGTTATTTTAATAACTATTTCACCATTTTCTCTCATTTTTCATTAACTAAATCTCATAATTGACCTAACTTTAAAATTTATTTTAAAGTATATTGATATTAAGGCACACTTGCTTCATCATTAATAACCATAATAACTATAATTACTACCTAAAACTTAAAAGTAAAATACAAATGTAATGAAAATCTTGTCTTACGTACTTGCAAATAATTATGGGTTCATAGCATTTAAGCCATTGCAGTTCAAATTTTTTTTTTTAAATTTCATATTACTAAAATTGTGAAATCATTTCGAATTAAGAATTTTGATATCAAAAAATTAATTTAAAAAAGTTGTCTCAAACGAAATCTAAGCAACTTATACCATAAATCACTACGATAAAGAAAAAATGATGCGCTGAGCTTTGATGAGGATATATGAAATTTAAATTATTACTTAAAATTTAAAATATTTTATGACTAAATAATGAAGATGTAATGTTAAATATGTTAATAAAAAAACTTTTTAGTTGTATGTAAATCCCACAAATGTTGATTAAAATTAATTTTTTATTTAAATTAAATTATCTAAAATTTATTAAAATCAGTTTTATACAAATTTAATTTGACAATTTTAGAATAACTTCTTATATTTAATTTTCAATTCTATGAATGTATAAAATTAGAATTTTCTTTCATATTAGTGGATTTCATCCCATAAGTAATAAAAAAAATAATTTAAATAAGATAAAAAACTTTATTAATTGACATATATATACTTAAAATTAAATATAAAAAATAGATTAATAAAGTAAAAAAAAAAATTTCTAATACCCATTTTTTTTTCCTATCGGACAAGAATGCACGGAAGTTCACAACAACAAAATGATTGTTTGCTAGGATGTCACAATAGCCAACTGCACAAAAAATCATACAAATAATTTCATAAGAAATAAAAACAAAATCCTCTCAGTTCTCGGGTCACTGCCAGCGGGATAGACGAAATACCTATAAAATGCGCTGAACCAAAACGCGCATTCTATAGAATGCGCTGAACCTAAAAGCGCATTCTATAGAATGCGCTGAACCATTCGGCGCATTCTATGAATGCGCCGTTTCATTAAGCGCATTCTTTGAATACGCATAACTGTACGGCGTATTGGTTCAAGAGTATGAGACTTATCAAGATTCCTCATATTTTATTTCTAAAGGATATATTGTGATTATATGATTAACAAGTATTGTATATGATTTATTTTTAGGTCAATGAATATAGATGTGTATTAATGTTTTGAATTATATAATTTATTTTTGTTGTTTATTATTGATATAAAAAATTAAATAGCTGTAGTTGTTAGATAATAAAAAAAAAATAAAAATAAAAATTCAAATTAGACTATGGGCATTACTTTCTCTCTTTTTTCTCATATTCAAACTTAATTATCTTCTCTTCACATGCTATCAATCTACAAATGACACAAAATACAACCAGATATCATCCACGGAATAAAACATGATTCAACATAGCTCAACATAATGAGAAATTTGAGTCGTTGATTCGATTCAAAATCAAATGAAAATTTAAAAATCCAAGGGCCTCTTTCTATCCACGTGTGAAGCCTTCATTGGCCAATGCCAAACACAATCCACCTCAAATTTAGCTCAAGCCACACGTTGTAACACGTGGCCACCATCCAATGGATCTCAACTTATCCAAATCGGAACGCACAGATAAGGCATCCCATTCGGTGTCCGAACTCCGATTAAAAGTCCACTCCCTCTTCATTCTTCAACTCAACCAGAAAGACAGAAGAAATGGCGCAGGCGATGGCTTCAATGGCTGGCTTACGTGGCTCCTCGCAGAAAGTTCTGGAAGGAAGCCTCCAGCGCAGCGGAGGAAGCCGGCTTGAGGGTCCGGCGAGTCTTCGGGTCGCCAGCTGTGGCCGGGCTGGGCTCAGTGTTATAAAATCTCAAGGTCTGCCGACGGAGACAGAAGCTCAGAGTGGGCGTCGCGCCATGCTTGGACTTTTCACCGCAGGGGTCGCCGGCGTAGCCTTCGTCAATAGCGTGCTCGCCGAACCGAAGCTTATCAAGATTGGCCCTCCGCCAGCACCCTCCGGCGGCCTCCGTAGGTTTCTCTGCTTCATCTGTACAGTAATTTTTACTGAATAGAACCGAATCTGAACAAAACAGACAAAGAGTGATTATCTAAAGTTCAAAGCAAATTTATAATTTTGGATTTATGTGATTCATTTATTATCTTCAATTTGATTAAAAAGATTTTGAATCTCATAGCCGGTACACTGAACTCTGATGAGGCAAGAGATCTGGATCTTCCAATAAAAGAAAGATTCTTCATTCAACCGCTGCCTCCAGCTGAAGCCGCCCAGAGGGCTAAAGAGTCCGCGAAGGACATTCTAAATGTCAAAGAGCTCATCGACAAGAAGCAATGGCCATACGTCAAGAACGATCTGCGCCTCAAGGCTCAATATCTCCGTTACGATCTCAACACTGTCATCTCAGCTAAGCCAAAGGAGGAGAAGAAGGCTCTCAAGCAACTTACTTCTAAGCTTTTCTCTGCCATCGACGATGTGAGTACCTTTCACCTCTTGCCTGAACTATTATTGCAGGACCCAATTTATTGGGTTCAACGATGTCGTTAAATTGAAAGCTTAAATTCTCACAGACAGATTATGAATATGTTTGGTATAACTTTCTCGCTGCTTTCTAGAAATTTGTGGTATAAAAGTGGTTTTTATAATTGTAATTGCTAATGTGTGGTGGTTTTAAGAAATTGTTTGATTTTTTTTAAAAAAATTCTACCATTCACAATAGTTTTAAATAAGTTTTTTTTTTCTCATGCCACACAACAACTTCAAAATCACATTTACAAAGCATTGCCATGATCCCAGACAAATCCTTAGATGAGTTACTTCCCTTATTTGTAATTGGGATAGTGGTGTAGAAGAGGTGGAGTTAGAGAGAGAAAATAAAATCATTTTGAAATTAGTGAGACAAGTCTTCTTCCTTAACCTTCTCCTCGACTAGCCTTATGGTTCTGTTTGGTAGAAGGATTTAAGTCAGATTTGAGCGAAATCCAACTGAAAAGTATGCTTTTTCGTGTAAATCCTGGATTCCAAAATCCTATTTTTTTGCTGGATTTATGAAATCCATTGGCTTGAAAGGAAAAATCCGCTCTATAGTCAAGCAGTCATACGTGATAGGTTTTATCATGAATGTTACCAAACAGTTTTTAGGATTTAGGCCCATTAGGGTTTCCAAAATCCAGATTTAGAGGATTTACAAAATCTTACTTAAATCAAATCCTGGGTGCCACCAAACAGCCCTTATATGTCTACTTCTATTCGTCATCTCTGCCTTAATTTTCTATTTTTGGGGACTCTAATTCCCAAAATTTTCTTATATTTTCTTGATTTGTTTGATTTGTTTCCCATTTCTGAAGCATTTTTGTGCTTGTTTTGTTGACAGCTCGACCATGCAGCAAAAATTAAGAGCTCTACAGAGGCTGAGAAGTATTATGCTGAGACTAAATCTCAGCTGGATGACTTGATTGCCAAGTTAGGCTAGATGAAAGCTCCACCTCTTATGTATTATGAACTCTCTGCAATTTTTTTTTTTCTTTTGTCCTTATAAATTGAGCTTTCATATGCTTTAAGGTGAATGAATGCTATATCAAACTAGCTATGCATAATTTTTTTTTTAATTAGTAAAAATTTATGTGCTCATATTGCACTTAATTATGATTACTTAGACATAAAATATTAATGATTAATTTAAAAAATTTATAGATTATTACTTAGTATTTGTTGGGAAAAATTTTATATATTTTTGTACATATTATTCTAAAGTTGTTGGAGGTAACAAAAATCTAAAAATAGTCAAGAAGCTGCCTCAAATATACCCTCAATCTATTTATATAAATGCTTCTTAACATTGTTGAAGATTGGAGAAATTGTTTATTTTCTTTGAATGTAGATAAATTTTATTAGCCTACAAATAAGTATGTTGAAAGGCAATTGTTATGGGGAAAAAAGTAATTTAGCTAAAATATGAAAATGATTTCTTTTTCAACTGAAATATTATTATAATATGATATACAAATAATAGAAGGGAAATGCAAATGCATAAAAACTTGGCTTCCCTTAGGGTTTTGGGTGAACTAAAAAGGCTCTATGTTGTTGTTGCGTCCTGGAGTATTCGCAGGGGTAGAGAAATATATAGTTTAACGTCTTACCATTGTACGAAGATCCAACACACAAGCACATTAGATAGAGAGTGTAGCATTCATAAGAGATACCAGAGTTTTTACGTGTAAACCCCTAAAAAAGGGGAAAACCCATGGGGTCCGGCCCAGTTTGAAAGAATCTTTGTAGTTGATTACAAATGAGGCCCTTCATTGGAAGAAGGCCTTGGTTTGATGTCACAAATGCACATCATATAGAGTGCATTACATCAACATAGACATATTTGTTTGGTTGGTAGGACCATAGTTGATAGGACAAAGGTCGGAAAGATCGTAGTAGGCCACGGAAGTCGGAAGGACCGTAGTAGTAGGGCAGTACTCTAATATAACTCTAGGAGTTAGGTAGTGGTCTGACAGAAGTTCGAGCCTCAGGTGTTGGTCTGGCAGTACTCCGATGTCAGGCGGTGTTCCGACAGTGGCACTTTAGCGTCAAGGGGCACTCCAGCTTCGGGTGACACTTTGACTTCCTTGGATGGTCTAGTGGTTGTTTGACAGAACCTGGCGGTGGTGCGGAAAAACTCTGACGGTGGTGCGGTAGAACTATGACGGTGGTGCGGCAGAACTCCGACGGTGGTCGAGGAGGAGCTAGGTAGCTGGAGCTTTCTTTCTTCTCTTCATTCTTCTCTCTTGGCTCTTCTCCCCCATTCAAGAGGAAATGAGGTTCTATTTATAGAATTCTTGAGTTGCATGGCTTGTAAATAAGTGGAAGATCAAGGGTAAATTGGGAGTGGTTTGGATGGACGGCCAATCTTGATTCCTTCGATTGTACACCGTTCAATGAACCTTTGACTGTCTTACTGATATCAGAATTTGATGATCTTGAGCTCGTTGGATTCATCTCGTCAAGCCGTTCGATTTGATTATAAGCATGTCACAATTGGAGACTGTTTGGTAACCCAAATTGTGGTTATATTATTCCAAAAGTGCTTCGATTCTTTGATTTTTCCTTGAGATTCGTGCTCGATCAAGGTAATTTTTTGCCCCCCCCCCCTCTCTTCGGACATCAAAGTTTTAGAAGTTCGAAAATATTTGTAGCTTCTCATGGATGTTGAGCAAGATAAATAGCAAAAAATGATAAACAATATTCATAATTAATTTGTTCAAATTCATAACATATTTGTGAATTACATAAATACCAATTTAGGTATATAGGAAATTTTAATAAAGTTTTTATAGAATTCTGCATTTATTTATTTTAATAACTGGATGATTTGATTTGATAGATAAATTGAAGAAAGGATATTGATTGGTTCAATTTATACTATTGATTGGACTTTTGAAGCCATATATTGCCTTAAGCGGTAATAATTTTCATATTAGCCAAAGATCCATACATTGCTTTAAGCTACAAATTTATTTGTTTTTGTTTCTTGTACTGCCGGAGTTCTGCCGCACCACCATCAGAGTTCTACCGCACCACCGCCAGGTTATATCAAACCACCACTAGACCATCCAAGGAAGTCAAAGTGCCACCCCGAAGCTAGAGTGCCCCTTGACGTTGAAGTGCCACTATCGGAACACCGCCTGACATCGGAGTGCTGCCGGACAAACACCTGAGACCCGAACTTCTGTCAGACCACCACCTAACTCCCAGAGTTATACTGGAGTACCACCCTACTACTACGGTCCTTCTGACTTCTGTGGCCTGCTACGGTCTTTCCGACCTCTGTCCTATCGACTATGGTCCTACCAACCAAACAAATATGTCTATGTTGATGTAATGCGCTCTATATGATGTACATTTGTGACATCAAGCCAAGGCCTTCTTCCAAGGAAGGGCCTCATTTGTAATCAACTGCAAATACTAGTGGATTCTTTTAAATTGGGTCAGACCCTGTGATTTTTCCCCTTTTTTAGGAGTTTCCACGTAAAAACTATGGTATCTCTTATGAATGCTACACCCTCAATCTAATCTGCTTGTGTGCTGGATCTTCGTACAATGATAAGATGTTAAACAATATATTTCTCTACCACCGTGAATACTCCAGGACGCAACAGTTATAGATATAGAAGAAAAGTAAATAATAAAAATTCTTCCAATTAAGTCTTGAAAAATAGGTAACCTGTTATGGCTTTGACATGGTACAACCCGTTTCAGTGAAACCGATTATATTGGGTTGAGTTGTAACACGTTTTCCACTATGCAGTTATTAGATAAAAGCTAAAAAATATTCAAAGGCTTATTCATTAGAATGTTATCGATAAGAGATGCAAAAAAATATGCATTGATTTTTCATTTTAATGTCGATAAACAAGAATGCAAAGTAAAGTAAAATAAATATAGTATAAACAATTTTAAATTTATATTTAAGGTAAACTAAACTTGCTCAGTTTCGAGTGAGAACAATTTATACCACAAACAAGCTCTCTTGACCACCATCATCGCCGACTGCTGCCACTCATCTTCGTCCACCACGACCAGCCACCACCGTCCCCACCATCTTTGGACGTCACGCTACATCCGTTTTACTTCAAAACAAATAAAAGAATTGAAGCATTCACTTGTATTTACTTTATACTCATCCAAAATAACTCCAAAGTATTTCTTTTACATTATATTTCATTTATAATGCATTCATTTTTTAGATAATCAAACAACCCCTTAATCTTAATAATCTACCCACTATAATGTTTTGAGGTATATCATATACCATTTGCTTTATATATCTCATTAGATATGTGATAAGTATAAATTGTGTAATATTTTGGTTATGTTAAATACAATAAAAATGTGTTATTTTAGTTATTTTTGTACAAGAATTGTGCAGGAAAAAGCCAATATTATAAGTGTCAGGCAGTGTCACAACGCCAACAAGTTTAATGTCGCAGCATCGTATTGATCCACGTTGGAGCACTGATTTCAACACAACGGTGCTGACCTTGATTGTCTGCAAGGGGTACGACATCACACATGTTAGTGCCGCATCACGTCACAGCGTCGTTGCGCTTGAAATTAGCACTGCAATATTGGGTGTCATGGGAAAATTCAACGTATAAGCGTTAGTCTTTCCTATGTCACAACATCAAAAAGTTGTTCCAAGCGCTACAATGCTCACATTTCACAGCGACGTGGCAGAGCAGTTTTAACTGCTACGAGTCGGACCGACTTAGCTAAGAGATGAACTGATTCATGTTGTAATTGTGTCATGATTCATGTTGTAATTGTGTCATGTCATCCAGCGCCACAACGGAACCAACATCATAGCATTGAGGCGCTAATTCATTTTTGGCCGCCGCATAGCAACCCTATCAAGCAGCGCCCGATCCTATACTTACTATAAATAGAAGCTAGTTTTATTATTTTGCGGGTTCATTTTTATGAATGTATTTTTTTTTCGTGTAATATTTAGTTCCCCCTTAGAGTAAAGTCCAATAGAGACTAGGAAAGTACGAGATTCAATCTTTAGAGATATTTATTTTAGTAAATATGTAAGCGGAGGAAGAAAGAGTGTAGAAAAGACACTTAGATCCGCCATGATGATAAACTTCTTACTTCTCTTATACTTTATTCTTTTATGAATAAGAAGAATATGAGTTTGTTTGTTATTTATTTCATGACTAGCTAGATCTTCTGTTTTGAACTGATGATGTAAAGATCATATTAAGTATTGATACGTCATCACAAAGTTAACTTGATCGGGCACGAATCTCGAGGTAAAAGCTAGTTGGAAACTTCAAAATTTACTTTCGGGAGCATATGAACTCCGATTTCAGCGAGCTTACAGTCAAACTGAGCGTCTCAGAAATACGAACCCAACGACACTAAGATCAACCCAATCCTAGCCCAAATGAGTCCGAATCAAGGGTTCGAAGCGCTGTTGGGAGGTTCAAACCGCAATTTGAGTTACCAAACGGTTTCCGATTTTGACGAGCTTATACTCGAATCGAACGGCTCGACGAGACGAATCCAACGAATCCAAGATCATCGAATTTCGACATCATTAAGGCCTTCAAATGTCCAACGAACGGTGCATGATCAAAGGATTCGATATCGGCCGTCCATTCAGACCACTCCCAATTCGCCCTTGATCTCACGCCTATTTACGGGCTATGCCACTCCAGAAAAACTATAAATAGAGCCCTCATTCTACACCAAGAGAAAGGAGGGAAGAGAGAGAAGAAGAAGAGGAGAAAGGGGAAAAGGAGATTCCTCACCTCTTCGACCACCGCCGGAGCTCTTCCTGCCGCCTAAAGACGCCGGAACTCTGCCGAATTTTCAGGAAACGCAGGAATTCTGCACAACTTCCATGAGATGCTGAAATTCTTCCCAATTTACAAGAGAGTTCCCTCCTGACGCCGAAACTCCGCCCAAGTGAAGACGGAGTTTCTCCTCTGCCACCAAAGACGTCGGACTTCTACCCGACGTCGGACCTTCACTCTTCGCTAAGTTTCTACCCGACGCCGGACTTCTACCGGTTATCGGACTTCGTTGGACGTCTATGCGAAGATGCATTTCTTTCCATTGCTGGACTCCTACCTGACGCTGTCCTACTGATCTTCGTCGTCAGACTACAGTCCTTCCGACCTCCGTCGCCCGCCGACTACGGTCCTCCTGACTTACGTCGCCCGCCGACTACAGTCCTCCGTCGCCAGCTGACTACGGTCCTTCTGACCTACGTCGCCCGATGACTGCAGTCCTTCTAACAAAGCGAATACGTCGATAGTAGATCTTTGTATTTACACCATGTAATGTACTCCATAAGATGTACATCAAGCTAAGGCCTTCCACCAAAGAAGGGCCTCATTTGTAATCGACTGCAATACTAGTGGATTCATTCAAGCTGGGCTAGGCCCCGTGGTTTTTCCCCCTTTTCAGGGGTTTTCCACGTAAAAATCTTGGTGTCTTATAAATGCTAGACCCTCTCTCACTTATCTGATTGCGTGCCGGATTTTCGTACAACGCTAAGACGTTAAATCTTATATTTCTCTACCGCCGCGAATACTCCTGGACGTAACAGTTTGGCGCCGTCTGTGGGAACGTGGTTCCCGACTGGGGGGCAACTTTTGCTCCAATCTCAAAAGATCACTCATAGCATCAATATCATAAGATGCAGATGCGGACTGGGGGGCAACTTTGACTCAAACCATGGTCAAATAGATCCTCCAATACCTTCAACACCAAGTTGATATTTCAAGAATATCCGAGCAAATGCAAGGATACTTCAAAACAATTGCAAGCTTTATACAGTCAATTGTTGGACTTCTGCTCCTCGGGCAAGATCTTAACCTTGATCTTAAAAAGGCAGTAACGGTCTAAAATTAGACCATTCTTCACATTTGATTCGGGATAAACGCGGCATTCGCCCCCTCCCAATCAAGGTAAAATCGATCCCTGGGGGATCCGATTCGACCTCTTCCACACAGGTTAACGTCGCCGAGCAAAGGCTCCGACATACAACCTCGGAAAGGTCTCACATCCTTGGTGGATTCTCCCGACCTCTTCCACACAGGTTAACGTCGTCGAACAAATGTTCCGACATACAACCTCGGAAAGGTCTTACATCCTTGGTGGATTCTCCCGACCTCTTCCACACAGGTTAACGTCGTCGAGCAAAGGCTCAGACATACAACCTCGGAAAGGTCTCACATCCTTGATGGATTCTCCCGACCTCTTCCACACAGGTTAACGACGTCGAGCAAAGGCTCCGACATACAACCTCGGAAAGGTCTCACATCCTTGATGGATTCTCCCGACCTCTTCCACACAGGTTAACGTCGTCGAGCAAAGGCTCTGACATACAACCTCGGAAAGGTCTCACATCCTTGATGGATTCTCCCGACCTCTTCCACACAGGTTACTGTCGTCGAGCAAAGGCTCCGACATACAACCTCGGAAAGGTCCTACATCCTTGGTGGATTCTCCCGACCTCTTCAACACAGGTTAAAGTCGTCGAGCAGGGCTCCGGCATACAACCTTGGAAAGGTTTCACATCCTTGGTGGATTCTCTCGACCTTTTCCGCACAGGTTAATGTCATCGAACAAATGTTTTAACATACAACCTCGGATAGGTCATACATCCTTGGCTAACGTCGCCAGAATACCGTCAAGGGACTTTCATTTAACTTCTCCACAAAGTTAAATTTCTACATGATGTTGAATTTCCTCTTGTCGCTGAATTTTTGCCTTGCAGGACTTTCGTCAGAATTCTGCTCGTCAGCGGACTCCTACCCGATGTCGGACTTCTGCTCGTCAGCGGACTTCTACTCGTCGTCAGACTTCTGCTCGTCGACGAATCTTCGTCGGTCTTCTACCCGACGTTGAACTTCTACCCGACATCGGACTTCTGCTCGTCAGCGGACTTCTGCTCGTCTTCAGACTCCTGCTCGTCGATGAATTCTCGTCGATCTTCTACCCGACGTCGGACTTCTGCTCGTCTTCAGACTCCTGCTTGTCGATGAATTCTCGTCGGTTTTCTACCCGACGTCAGACTTCTGCTCGTCAGCGGACTTCTACTCGTCGTCAGACTTCTGCTCGTCGACGAATCTTCGTCGGTCTTCTACCCGACGTTGAACTTCTACCCGACGTCGGACTTCTTCTCGTCAGCGGACTCCTACTCGTCGTCGGACTTCTGCTCATCAGCGGACTTCTACTCGTCGTCAGACTTCTGCTCGTCGACGAATCTTCGTCGGTCTTCTACCCGGCATTGAACTTCTACCCGACATCGGACTTCTGCTCGTCAGCGGACTCCTACTCGTCGTCGGACTTCTGCTCGTCAGCGAACTCCTACGACGAACTTTCGTCGGTCTTCTACCCGACGAAGGACTTCTCCTTTTCGTCGGACTTCTGCTCGTCAGCGGACTCCTGCTCATCGTCAGACTCCTGCTCGTCGACGAATTCTCGTCGGTCTTCTACCTGACGTTGAACTTCTTCCCGACGTCGGACTTCTGCTCGTCAGCGGACTCCTACTCGTCGTCAGACTTCTGCTCGTCGATGAATTCTCGTCGGTCTTCAACCCGACATTGAACTTCTACCCGACGTCGGACTTCTTCTCGTCAGCGGACTCCTACTCGTCGTCGGAATTCTGCTCGTCAGCGGACTTCTACTCGTTGTCAGACTTCTGCTTGTCGACGAATCTTCGTCGGTCTTCTACCCGACGTTGAACTTCTACCCGACATCGGACTTCTGCTCGTCGACGAACTTTCGTCGGTCTTCTGCCCAAAGCCGTACTTCTACCCGACGTCGGACTTCTTCTTGTCGTCAGACTTCTCCTCGTCGGCAGACTGCACTCGCCATCGGCTTCTCGCTTGAATGCTATTTGCAACGCATTCTCGAACTCTCCCTTTTGGCTCCACACTCGATCGTTGACTACTAACGCGCTTCAACTCGATCGTCCATTGCCAGCAAACCCCCGCTCAGAGGGAGAGAAAGAAATCCCGTAACTCCTGCACCAGAGAGGGAGCGCTAATTCGAGCAAGGGACATTTCCCACGCGCAAAACAGCGGTAGCCTCAATGTCAGAGAGCCAGAGGGAGAGGAAGAAATCCCGTAACTCCTGCACCAGAGAGGGAGCGCTAATTCAAGCTAGGGACATTTCCCTCGCGCAAAACAGCGGTAGCCTCAATGTCAGAGAGCCAGAGGGAGAGAAAGAAATCCCGTAACTCCTGCACCAGAGAGGGAGCGCTAATTCGAGCAGA
Source organism: Dendrobium huoshanense (assembly GCA_016618105.1). Lineage (NCBI taxonomy): Eukaryota > Viridiplantae > Streptophyta > Magnoliopsida > Asparagales > Orchidaceae > Dendrobium > Dendrobium huoshanense. The sequence continues at coordinate 32,674,278 of CM028349.1, read as the reverse complement.
GGATATTTCCCACTCGCAAATAACGGTAGCCTCAATGCTAGAGAGCCAGAGGGAGAGAGAGGAGAAGGTGCAAGTTTCCTAAAGATTTTGGAAGCCTATTTATAGGTTTTTGAGAAAGAAGAGGGCAGTTTTTAACAATTTCGAATTTTCTTAATTTTTCTGAATTTTTTCAGAATTTTTTGGAATTTTTTCGGAATTTTTTGGACCCAAAAATAGCAAAAATGACATTTTTACAAGAGTGGGGCCCACTTAGGTCGGTGCAGCCAACCGACCACGCGAAACGGCGCGGCCAGCTCACCAATCCGCGGCCAGAAGGCGCGGATTGAGGCCGGCCAAGGCAGCCAGCACGGCAGCCACGCTGCGGCCGGCGGCAGCAGCAGCCGCGGGAGCAACCCGCGGCCATTTGACGCGCGCAAGGCACGCGGGCGCACCACCCCAGCGCGCAGCAGGCGCGGGCGCAACCCAGCGCACGCGGGCGCACCACTCCAGCGCGCAGCAGGCGCGGGCGCAACCCAGCGGACGCGGGCGCAGCCCAGCGCGGGCGCGGGCGAGCCCGAGCGCGGGCTCGCGGGCGCGGCACGCGCGCGCGGCCGCGGTTCCGTGCCGGCGGCGGCGGCGGCGGTGGCCGACCGGCCGGTCCGGTCGGTTCGCCCGCCTGGCCCGTTTCGGGTCCGTTTTTTGTGCCGAAAAGTCCAAATTCGACATTTTTGGGGTCCCCGGGACCGTTTTTTGACGTTCCGGACTCAATTTTGGCATTTTCGGAGCCGTTCGGGGCTTCTACAAGTCAGATCAATCCTGGGTCACTCAGAAAAATTCTCCGAAATTTGTGACAAATATTTTCGGACTTCTGAAGCTACGACGTCCGAAAATAGGGGGGCAATTGATACGTCATCACAAAATTAACTTGATCGGGCACGAATCTCGAGGTAAAAGCTAGTTGGAAACTTCAAAATTTACTTTCGGGAGCATATGAACTCCGATTTCAGCGAGCTTACAGTCAAACTGAGCGTCTCGGAAATATGAACCCAACGACACTAAGATCAACCCAATCCTAGCCCAAATGAGTCCGAATCAAGGGTTCGAAGCGCTGTTGGGAGGTTCAAACCGCAATTTGAGTTACCAAACGGTCTCCGATTTTGACGAGCTTATACTCGAATCGAACGGCTCGACGAGACGAATCCAACGAATCCAAGATCATCGAATTTCGACATCATTAAGGCCTTCAAATGTCCAACGAACGGTGCATGATCAAAGGATTCGATATCGGCCGTCCATTCAGACCACTCCCAATTCGCCCTTGATCTCACGCCTATTTACGGGCTATGCCACTCCAGAAAAACTATAAATAGAGCCCTCATTTTACACCAAGAGAAAGGAGGGAAGAGAGAGAAGAAGAAGAGGAGAAAGGGGAAAAGGAGATTCCTCACCTCCTCGACCACCGCCGGAGCTCTTCCTGCCGCCTAAAGACGCCGGAACTCTGCCGAATTTTCAGGAAACGCAGGAATTCTGCACAACTTCCATGAGATGCTGAAATTCTTCCCAATTTACAAGAGAGTTCCCTCCTGACGCCGAAACTCCGCCCAAGTGAAGACGGAGTTTCTCCTCTGCCACCAAAGACGTCGGACTTCTACCCGACGTCGGACCTTCACTCTTCGCTAAGTTTCTACCCGACGCCGGACTTCTACCGGTTATCGGACTTCGTTGGACGTCTATGCGAAGATGCATTTCTTTCCATTGCTGGACTCCTACCTGACGCTGTCCTACTGATCTTCGTCGTCAGACTACAGTCCTTCCGACCTCCGTCGCCCGCCGACTACGGTCCTCCTGACTTACGTCGCCCGCCGACTACAGTCCTCCGTCGCCAGCTGACTACGGTCCTTCTGACCTACGTCGCCCGATGACTGCAGTCCTTCTAACAAAGCGAATACGTCGATAGTAGATCTTTGTATTTACACCATGTAATGTACTCCATAAGATGTACATCAAGCTAAGGCCTTCCACCAAAGAAGGGCCTCATTTGTAATCGACTGCAATACTAGTGGATTCATTCAAGCTGGGCTAGGCCCCGTGGTTTTTCCCCCTTTTCAGGGGTTTTCCACGTAAAAATCTTGGTGTCTTATAAATGCTAGACCCTCTCTCACTTATCTGATTGCGTGCCGGATTTTCGTACAACGCTAAGACGTTAAATCTTATATTTCTCTACCGCCGCGAATACTCCTGGACGTAACAAGTATTAATGTAGACTCTTATTCTTTAATAGAGATAATGATATTTACAATATATTTCGTTCTTAATTTAATGCATATAATGATCATGTGTGCAGTTAACATATAGTGTGATGTATAACATCGACGAAAGAATGCAAGAATAATAAGTAATATTGAAATAAAATATTGGCATGCCTAGACATATGATGTTTGAATATTTTAGGTTCTATGGAGATAATAAAATTATAATGAGACTAATTTAATATAAGGATGTACATGCTCTAATCCACATTTATAATTAAAAGACTCATTAGAAAAAAGATATGTTATTTACATGCATCCGGTAAAATTACTTCCCAACCAAACGGTCCAAACCAGAGGCGTACCGGTCTCGGATTCCCCTCTGTCCGTTAAATCTAACCGTCCAACGCATCTGCAACTAACGGTACCCGATTGAAATCCGTGTGCTCTACTATGATTGGTCACCTTAGGACCTCATCCTATAAATAATATTTTGGCGTTCTTCTGGAACAGTAGAGAGTAAGCGGCGCTTTATTTCCGACTTGGAGGTAGATCTGGTGCGGAGACCTAGCAGCCAGTTCGCAATGGCCGGAAGAGGGAAAGCTATAGGGTCCGGAGCTTCAAAGAAGGCCACTTCAAGGAGCAGCAAGGCGGGGCTTCAGTTTCCCGTCGGTCGTATAGCTCGTTTTCTCAAGGCTGGCAAGTACGCTGAGCGCGTCGGTGCTGGTGCTCCAGTCTACCTTGCAGCCGTTCTTGAATACCTTGCAGCCGAGGTTTGTGTTCTCTTTGTTCGTCTTATTCTTCCATACTGGTAGGGCTTAGAGTGGGTTGATCTTGTTGTGAGTTTTATGGAACCGGATTGGCAGCTTAACCCTCATGATTGTAAGGTTGAAACGTAGTGATTGCCGTTATTCTTCAGTAGCTATTGATTTTAAGGTTGGATTTTCCCATCTTAATCCATTATCTATTCATTTTTGCCCACCAAAATATTTGTTTTCATGGTTAATGCTATGTGGTTCTCCATTCCTTTATTGGTTTGTTTTTCGTTTGTTTTCCTAATTCATTTAGTTTCTTCAAAAAAAAAAAAAAAATCAGTAAACTTTCGGGACGGTTAACGATTTATCTGAATCATTTGCTTTTGGAACATGAACAGGTTCTGGAACTGGCCGGAAACGCTGCTAGGGATAACAAGAAAACCAGGATTGTTCCGAGACACATCCAATTAGCTGTGAGGAACGACGAGGAGCTCTCAAAATTGCTTGGCACAGTGACTATCGCTAATGGTGGCGTGATGCCAAATATCCACAACCTACTCCTTCCGAAGAAGGCAGGCGGTTCATCTAAGCCCGGTGCCGCAGAAGAGGAATAGCGGAGCCATAATCCCTATCATTATTCCTTGTTTTAAAATTCTGACGTTGGTTTTGTACATCGGTGATGTAGTTTATATAGCGCAGTAACTCTGATTGTTTTCTTTGTTACTTCTCTGTGGCTGTTCCGTTGTTTCTGTTAGTTTCAACAATGCCAGCGAATTGATCGTGAAGGGTTCTTCTATTGTGGATTACAGTTTTAGTTGTCTGTGGCAGAATTGTGCTGAAACTTATTCAAATTAATGATTTTAACTTAATCATTGAGTACGAAGTGTAGGAAATCTTTGGGACTTTCGAATTGAGGCGATGCTTTTTTGACAAATGCCTAAACTTTGAGACAAAATTATCATTTTTGTAGTGTTGTTGTCAGGTTGATGCTTCTCTTTCTCTAATTAGAAAGGAATTATCTTATAATATTTATGGTTCATTTGCCAAAGGAGATAGCCATATTTTCACGGTCATGTTTTTAGTCTTATATTTTATGATTTATTATTCATTATTAGAAATAAAAAATAAATGCTTATTTTTTTAATAGTTTATGAATGTGTTTGATTGCTTAGCTTGTTTGGTTGGTGAATATGGTTGGAAACTCTCTACCTTGTGCTTGATTTTTCTCAAGTCGCATCTTCTTTTAAGTGAGGTTAGAGTATAAGTGTTGCAATGAATGCCGCACATTTGCTAAAAAATAAAAATTGGAATGCTGCAAAGTTATTTATTATTTTTAAAGTAATTTAAAAAATTATATTACAAGTTGCTTTAAAAAGTAGTTTAAAAGTTATTTCAAATAAAATTTTGTTTATATATTTTCTTCTTGTTGATCCTAATATTGCAATTTTTTTTTTTTCTTATTGAGGATATTGTTGTAATGACATGGGATTGGATCTATTGCCCAGTGATGATTGAATTATGATATTTATGATGTGTTTTTATAAATATTAGGGTTAAACATGCTAATTAGGAGAAATTTAACACATCATGTATTTAACCCTAAATTCAATATGTGTAGGGCTGCAAATGAATTGAGTCGAGCCAAGTATGTGAGTGTTCATTTAACGTTTGTTTAGTTAATTAAATGATCACAAACGAGCTTTAATTGAATTGAACAATGAGTAGCTGGTGACTCTTGGTTTGCTTGTAGCCCTAAATATATATAAGGAATGAATCCATCTTGCCACACTCAAAAGGAGAAAGTCAACTAGCCATTCTAAAAAATCTATTTTAATTTCTTATAATTTTCTTTTATTAACACATTGTTATTGTTATAATACTAATCATTATTATCATTATTGTTGTTGTTATTGCCAATATTAGGTCTCCGCCTGACCCTCTATTCTGGTTGCCTAGTCTTTTTTGATTTTTGTTGTCGATTGTCTATGAACCTCATACCCTCACTTGCTCGACTATGATCCCTCTTTATCTCCATCACCTGACTACAGTCATATCATTGATCCCTCCTAATGTATTGCTCTTTTTTTATTTTTGTTGTCGGTTTCCTTTTTTAGGATTTTCTCATAAAAAATTTGGTAGTTTATATGATCCATGCACCCTTCTTTCTTATCTATATATACTAGATCTTTATATAAAATTAATGCATTATAATTTATATATTTCTTCTATCAGGAATCTTCCCATATACAACTATTATTATTATTATTATTACTATGCTTAATTTTAAAGTTCTGTGACAAATATTATTTCTTAACAAAGTTCAAACCCTCAAATTCGATTAAAATGTCTTAAAAAGAACAAAAAATTGACTTCTCAAAGCAAAAATGAAGAATTGCTGGAGCTGTTTGTTGAACATGCCCAAATTCAAAAGTTATTGCTAAATAATAATGCTAGGATTGGGCCACATCATTTAATAAAACCCATTGCCTGCTTAGCTCAATAAATACTCATTTAATGCAATACTAAACTGCCTCATGGAAGTCACCGTCATTTCATCTCCTGCATATTGTAGAAATGAAGGATTCTTGAGGAGGTAGATTCATATCACGAGCAAGAGAAGAAGAGATGAAAACACAGTAGAGATGTAGCAGACAATATCATTTCTATTATATCAATCACGATTATAAGGGATAGCTATAAATAGACTTTACAATACAAGCTCAAGAGTTGGCCAATCATAATTAGCCACCTAATTATTTTGTATTTAATATATGATAGAAGATTAATGCTGTATGCAATATACGATCACGTGAGTGTGTGATATTGAAGAGATCCTGTAAGCCTTCGGTATAGTGTTAGATTGGAGAGAAAGTTATCCGGCAGAAGATCTGTAGGGAATTTGGTACAAGTTGGATTGTTAATAGGATCGCATTTGGTGAGTTTAGCTAACTCAAGAAGTGACGTGGAGTATTGCTTTTGAGAGAGGAAGTATTGATGAGCTTGACGATCAATTTGGATACTAAGAAAGTTGTGAGCAGCGCCAAGATGCTTCATAGGGAATTTCTAGTTCAGTTGTTCACGAATCTTAGCAAGCATATTATGATTATTGCCAGTAAATAAAATATCATTGACGTATATGAGCAATAATAACTAAACGTTAGCTTTGTTAAATAAAAATAAGGAAGGATCAGAGGTACTGTTTGTAAATCCAAGAGATATTAAGTAAGCCGTGAAAGTGTTGTACCATTGTCTCGGAGCCTGTTTGAGATCATAAATGGCTTTGTGAAGACAACATACGTAGTTTGGATGAATAGAGTATTCAAACCCTTTAGGTTGTTTCATATAGACCATTTTCGTGAGATTGCAGTGGAGAAATGCTTTGGCAACATCCAATTGGTGTACCTGCCAATCACGAGATAAAGCGATTGTGAGAAGTATACGAATGGTGGGTAATTTAGCCATGGGGCTAAACGTCTCAGTATAATCGAGATCGAATTCTTGATTGTTTCCCAATGCCACCAAGCGAGCTTTATGTTTGTCTATAGAACCGTCAGCATGGAATTCTGTTTGATAGGTCCATTTGCAACCTAGTACTGAGGAGTTAGGTGGAGGGACCAAACTCTAAGCACCCTATTGTTGCAATGCAAGAAATTCGTCAGCCATAGCTTGACGCCATTCAGGATACTTGACAGCGTCGGTATAAGTTGTTGGGTCGGTTTTGATGTGCTCGGAGGCATGCTGGTGGAGTAAATTTAATCGAACTACAGGTTTTAATGATCCCGTCTGATGTCGAGTTATCATGTGATGGCGCGTGGGAATAGGTGATGAAGGCAATTGTGAATGCAGCTCCGAATGTGTTGAGTTAACTGTAGGATGCAGAGTTAGATAAGGCTGTATATTTTGTTAAGGAGACAAGTCGACCGTTCGAGAAATAGACTGAGATTGCAGTGGCTGAGAGTTATAGGTGGAAGCTGGGGTTAGCAGAAAGGGTGAAGTGGTAGAAGGTTGAGTTGTATTGCTCGAAGTGGTGTGTGAAAAAGGGAATTGTTGCTCGTCAAAGGTGAGATGCCTAGAAATTATAATTTTGTTTGTAGATAAGTCTAGGCATTTATACCCTTTATGAGCACCAGAATACCCAAGAAACACACATTGCTTTGATTTTGGCAGAAGTTTGTGACGAGCGTGAGAAGATATAAGCAGAAAGCATGCACAACCAAAAGTGCGAAGGTTAGTGTAGTTGGGTTTTGTGTTGTGTAATAGTTCAAACGAAGAAGTATTCTTGGTGTTGGTAGATGTCATGCGATTTATAAGATAGATAGCCGTGAGAACTGCGTCGGGCCAGTAGGTGTAGAGGACATTAGCCGTGTGAAGAAGGGAGCGTGTGGTCTCAATTATATGTCGATGTTTCCTTTCGACAACACCGTTTTGTTCCGGGGAGGTTCTTGGATTGCCGGCAACCAAAGACGTATTAGAGCTGTTTGAGGAATGAGGAACGTAATGCGGATTTAATCTATGCCAGCAGTAGGAAGCTCTGTGACCTTTTTTTAAGCAAAATTGACAATTAACTGAGGCATGAGGATTGGATATCTGTGAGTTGGAGAAGTTAGAACCCCTGCCACGGTTACGTCGACCCCGTCCATGATTAGAAAAGAGGGCAGTGTTCGGATCTGGTGCGGAAGAAAGTCGAGACGCATCGGAGGTAATGTTTACCTCTTCGCTAAGAATAAGAGCATAGAGATTATCGAGGCTAATGGGGGTTAACATGGCGTGAATGGTTGTTTTAACAGATTGATAAGTTGGAGGAAGCCCGTTGATGATGTATAAGATGATATCTTCGGTATCTACCATGGATCTCGCCGTAGCAATGTTATCAACCAAGGATTTTATATCAGCTAGGTGTTGAGTCATTGAGGAATTTTTGAGAGAAATGTGATGTAATTTGTTCTTTAGTTGAATCACTTTAGAGCGATTTGTGGATTGGAAACGAGTTTCAAGGGTATCCCATAGGCAGCAGTTGAATCAAGATGAATGATATAAGGAAGAACATTAACAGAAATAGTAGAGCAAATTGAGGCGAAAAGGTTTTGGTCTGTGAGTAGCCAATGCGAGAAATCTGGGCTTAGCGAAGAAGACCCGTCAGATTGATCAAGAAACCGGTGGGGTTTAGGGTTTTTCGAATCAAGAAAAGGATTCAAAACCATTTGCACGAAAAACTTTGGTGATTTGAGATCGCCATATGGAATAATTTTTAGGTGTAAGCAAGATTTGCACAATAGATTTGAGGTTAGAGACAACAAATTTTAGGGTAGAGGAAAGAACCGGAGGATCTAGTGTTACGTGTTCTTCTCGTTCTTCTATTTGGGATGAAGCTGTGTTCGCTATTTTCGCGATTCTTGATCGCCTGCTTTTGATACCATGTAGAAATGAAGGATTCTTGAGGAGGTAGACTCATATCCCGAGCAAGAGAATAAGAGACGAAAACACAATAAAGATGTAGCAGACAATATCATTTATATTATACCCATCATGGTTACAAGGGAGAGCTAAAAATAGACTTTACAATACAAGCTCAAGAGTCGGCCAATCATAATTAGCCACCTAATCATTTTGTATTTAATATATGTGGTTTATCTACTAATACATATGACATGGGCATCTACAGAAAAATAATTATCCGAATGAGATTTATTTTTTTAATTTACTAAAAAAATAGAACTTTAATTTATTTGTAATAAATTGATTTTTATCTAAGAACTCATGAAGATATTAGAGTTATTGGTTAGATGTATTGTAGATGTAAAATAAAATGTTTGTAGGGTTTAGTTGTAAGTATTTTAGAATATGGTTGCTTTTTAAATGAAGTGCAAAGTAGAATAATATATTTGAAATATTAATATTGGTAGGTTTTAAAATACATTGAGAATAAATCATTTTTTTGGTGTGTTTTATTAGAAATTAAATGAATTTAAATTTTCATATTAATTATTTTAAAAAGTTTATTTTGTGTAAAAATATGTGTTTTTGATATTTTTTAAGAGTTTGCTTTTATAAAAATGGATCTCAAGCAAGACAAGGTTGACAATGTAGGATGGGTTTGACATTTTCGACACGAATGAAATGCATTGTGAATGAAATGAACTCATAATACACTCAACCAAACATACCATAAATATAGTTTTACTCCTCATCCTCACCACTTTATTGATGTGATTCTTTGTACTTTTGCCAAGTTATCTTGTTTGATTGCGTATAATTAAAAAATCAAGATCATTAAGGCTTTACTTGGAACGGCTTTCTTACTGCTGCTTAAAACTTATTTATACTAAAAAAAATTAATTTTTATATTAGAAAGCTGATTTAAGAAGCTGTTTGAAAACCATCACAAACGAACATCACAAACGAAGCCTAAGTTTTTAATTTTTTTCACCATTTAATTTTCTTACGAAACTCCTTCCAAATCAAGTCTTGCACAATCGAATAAAATGTAATGTTAACGCTATAATGATATAATGCATGATAGAAACTATTCATAGTATGATATGTGAATTTTATAAGTATGTTGACTAGATAAATATTCTAGTATATAAGTGTCATAATGCATATATACTCATATATAAAAGTGCTTATGTGATTCATCATAATCTTAAAATTATACCCACTAATATCAGAAAATGACATCATATAATAAAACTATAGTGAAGATATGTTTATTCTATATGAGTGAGTTACTATAATACATAATGCTATGTTCATTTCAACTACACTAGTTAATGGAAGTAAACAGTTTACACCAATAGTTGAACTAGAAATGACAAAAATTGAGATTGGTGGTGTGATAGATCAAGCTCATAGAAGTGAGTGAAAGATCATTTAATTACACAAGTTTATGTGATTAATCAAGTTAAACACTCCAAATGCAAGGTAATATGTTGAAGATTATATAATTAATACAATAATGAAAAATTTATTTGAGCGCAATTATATATGATATTATCACCACATAAATATGAAAGCATAAGCAAATATTGTTTGTGCAAATAAAATTTTATTTGGGACAACTTTCGTATTACTTTTTAAAGCAGTTTTTTAGTGCAAAAGTTTTAATTTTTGTACTAAATAGTTGATTTAAGAAACAATAAGAAAGTTGTTCGAAACAAAGTCTAAATCAAACATATAGAGTAATGTTAGACGTATAAACATTTGCATAATTTAAACTTATTGAATACTTTATTTGATTATTTCATCTTATACCTAAAATTCACTTCACTCCTCAAGAGGGAAGAAACCCTCTCTCTAAATATTTTTATTCAAAAGTTAGTTATCTCCAACTTGGTTCTTCTTTCACCCCCCGCTCCCTAGGGTTTCCTCCCAGCGATGTTTGATGCCACTGCAGATGAAGCAGCTGTTCTTAGGGAATATATCTCTTACTCTCTTCTCCTTTGTCGTAATTTTTTTGTGTTATTTTGTTTTTTTTTTTTCAATTCATCCACCTCTGGTCCTTTGCAGCCGAATTGGCGGTGAATCGATTGTTTTATTCTGGTTTTTCGGATGGGTCAAAGAAATAGCACTCTTTCTTAGATGCCCTTTCAAGTTCTTCCTATGATGCAAGTTTTTGAGAGCTCAAATCAATTACGTTAAGTGGTTTACCCTCTTTGTGGATCTCGGAGGAGGAAATCCTTGTGCTTGATGCTCCTCTTTAATTCGCGTTGGCTGGTAATTTCCTTTCTTGCATATCGAGACTTGATTCTATTTGGAAGTTCTTCTTCAATCTAAAGCTTAATGGCGATTTTTCTGTAACCTTGTTGAATGCTTCACATGTGTTGATTAAGTTGGTTAATGACCTAGATTATTACATAGTTTTCTCTCATAGATCTTACTTTGTTAACAATTGTTATATGAAATTGAGCAAATGATCTCCTCTATTTGATGTTGGTGTGGAGTCCCCTATTATCCCTATTTAGATATCGTTCCCTAACTTGCAGCCTCACCTATTCTCCCCCCGTATTCTTCACGGTATGGGATCATTGTTTGGTCATCTGCTTAAAGTTGACAATGCTACCTCTATTGGCTTCCACCCCTTTGCTACGCGTATTTTGGTCGAGCTTGACATTGCAAAAAAAATTATTTATTGTGTGTGGTTTGGTCCTGAAAAACTTGAGTACATACAACACATCAATATGGGGGATTTCCCTCCCTTTTGTGATAAATGTAAATGTATAGGACATTCGAAGGGTGATTGTCACTCTCAGTTATCCTCTGTTCCAGTGATTGTTTCAGCTAATGATATTAATCATGTTACTTTTGATGGGAATGTTAATGCTATTTTGAAAAAAATAGGATAATCTTATCCCTCATTTTAGTCCTTCTAAGCAGAATACTGAGTTGGTGATTAATGAGGAGAATTAATTTGAAATTGGTTTTGTTGTGGATAATGTTCCTTATGTTGTTGATAGTGGGGTTGGTGGTCATGCTGAGGAGGAAGCTACTCTATTGACTAATGTTGTATCTATGGTTTTTTCTTGTGATATCAGAGAGGGTGTTAATGATATGTTAGGAGCCAACAATTGTATGGTTAACCTCATAGCTAGTCTCATTGTGACACTTCGTGCTAATATTATTGATGGTGTTGGTGTTGTTGAGGGTTCTGATGTTAATTTTGTTCCCTTGGAACCTATTGTCTATGTAATTATTATCCCTATGGGTGTTTTGGTTTCTGCCGTGCATGTTGAATGTACATATGGTTTGGATACTCCGGCACTTAATAATGTTGCTATTTTAGATGGAGAAGATCCTATGGATGTGCATATTTAAATGCCTCTTATTGATGTTCACATATCTCTTGTCTCTAATGATGCTTTTTAGCTTAATTAGCTTTCAAATCGAAGTAAAATGAGATAGTTCAAGGTGTCTGATTAGCTGATTGTGATTCATAAAGCTAATTAGAATGTTGAGGAGGAAATTGATGTGGAAGGAGTGGATTCTTGGAAAATTTATGACTTAAATGTTATTTAAATTGCTGAGGAAGATTATTTCAAAAAAAAAAAAAAATAAAAAGGTAAACGTAAATGACAAAAATCCACAAAAAAAAAAAAATCATCTTCTTTTTGGATATTGTCTCCCTTTTTATGTTGTTGGGTCCTTTTTGGTTTGGGTTGTTGACTGGTTCTCTCATTGTACTTATGTTGTTCTTGGGTTATTTTGGATGTTTTGGGCCTGTGTTGGTTGCTAGCTCTTGAGGTTGAGGTTTTTTTTTTCCTTCTTGGTTAGCTGGGTTTGTTTTTTGTGGGTTGTTGTTTGTCTTCTTTGTGTTTGTTGGTTGGCCTGTGAGTCATTGGCTTTTGTAGTGGCTCTTTGTTGGCTTTGTTTGTTACCTGCTGGTTATTGGCTTTTAGTATCCTATTGCATGTTTCTTTTATGTATTATTTATGTAGGTTATTGTGGCATTCGTGTGGGTTCAATCTAAGTGGTTGTGCTCATGCATGATTCTTCCTTCACCCGGCTTGTTCCTCTTGTGTTTTCTTTTTCACTATTATCCTTTTATTTTTTTATTGTAATATATAAAACCATTGGCTCTTAGGTTTTATTTCAAATGTTATATTTTTAGTGAGCTTTCAGTTCCTTAATAACTTGTCATTGTCTTTTTATTTAACGCGTAAGCCCCTATGATGATTTTATTAGAAAAAAAAGAAAGAAACCCTCATAACACTTGTTCAAGATGAATCATAAACTTACATTTATTATTGGCATGATACAACTTTTAAGTAGTAAACACTTAGAAGTACTTTCTTTCAAATAATCCAACACTTTTTAAGATGACTAAGGTGATCAAGAACTACAATAAAATAATACAATGTATATAGGTATAATGATTGCAAATAAATTTATACCCGAGATGAAGTTGATTAAAAGTTTGATATCTTTTCTTAATAAGATATTTCCTTAAAGCTCAAATTGATCTGCTTTATATATGAAAAAAATTTGTGAAAATAATCAAACATAAGAGTAGAAAAAATATAATGATGTAACATCACCAACATTTGTAGTAGATAGACGAATTGTAAGAGTTATGACAAGAATAAAATAATACATAGTCTTGTATAAATCAAATAAAGGAGTTTATATATATATATATATATATATATATATATATATATATATATATATATATATATATATATATATATATAGATTCAATTTACACAAAATTTATTTTTGCACATAGATTTTCACAAATAAAAAAAACTTATAATAACTTAAGATCTTATCATAATTGTTGCATTTTAGAATATTCATGATGATAGAGAAATATAAAATATAACGTCTTAATTTTGTACAAAGATCCAGCACACAATCAAATAAAAGAGAAGGTGTATCGTTTATAAGAGACACTAGAGTTTTTATGTGGAAATCCCTAAAAAGGAGGAAAAACACGGATCCTGACCCAGTTTGAATGAATCAACTAGTTTTTGCAGTCGATTACAAATGAGGCCCTTCCCTAGGGGGAAGGTATTGACTTGATGTAGCAAATATACATCATATAGAGAGCATTACGTGGTGGGAATCGAAAGAATCGGAATTGACATATTTGTTTGGTTGGCATGACCATTGTCGGCAGGCGATGGAGGTCAGAAAGACCATAGTGGGGTGATGGTGGTCGGAAGGACCGTAGTCGAAGGGCGACAAAGGTTAAAAATAATGTAGCCTGGTGATGGAGGTTGGACGGACCGTAGTCGGTAGGAGATCGAGGATAGAAGGATCGTTATCCGGCAACAAAGGTCAGAAGGACCGTAGTATGTGGGTGATGGATGTCATAAAGACATTTATAATGAGAAAGAGGTCGGAAGGACTATAGTTGGCGAGCAACAGAGGTCAAAATTACCTTTGATTAAAGACAAAGGTCAGAAGGACAGTAGTCTGCAAGCAACGGTGATAAAAAGATCGTTATTTAGCGGCGAAAGTCAAAAGGACTGTAGTCAGCGGCGAATGTCAGAAGGACCGTAATCTGGCACCGATTATCGGGTGAAAATCTAACGATAATTGGTGGCCTGATGTAAGTCCAAAAATAATTGGTGGCCAGGCTGAAGTTTGGCGATGGTTGGTGGTAGGGATTAAATTCGGAGAATAGTTGGTGGCCGGGAGGATGTCCGGCAAAAGTCTAGCGATGGTTGGTGACCGGGCTTAATTCCGACAATAGTTTGTGGCTTGAAGGAGCTTGGTCGCAAGGATTTCTTTTCCTCTCATTTCTTCTTTCTCTTTCTTGCTCCCTTGCTTCCTCTTTCATCCCTTGCTTGGTCCTCCCCTCTTTCAATGAAGAATGTTGAGTCTATTCATAATTTTTTAGAAGTGACATGGCCAGTAAAGAGAGAGAAGCTCAAGGGCATGTTAGAAGTGATTTGAATGGGCGGCCGATATCAACTCCTTTGATCAGAGACCATTTATCAAGTATTTGAGTGCCTTAATAATGTCAGAATTCAACAATCTTGGGCTCGTTCGATTCATCTCATCGAGCCGCTCAATTCAACTATAAGCATGTCACATTTGGAAACCGTTTGGCCATCCAATTTATAGTTTTCACCTTCCAAATGATTTCGGGTCTTCGATTTGGTCCCATTCAGGCTTATACAATTATACTTTGTCAAATTTGGAGTCGTGGGGTTCATCTTTTCTATAAATTTGCTGAAATCAATGTTGGGATGGTCCCAAATTTAATTTTAGAAGTTTTCAACTTAATTTTGCCTCGAGATTCGTGCTCGGTCAAGATATAATAATTTCATTATAAAATGTTCGCATTCATGTTTAGTTTACCTGCAATTCTTACCACCGGCAAGACCTTTTCAGCGTTTTTTTTTTCTTTTGAAAGGCCACTATATTAAAAACCCCGGCTGACCCTATTAAAATCTTCCCACCATTTCATCTCACAAACCTTCTGATGACCAGAAGAAAGAGAGATACTGATTACTAATAAGTCCATCAAAATCCTTCTATTCAGAGCCAACTTGAGAGAGTTTCATGTAAAGTTGAGAACATAAACAGCTCCTGCTGCAATTTTCCAAACTGGTCTTGTTTGATTCCCACTCAAGAAGCCAAATATTCTATGCCTTCAATGCTTCTTTGTTGTTTCCTCTCTTTATGATTTGTCTTTGCTGGTCTTTATCCTTTCTTGTCTCCTTCCTCCATTCCCTTTGATTAAATCCTTTTAATGCCGCAGTTTAGATTGGTTTCTCCAACGTTTGCTTACCTCAGCTTGTCTTAAGCCATGGGGAGTGTTGTTCTCTCGAAACAAAGGAGTAAAAAGGAAGAGAAAGGGAAGGATAAAATGCCCCGTGTATGGGTTTCTCTCAAGAGATCTCTCCACTGTAAGCCAGAGCCAGGTGAAGTACTTGATCCAGAAGCTAGAGGCCATGTTGGTTCCATCCTCAACAGGAGACTTAGTAGGTCTGGCTGCTCAAGATCCATAGCCAATCTCAAGGATGTTATCCATGGAAGTAAAAGGCACTTGGAAAGACCGCAAAGTTGCAGTCCAAGATCGATAGGAAGTAGCGAGTTTCTCAATCCAATAACACATGAAGTCATTCTGAGCAATTCCAAGTGTGAGCTAAGGATTACTGGCTTCAATGGCTGCTATGAGGGAGATACTGAGGGGATGAGTTCTACCTTCGTGGGCACTCTGAGGCCAGGGACTCCAGGGCCTTTGGGGCATTTGAGAGGGGTGGGTACTCTCACTTCTCCAAGAAGATCACCTACTGTGTTGGTTGGTAAGAGAGAGGGCAATGGATTTGGGGGATCAAGTCTTGCTGGTTCTATAGGTGGAAATATTGGAACTGAAATAGGATTTCATGGCGTTTCTACTCCCAGGACTTCGGTTGAGTATGCTTCTTTTAGACTGGCATGTCATAAATGTGGAGAGAAGCTTCTCAAGTTTGATGACTTGGAAGCTCATCATTTATCCAAACATGCAGGTAAGATCTGGGTGCATAATTCTGCTTCTTTGTTTTCTAATTTTGTTTATTTTAAAGAGTGCACATCTTTATTTCTGATTTCCTTGCTTTGAGTAATTGATTATCAAGCTGTGATTTCAGAACACAAAACTTGCTATTTTTTCTATGGTTTTGTATCTCTCCTACCATGGAAATCTTTTCTGAATTGCAGTTCTGCTTATTCCAATCTAAATATAAATACCAGTAAGATCTATAACAATATGGGTCTAATATGTTTTCGCTTGTTCATATTTTGAAACGAGATGCAAGTTTTGATTCATTTGTGCATGAGTGATCTAATTGTTTTCATTTATGCACCCAAAAGATCATACCTGTATGCGAATTTTCAATTTTTTTATAATGGGTTTTCTGAAAATATAATTTTTACTATTTTTCCTCTTTTCCTTTGTAGTTTTGTTGTTTTAAAGAGTATTACTGGGAATTTTTAACATTTGTGATATTGCTTTTGAATTCAGAGTGATTTTAAACAAGTTAAATCTTTTAAATAAATAAAAAAAAGGATCGAAGATATGAAAATCATAAAGAAATTCGATTCTTTTTCTCAAAAACCACTATTTTCCTGTTTGAAACTAGCTATATTATTTTTGGATCTTCTTCTTCATAATATATGCATAATTTTCTTCCCCTAAGTATTCATAAGATATACTCTTCCTCATCTTTGCAGTTACTGAACTAGTAGAAGGAGACTCCTCCAGAAAAATAGTGGAAATAATCTGCAGAACAAGCTTGTTAAAATCTGAAACCCATTGTGGCCGAATTGATAGAATCTTCAAAGTCCACAACACGCAGAAAACTCTTGCTCGCTTTGAAGAACATCGAGAAATGATAAAGAACAAAGTCAGCAAACTTCCTAAGAAGCATCCTCGCTGCCTTGCTGATGGAAATGAGCTGTTGAGATTCCATGGCACAACAATTTCCTGCAATCTCGGCATTAATGGCTCTTCAAGCCTCTGTGTTTCAGAGAAATGCAGAGTTTGTCAAATCATAAGGCATGGATTCTCTGCAATGGAGCTGAAGGGAGGATTTGGAGTCTTCACAACTTCAACCAGTGCAAGAGCAATTGATTCGATTGAGCTATATCATAATGATTGTTCAATAAAGAAGGCCTTGCTGGTTTGCCGAGTTATTGCAGGGAGAGTCCACAGGCCATTAGACAACTTCCAGGAGGTTTCAGGTCAATCTGGATTTGATTCTTTTGCTGGAAAAGTTGGTCTCTATTCCAACATTGAAGAGCTCTATTTGCTGAATCCTCAAGCTCTTCTACCTTGTTTTGTGGTAATTTTTAAGGCTTAAACGAGTTTAATAGTTTTTGTTTACTGTAATATTTATTTAAGATTTGAAACCGCTGTTTCAGTTATTTTGAATAACGGTCAAATTTCATCTAAAGAACTATCAGATCTCTGCTTCACAACTGGGAATTCTTAATCTAATAAAGATATGATGATTATTGTAAACTAGTATTTTACTTAGCAAAACGTATACATTTGAGCGCCATTATGATTAAATTTGTAAAAAAAAAAAAAACTAAAAATCATAATTAAAATCCGTCCGTAATGCCAATGAGACTCTCGTGCCTTTGTTTATTGTCCAAAGTCTGATACTTATTAAAGTCTTTTCTTGCCTTCACAGATCTAACGAATAGTAATCAATTGCTGCAATTAACTACTATTTAAATCATAAGGGGCTGTTTGGTAGCACCCAGGATTTGATTTAAGTAGGATTTCGTAAATCCGCTAAATCCGGAATTTGGAAATCTTGAGGGGCAAAAATCCGAAAAACTGTGTGACTTTTTGCTATAGAACGGATCTAATAAGCAGACTCTTCCTCTCGAGCCAACGGATTTTGTAAATCCGACAAAAAACAGGGTTTAGGAAATCCAGGATTGAGCATGAAAATGCGGAATTTTTTGTCGACGGTGGCTTTCATTTGCCGTGAGATTTGGTTTTTCCTTTTAGCCCGTTTAGCTTGATTTCCCTCAAATCTGCCTCAAATCCAACCTAAACCCTGCTACCAAAAAGCTCCAAAAAATCCACTGAAACCTACATCCATTGATATGAGCCGATTCATCTTCAAACAATCTGTAATTTTTCTCTCAGTTTTCTTCCTATTACTAACCATTTAGCAATCTGTAAAGCTTCCTGCTTTTCTTATTGGTAATCTCCAGCCTTACAGATTTGCCTGTTTCTGCTCTGCATCATCATTTGCAATATGAAGCATATAATTACGCACAGTTTTCTTCATATAAAAGTCAATGAAATTATAACTAAGTTCAGCCATAAATATTGATCATATGGCTTTAATAATTAAGTGTACTTTGTCATACAAAAATGACAATGATGTGAACGCTATCAAATCTCTATCTGTACGTCATTAATGACATTAATTAGGATCTTGTGGATTAATTAATCAGAATGTCTTCCCTACATTTTAATTGAATTGTGCTTAATGTTGACTTGGAAGCTTGGCAGTTGTACTAAACCTAACATGTAGACCAACAAGCACTTTGAATCATTAAGATCTGAAGTTAAATTACTGTAATTAATGAAATATTATAATATAGAGAACAGTCCTGTCTCAGGTTACATCAAAAATTTATGGATGAGAAGCTCAGTTCTCTCCAACCACCTAACGAGGCTTAGGGTGGTTGGTAGGCGAGCACGGTTGGGAACCCCCCATCTCGGGTTCGAATCTCCTTTGCTACGGCCTCACCTCTTCAGTGGGCCAAAGCCAGTGTGTGTCCGATGCCGGTGGATGATCTTGTTAGGTTCCGTCGAGGGATTAGTTACGCCGCCAAACTCTACATTTGGAGTGTTAGTGGGTAGATACCTCCGTTTAAAAAAAAAAAAAACAAAAAAGTTCCCTCCAACCACCTTGTTTAATGGCAATGCAAGATGCCAGTCTCTATTGTTCCTTCTTCTTAAAAACATATGTGCCATCATTTAAAGTGCAATAAATTGCACCTTCAAATATGCTCTGCAATTTAATGGATATTGTTTCAAGTCGAAAAAGGTTGTGCTGGTACAAGCCTAACTTGAATGGCTTTCTGAGTGAAGATACAGACCTGACCTATAAAATTCTAATTTGGATCGATTCGTTTAATAAGGGGGTCGGGTTTAGGCCCTTGTCCAAATTTTAATTAGTAGGGCGGATTTGGGTTGACTTGCAAACTTGATTCTGGCATGATTTTGACCCGATAACGATCCATTTATTTATTTATTGGGTTGTTCGTACGTAGTTCTTCCTTTCGATCAATTAACTTGAACTGTATAGTTGTCAAGTTAGAAAATTTTTTAAATCAAAACAAGTTATCATATCAGTCTGGTTTCAGTTGATTGGGTTAAGTCCATCTTTTTGACCAATTCATTAAATCGGCCGGAGTCATATTGACTAGGTTCAATTTCGTCAATTTTGGATTGATCTGGAACCCTTCTTCTCTGCCAAGCACAGACTTTTTTTTCCCTTGACGGCCTATTCTAGTCTCTGGAAGTGGCTTGCGGTGCTATTATCCATTGTAAAGAATAATACATGAGATTTTCACCTCATATGACTCATCGTTCAATTCTTTCAAAGTAATTGGATCCTTTTATTCATTTGAGAATCTCTTCCCTTCTTCTACTCCGTCACGAAGAGTAACTCGACCAAATTTCAAATCAAGAACTTGAACGGGTCAAAAGGTAGGACTCAAGAAGCCCAAATATGAAAGAGTTGTTGACAGTTCTTCCAGGGTCGACTATTGCCTTCATCAGTGGAGTAGTATTCAGAACCCATTTTGACACTCCTAATGTAATATATTATCCCTTTTATATATGACATCTTATATATGAGATAATTAAAGTGCATAATCAACATCCACCCGTAATAGAAATGATGGATTTTCATGCCTCCCTTCAATTTTCAATAAACCTTCATGTATAACAAATATATTTTAATGGATTAACCGATATATTTTGAATAAAAAATAAAAAAAAATAAATTAATTAGATCATCAATTGGATCACACTTCGGTTATTTATTTATTTATTTATTAGGTTAATTGGATCATACTTCGTTGAAGCAAAGTTAGGTTTATATTCCATCGCTTGTGTTTATCTCATTAGTCATTTTAGAGAGGTTGAAATATGCCTTTCCTTAAGTGGCTTGCAATTATATTTTACAAATATTATTTTCTATCTCTTTGACAAAATCGAAAAGCTCCAAAATTAGGCATAGAAATTTGACTCTTGCAATGTTTCATTCATTATTTTTGCCCAACCTAACAAATATATTTTCTTAAAATCGAGAAATTATTGGGTGCAGAGTCCGGACGGGAAGAACAGTCCGAACATGTGAGTTTACACACTTGTACATGGTGTGTATCAAATTTTTGCACATACTATTTGTACACAATATGTCTATTCACAGTTTGGACTGATCTTCCCGTTCGGACATTGCACAGAATAATTTCTCCTTAAATTCTAGGTTAGGGTTTTACGTGACTATTGCAGTATCTTCTAAAATTGTTGTGTAAAAAAAAAAAAAAAATTAAAAGGTTGTGGATATTATAAGGATTTTATTAAAAAAAAAAATAAATATTGATATCTATAAATTACCACGTATTAGTAACTCGTGTAGTAAAAATAGCTTTTTATCACAGAAATTTTTAAAACCAACGTGAAAATGGTAGCAAAATGAAACCGTAGTTACGGTCTACAAAACAAAATAGAGAAAAATCTGTCCAAACAGAACCTTAGTCAAATGTGCTTACACAATTTTGAAAAAATGGTGCTTTGCCCACTTAAGAAATAAATTCAAAATTGAGCACATTTTTTTGAACTATATAATTTTTGGTTTTTTTATTAATTAGGTGATCGTATGGTGCTGAAATTTTGATTTGATAAATAATGAGTTATTTTATAAATCATAGAATGCAAGGATGTACTTGTGTTGAGCATTTTTTCTTGATCTGCTCTGACTTTCTTTCTTTGAAATATAAATTTTATAATGTTCAAGCTGATTCTGATTTGACGGTTTGGCTCACAAGTAAATTCGTTTTAAAAATATTAATGTTTTAATGTTTAAGCTGATCCTGTTTTGCCTAATGCTCATCACGTTTAAATTCCAAAAATCTGATCAGAATTAAGGCTTTGTTTGGGACAAATTTTGGCCAGTGTTTTTTTGGGGAAATTTTGGGCTAAGCCCGTATCATTAAAAAAAAGGAAAATTATGTGAGTAAATATAAAGAAAAAACTGAAGTCTTAGATCTCAACAACAAAAAGATAGTTCAAGGAACCAAAATAAAGCCTAGAAAGGCCAAAAAGGAATACAAATACTCAAGTTAAGAGAGGCGGCGGACTCAAGTATATCTTGAAAATATGCGGGCGGATCAAAGTTGCACCAAAGAGTCGCACAAAAGCGAAGCCCATGGTTGCCAATAAGACCAATCTAGGGGCAGCTGGATAAACCAACATTCATCATTGTCATTCCAAAAGAATAAACGTAACATGGTAAAATGCAAAGAGAAACCCACAGTTAAACTGAAGGTTTGTCTTTTCTATTAGAGGTCTTGCGCATGGAGCTTTTTTAATTTTTATAATTACAGTTGCTTGACAATCTAACGCTTCGTTTGAGACTGCTTTCTTGCTGCTTCTTAAAGCGAGTTTTTAGTACAAAATTTTAAATTTATTAACTAGAAAGCCGCTTTAAGAAGCAGTAAGAAAACCGTTCAAAATGAGGCCTAAGATTCTTCCAGAAATTCTATCATTTCTAGCTCTTCAAATATGATAAATGACGGCATAGGAAGCAATCTTGTAGAAGCTACTACGAGTTCCAGCAATTCCCTGCTCTTGGATGGTTTCAAATACTTGATGGATATTTAGGGTTTGTTTGGGACGGCTTTTTTATTGCTTTCTAAAACGGAGTTTTAGTACAATTTTTTTTATTTTTATACTAAAACTCCGTTTTAGAAAGCAATAAAAAAGCTGTCCCAAACGAAGCCTCAGTCTCATGAGAAAATTAGAAAGCTGCTTTCACAGTTATTTTACTGTTTTCATTATTTTCTAAAATAACTTTTTAGTGTAAAAATTTATTAAAAATAGAAAAAAAAATAATAGTCAAAACAGTCACAAACAAAGCCTAAATTAGAGTCACAAAATAGATTAAAATTGAACGTATTTCTAAGTCCAATTTGAAGTTAAAATTGAACTTAAACCAGAAGAAATTTGCTACAGAGCAAAAAAAATAATAATAAAGCCTGCCATGTATTGCATAAATATCAATTCATGTGGGCAATCAAGAAGATCTCAACGTTTGTGATATTTTTTTTTTTATAAAAAAAATAGTTTTAAAATTAAGAAAATAAATAGGTTTATTTATATATTTAATTTTTGCTGTTACTTACTTAAATAACTTCATTTTAAAGAAATTTTTTGAAATGGTTTTAATACATCAAGAATATATCTTTCCTTCAAACTCCAGACATAAAAGAAATTGAAAAGGAAAAAATTATAAAGGGTACTTTCACGCAACTTTTTATTTCTGGTTTTCCATTTATAATTTAATTTATTTTTAATATTCAAAATGAAATAAAACATTGTTTTTATTGAATATTGAATAAGTTGATTTATGTTATGATAGCGGAAGCCATCGAGGGGGTAGTAGTGATCGGCTAGGTGGTGATGATTGCTGGGGGGCGATGGTCAATGATGTTATTGATAATGATCGCTTGTTATGGGTGTAAGTGAGTCACGCTGGCATGAATAACTCATGAATGAATTTGTTCTTAAGTAACAACTCATGTGCTAAATGAGTTTAACTTGACAATGCTCAACTCATTTGCTCAAGAATGTCTCAATTAAGGATTTTTTACAGCTATTCAATTTGGTCTTCGTCCTAAGTTTTACAAACTACTTTCTTCTTCAATCCTCGCTAACCATGCGTTATCCTATCTAGGGAGCTCTCATTATAGCTTCTCCAATCCCCACTGGTCTCATTGATGGAAAATTATTACATCTGGTGTCCGGATTTGTTCGAACACCAATCCAGACGCACCATGTGTCCGAACGGTCCGATCACCAGACGTAATAATTCGCCCTCATTGATGCCTTCTCCAGGGCACTCCCATCTAAACTTTCCCACTCCCCACCATTCCCATCAATGCCAACTCCAAGAAACTCTTATCATATGACTTCAAGTTCTTATAACTACTTTTGATGCCATTTCCACCAAGTTCTCAACACAATTTCCTCACCTTTGGTTCCACGAGCTTATATTCTGAAAAGCCAAGCTCGAGCTCGTCCTATGAGCTTGAATCCAACTTGGGTTTGCTATGGCTCAACCTTAACTCAACTCGTTTGCACTTATATTATCATTGGTGTTGGCGGCATCAATTTCCAACATTGCAATGATCAGTGCCAATTGTCGTGGTTCTCAGAAACACTAAAAAAAAACTTTGATTAGAGTTAACAGAGGGGAGGAATTATGGCGTGTTGAGTTTTTAGCTAGGGAGGGAATGGTGGGGGAAGACAAAAGCGATGATCTATTGCAGCTCAGGGGAACTGGGGGAGCTGGTTTCGGCTAAGCTCTAAATCATCTTTACTCACCAATGAGGACCACAATATAAAATATAAATCACAAATGATCACTAAACTTACATTCCATGATTCTGACGTCTGAAGTTATTGACGTATTCGTGAATTGGAGAAAAAAAAAAACTCTAAAAAGTTCATAATTTCTGTTTTTTTTTTAATCACGGAATATATAAATCTTTTATATGTTTGAGCCATTTCCTAAGCAGACGTGCGCTTTTTATGGGGAAGAAAGACAAAAGGCTTGTTACCTCAATATAGGAAACTTGAAAGGATTAAAAAACATAAATAAATATATTTGAACTCTGTAGGAAGCTGGGATGCGGCGGGCACTGACAGCTGAACTGGAGTGTTACTGCCTCTACAGAAGCTCCGGCCCACGTGATAGAAGTTTTTTGTTTTGTTCTTTTTCTGTTTCGTTCAGATTTTTTTTTTTCATATTTCATATTCTTGCTCTTTTTTGTAAGATCAAAGATAAAAAAAAATCAATTATCTTTTTGAATAAAAAGAACTCATCTCACATAGCCTGCTGCGTTTAAGTTTAGTTATTCTATATTAAACAAATGAACTATATGTCTTATAACCTATCAAATCAAAACATTAAAAGGCGGGTAAATATTCGATCTAAGTGCAAAAGTTTATATACTTCGCTATTCTGATTCCATATCCGCATTCTTAGACGTAGAAAAAAAGAAAAGAAGCTTCTACATGTTCTACCGTTTTCTACATTCATGAAAACGATCTCAAGCGAGACCATCATCGCAAATTAAAACCATACTAAATCCTAACCCTAATTAAAAAAAAAAAAAGTAAGATCCTATCGAAAAGCTTAAGCGAAGAGTAAACTCATTACTCACCGCCAAGGTGGCCAAGGAGCAGAAGCGGCTGCAGGCGACGCTCCATTGCCTGGCGCAGCATCGCCACCTGCTCCGCAGAGACTACGCAGAAGCCCTTCTTATAAAGCATGTCCTGAACCTTTGCTGAGGAAACCATCACTTGTAGCAGCTGCTGCCGCGTGAGCCGCTCGAGTCCGAAAGCATTTCCCGGTGGGTTGGAAGATGGAAAAAACCTAGAAGCTGCCGGCATAGTCTCCAGAGCCGTGACTTGAGCCTCCAGGAACTTGACATACTTACACGCTTCTTCCAGCATTGTACCTGTGTCAAGCCGCCGCTCCCATGGCATCAGCTTCTCAAGGATCCTCGTACGCTCGCTGATTAACTGCCTTCGTTGTCGGGATCTCTCTGTAGACCGCGCAGATGGCGTTTGACGAACGTTTTTCCCTGGATCCACCAACTGCCGATTAGGCACTGGAACTAGCGACGGAGTGCACCGCCAGTATTGAGAACACATACGCGTTCTCTTATGAGGCACGGATGATTGAATAAGGGAGATATGCTCGACAGATTGACAACGAGTTGCGTTCGAAACGAATCTCTCCATGAATGGATCTTGAAGCGGCTCCAATGATAAAAGATTTGGAAGTTGGAAGAATCCAGTACTGGAATCAATCTTGAAGGATGTCGCAGCGGGAATCAGTGTTCTGCTTGCCGGGTCCACTTGCTCGATCATCATGAACGGATGAAATGAGAGATCAGAACCTGAAAAACCAATCGCGGAGGCGGTTCCTGTTTGATCCTGCAGCAGTGACGGAAACGGAACGAAACCCCCGCAGTCTGCTTCGTTCAGCGAGGCGCCATCAGTAAAAGTAATCGGCGTAGATAGTGATGGCGAGACGAGAATTCTTGTTCTGTAAGAACTCTCCATTTCGCCTTCTAGGAACCAAAACCCTTGAAGGAAAGGAAACAGAATCGCCGGAGAAACCGCAGATAGACCAGCGTAGCGTTTATATAGGAGCGGTTGTGACTGAAGGACACGTGGCGTATTATGGTTTGTAGTTTACCGTGTGCGGAAAGACACTGGCTGTAGCGATTCACACGGGAGGCGAAGGAGGCGGCCGCGCCGCACGATCCTAGATGATTGCATTATTTGCAACGTACCGGATTCCACCGGCACGTGACGATAGCGCTATTTCTTTAGCAAAGTGAAATCTATACCGTTCGTAGAAAATCATGATTTCATCTGACGGCTGTGGAGAGCTATTTCCTGACACTGTTGCCGGGCGTGGGTCTCTCACGTGCCTGCCGTTGCCGTTATCTCCCTATTCAAGAAGCCTGTTATTAACCAAAATCACAGAAACGCCCTCATAAAGAGCCAGTTACAGAATGGCATTTTCGTAGATAACTTGCAAAAATTTACCTTTTTGTGAGTGTTTGTCGTCACGTCCAACAAATGTTGAGTACTTACATTTTTAACCCGGGCAAGAATAAGATTGGTGGAATTTTCATAAACGGACGATATTTTTATATAATAACAAAATTGTCACTATGGAATTATCTCAAAAAAAAATTAAAATATGCCTTCAGTTATTAGGAACAATTATTACGTCCTCCGATCGGATGCAGAGGAGCATCCGATCGTAGGCAAAAAAACTCGGTACCGCGGTGTACCGAGTTTTTTGAAAAACTCGGTACACCTCGGTACCACATTTTTTTTGCCTACGACCGGATGTTTCTTGCATCCGGTCAACCGAACAAAATAAAAGTTCAGTTATTAGAGGACGGTGGCAGGCTCCGAATGATTTTTTCAAAATAATAATAATAATAAATAAATAAATAAATAAAAATTTTATAAACTAAATTTATAACCTGTTAATAATTATTTATTTTTTCAATTTAATATAAAAATTCTATTTCTTGACGGCCATTAGGAGTGTGAGTAAGTCAAGCCGACTCATGAAAAAAATAGGTTTTGACTCGATAAATGGCTCGTGATTCGAGCTCGATGAGCTAACATGTCAAGCTTAAGTTGGCTCCGACTCGACTCGTTAATTTGCGAGCTAGCTAATTTATATTAAAAATATTAATATAAAATTTAATTAAAATATATTTGAATTCATGATTTAAGTACAAAGTTATTAAAAAATGGTTAAAATCATAATAATTTTTTTTAATAAAGAGTTGGCTCATGAACCGGCTTGAACCCAATTAATAAATCAAGTTCACACTTAAACCAAAGATGACTCAGCCCAACCCAACTCAACTCAATGTATTTGTTGTATAAATCAACTAATTTCTCCTTAATATGTATATTATAGCTTTGATAGGGTTCATTATAATTTAAAATTATTCTGATTGTATATTCAAATAAAATAGTCATGATTAAAAAACAAATAAGTGAGAGTGTTATGTCAAACAAACACTAAAACTTAGCAAATATTCTTTTTTAAAATATAAGCTCTCGCTTTAAAGAATTTATTAATATTAGTGATACGTCATCTTGAAATTATCTTGATCGGACACGAATATCGAGGCAAAAAGCTAGCCGGAATCCGGGATCACATGAACTCCGATTTCAGCGAGCTTACAGTCAAATTGAGCTCAGAAATACGAACCCAACAATACCAAGTTCGACCCAATCCGAGCACAAATGGGTCCAAATCATGGATCCGAAGCGCTGTTGGAAGGTTCAAACCACTATTTGATGACTCCAATTTTGACGAGCTTATACTCGAATCGAAGGGCTCGACGAGACAAATCCAACGAACCCAAGATCACTGAATTCCGACATCACTAAGGCATTCAAATGACCAACGAACGGTGCACAATCGTAGGATTCAATATCGACCGTCCATTCAACCACTCCCTATTCGCCCCTGATCTCACGCCTATTTCATGCCACTCCAGAAAATCTATAAATAGAGCCCTCATTCTTCACAAGGAAGGGGGTAGCTCCGCCTCGACCACCGCCAAAATCTACCGCTGGAGCCTCACCGGACCACCGCGGAACCTCACCGGACCACCGCTGGAGCCTCACCGGACCACCGCGGAACCTCGCCGGAACACCGCTGGAACCACGCCGGACCACCGCCGGAGCCTCACCGGACCACCGCCGGAGCCTCGCCGGACCACCACATGAGGCCCTCACCTTCGCCTGATGCCTTCACATTCGTCAAAGGCCCTAACAAGGCCTTCACTTTCACCTGAGGCCCTCACCTTCGCCAGAGACCCTCACCTTCGCTAAGGCTCTCTCCTCCGTCGGACTACCACCTGACGCAGTTGCTTTGTCAGAATACCACATGAGGCCTGAACTTCTGCTGGGCCAAATGTCCAGAGTTCTACCAAAGTACCACCCTATACCTCTCTGACCCCAGGCTCCTACCGACTACGGTCCTTCAGGCCTTTGTCGTCTACTACGGTCCATCCGACCTCCATCACCAGGCAACGGTCTTTCAGACCCCAGTCTTCCATTGACTACGGTCCCTCAGGCCTTCGTCGCCTACTATGGTCCTTGACCTCCATCAACAGACAACGGTCTTTCTGACCCCGAACTACGGTCCTTGCGACCAGACAAACATGTATATGTAACTCCTACCATGTAACGTATATGTACAACATCAATCCAACAAGGAACATTTGTAAAACTTAGATTCATTCAACTAGGCTAGGCCCATTCTTTTCAAGGGTTTTTAAAATATAAGCTCTCGCTTTAAAGAATTTATTAATATTAGAATGAACTAAATCATAAACTCATATATAAACTCCATATACAAATCTCAAATTTAAAATCTCTTCGTGAAAAGACTTATGCTAAGAAAGTTAGAGGTAGACCTAAAAAGACTTGGTGAGAAAATATTAGAAATGATATTTTTTATTAGATTTAGATGAGAATTTGGTTCTTAATAGGGAACAATGAAGAAAAAAGAGTCATATAGCCGACCCACGGAGTAGGATAAAGGCTTGTTGTCATTGTTGTTGATGAAAACTACAATTTAGGCTTCATTTGGGACAGCTTTCTTACTGTTGCTTAAAACAACTTTTTAGACGAAAAATTAAAAATTTTATACAAAAAAATTGCTTTAAGAAGCAGTAAAAAAGTCGTCTCAAACAAACCCTCAATTTGAGACGGCTTTTTACTATTTTTTAAATCAATTTTTTTATTTAAATTTTTTTAATCTAAAAATTTTGTATTAAAAAGCTGCTTTAAAAAATAATAAAAAATTGTCTCAAATGAAACATGAGTTTCCAATCAATAAGCAAAAATGAGATGCATAAGGCTTTGTTTGGGACGGTTTTTTTATTGCTTTCTAAAACGGAGTTTTAGTTAAAAAATAAAAAAATTTGTTCAAAAACTCCGTTTTAGAAAGCAGTAAAAAAGCCGTCCCAAACGACGCCTAAGGCCTCGTTTGATAAGGCTTTTTTTCTCCGTTTCTGTTTGAATAAGCCGAAATCAATTAGTATTTACTGTTTGGAATCAAAGCTTAACAATAATTCCTTTTTAATAAACATCGTTTTTTCAGTGGTTACAAAATTCTTTTCGTATCTGCTTCTTCGGTCACAAAACGGAGTTTCAGAAGCGAATTACTAATTTAAAATTACTTTCAAGTATTAAATAATAAAATCTCAAAAGCAGAACTCCTAAACAAACAATTTAAAATTACTTTCAAGTATTAATAAGCACTTTTAAAAATATTAGTCAAATATATCTCATTATTGAAACTCCATTTTATTGAACGGCTTTTTCTCAACCTCCTTTTCTAAAACTCCTTTTTTATGTAAGCATAAACCGAATCAAACGAAGCCTAAGGCTTCGTTTGGGACGGCTTTTTATTGCTTTCTAAAACGGAGTTTTAGTACAAAAATAACAAATTTTGTACTAAAACTCCGTTTTAGAAAGCAGTAAAAAAGCCGTCCCAAACGAAGCCTAAGTCTCTTCAAAATTGCTTCTATAAACTGATTTTAAGAATAAAATTATTATTTGAATTTAATAACTATTTATCGTAACAGCTCATCTATTAAAAATCAGAATAATTGAAGCCTTTATTAGGAGAATAAAGGTATATTAAAATTGTAAAAACATAATTAAAAAGTTTTTATAAGAAATTATTAAAAATTATGATTTTTATTAGATTTAAATTACAATTTAATTCTTAATAGAGCACAATAGAGAAAAAATAATTCATATAATTGACCTCTTGCATTTTGAAAAAAAGCTTATTATTGTTACTTTTTTATATATACAATTATGTTGATTATTGTTATCTTAAACAACAGAAAGATCTATGTCCTGTTATTTGATGAAAACGTACACCAAATAGTCCAAATGAAAAATTGAATCAAACTTAGATTGGAGAAAGTGGAGAAAGTAAGAAAATTTCTATTGTGTTGTAGAGAACATGCAGAATAAGTCCTTGAGCTCGATCGAGGTGAATCGAAGGAATCCGTCGTCCGCCATCGGTTCATAAGAGAATATTAAAGGATCATCATCTTCTCCAACTTCTCCACCGCCACCGGCAAGCGGTGAAGAATTTAACGGTTGGAAAGCGTCCCATTCGTCATTTAGGTTTCGTTTGGAACAGCTTTCTTCCTGTTTCTTAAAACAACTTTTTAGTACAAAAATCAAAATTTTTTTGTACTAAAAAACCAATTTAAGCAGCAGTAAAAAAACCGTCTTAAACGAAGCCTTAGTATGATGGTGCAACGACTTTTTAGTTTTGTTACCTTCGGAGCCAACTCCCGATGCAGACTTTCAAGCAACGAAGGCCAAGAAGCAGCGACTCCGACAGTTGAAGAAGCACGTGAGGAGAAAATGGAGAAAAAAAAATGTTACCTTTGCAGCGAACTCCCGTCTCGACTTCCAAGCCAATAGGAACGAGAACAAAGAAGGCTTAATAAAGATCATTACCTTCGCAGTGAACTCCCGAGGCGACTTCCGAGCAACAAAGCAAGAAGCAGTGACTCCGACAGGACCAACGAAGGCGAACAAGCAGCGACTCTTTCTTCATGCAAAACCTTAAAGCCTAATTGGGGCTGTATTCGAAGGGACTCAATGCGCAGGGCAACAAGGCGATCGTTTTAAATATACTTGACGTGAAACAGGATCCATGAGATGCTTATTAATACATCAAATAAAGTTATAATTACTGATTAATTATAATTATAATAATTAAAATGAAAGATTGAGATTGAATTTGAAATAATTAGAATTAATTAAAATGGATGACCAGTGATGCGGAGCATTTTAGCTTAAATCGTTCCTTAGACATATGTTATCTAGTTTGTTACAAGCTTATGATAGGATTCTAGAACTTTCTAGTTTTCTCTAGTTTTTCTACCTCATTATTATATATAATATGATGTAAGAAGAGTTGAGACATTGAATGAATATTATCCCTTTTATGAAGCTTTGAAGCTTGTGTTGCTCTTGTTCCATGGATTGGGATTAAATCATTCTTGCAGGTCGATTCTTCCGACGATCCACTACATCAATCAGGATTTGCTATGAAAAAAAACTCAAGCTCCTTTTATAATAATAATAATAATAATAATAATATAAAATTTTAATTGATTTGATTAATTTATTTACATTATTTGAGTCGCTAGAAAAGCAAAAAATATATTTTTTCTAGCTTTTTTTCGATTGCATGTCGTGTTTTGATTTAGCCTGAATACGTTTGGAGGCTACGAATAAACTTTTTCTACTTAAAATATGAAGTAGGCATGGAATTTATCTTGCAAAACTATGGGGTTACAGTGAAAATCAAGCTAGGGTAATTGTAGATCATATGCTACAATGTTTTTTTTATCGAATAAATAATTCATGCTCTTTTCAGCTTGTAAGTAACCGAAAGCTGGACCCGTCGAGTTTTCTATCATGCAACACTGTTTTAAATCTCTCTATACGCCATTTTTGTGAAGGTAGCAGTTTTAGCCTGTAAGCATTCATTAAAATAAAATAAAATTCATTAAACTATTGAATCGTCTGGTGTGAAATTACTAAGCGAGTCAATTTATTTTGTGACTACTAAGCATCCACTGTGGCAAAAAAATTGTATTTTTCTGATGGTAATGGTTCCATATAATGTTAAATTGCTAATTTTTAACTACCCTCATTGATTTTTAGTCTCATTGTTCATATTAATAAGTTTAATCTGCATAGTAAATGGCTGAAGCTGGAAGTAAGAGTGTCAATTTCGAGTCACGGGGTCGGGTTCGGGTCAATCTAAAACTGATCTGGCACTATTCGGGTCAACCCGAACCCGACCCATTTTTACAAATGTGTCAGTTTTTTTGACCCAAACCCAACCCGCTACAGGTCCGGGTCATCCCGACACAACCCAAATGACCTGGGGCCAATAAAAAATTGCTAGTTTTCGGGTAAAAAAAACGGGTCAATCTCTGATTTTCAGATCAAAACTGGTCATTCTCGGGTTTTTGGGTCAAAAATTGATTTTCGGGTCAATTTCGGATTTCTGGATCAACCCAACCATGTTTTTGAAATGGGTCGATTGCTAAACTCGAATCTGACCCGTTTCAGGTTCGGGTTGACCCTAACCCGAAATTTTTGGGTCGGATTCCTATCAGGTTTTTGGGTCGTGTCAAATATTGACACCCCTAATTGGAAGTAAGTTATTCATGCATGTTTTGCCTTACCTTCAATATTCATATCAAGTGAATGTATCACATAACGCCTCAACAACAGTGTTACCCTCAATTGGCATCATATTTTTCCCTTGATTGTAAGAAATGTAAAATAATCAATTGCCCTAACGCTTCATTTTTTTTAAAAAAGTATAATTGTAATGGCTGTTCACAAATTTCTAAAAAACATACCTGCACTCGTATTAACTATAACATTAAGCATTTTTTCCTAGACAATTCCAATTTTAACAGGTGGTTGAGATTATAGGGAGTGCATTGCCATCTCCAAAAAAAAAGTTAATAAACTGATAGGAAATACTTGAGTTCACAAGTAACCCTAAGGGTAAACTTGAGTTCTCAAGCAATCCTAACACCAACGAAGAGCAAACAGAAGTAAATCTGCTGTCCACAGCAGAAAAAACAGCAAAAACACAAGAAAATCTGAGAGAAAACTCAAAGAAAAGCTTGTATTCCACTAGTCGATGAATAAAATAGCAAGATACAATTGATCCTCAATTCGAGAGGAGCATCAATCTCTCCCAAATCTCTAGACGTCGCTAGAGCCCAAAGAAACCTAATTCTAAGAGATCTCAAATTTCAGCCAAATTCAAGATACTCAAACCCTAGGAAAATCAACTATTTAATGCATACAAATCAAAAGGAATTCCCTAAACAGTCCCTACATTCAAATTTCCCTCTTAATTCCCCAAAATTTCTTTCCTATTTGGCTCCCGCACACCGTGCGGCTCGCTCGGCATCCCAGCGAGCGGAAGTTTTCCGCCCTGTTCGTGTATGAGCCGGTCCCGCCTGGACCGGCTGGACCGGTCTAACATAAACACTATGAAAGACAATACCTCCATCATCTAACTTCTACATATTCTCATGCTAGGAGTTTGCTAGTTCATTGGGAAAAAAGGTACTTAGATACTGAATTCACAAGCGTAAAAACAAATTTAATGTTTCAATTCCATTACAGAAAATTATCACCACTGCCAGACTCTGAACATATTTTGCATAAAAAGAGTATCTTCCATTTAAATTAATGGATTAACAAAACAAACACCTCAAATCAGGCAGTTTTCTTCTTTGACTTGAGCAAGACATACCCAATAAAGACAGATAAGAAGCTAAGGAGTGTGATGCCAGCAAACAAAGGTATGATGATAGCATACTCACGAGGCAAGAAGTACAAATGAATGAAGTGATCGCTCTCCACAAAAGGCTGCAAGTAAGAAATTCAATAAAATAGAATATAAGTTTTTAAGTGATAGAACAAATGTAAAATAACATAGCGAGAGCAGTTAAACTTACCAAAATGATGACCCAAAAAGTATAGTAAGAGAATATAGACAAACTGATAATAGTTAGCAAGAATCCAACCGCTTTATCAGCCAATTCCATGGCGTTGATCGAAGTCTTTCAAAATTAAATACAACAGAATTAATTTAAAAATTCAAATCAGAAACTAGTATACAGTACTCAATTTCTACAGGCGCACAAATTTTCCAAAAGAAAAGTGTACAAGATAGAAAAATGCTCGAACATTTCGGGCAAATCGTCTATAGATGAGATAAATCCTCAGGGGCCTATGCAACAAGAAAATGCTTATGGTGGAAATCTTATCCAAGTAAGATTGTCGAAAGAATTTTAAACATTTAATTTATAGCTTCAATATATCAGGCTTTTTGAGCAAAAAGGAAGATGAAGAACACTTACATCTTACCATGGCATTACACTATTAATACTATTCTGATATTTCATCTGATATACATGCAACTAATCATTTATTTCCTTCTCTTTCTATCACTAGAGTGATTGTAGAGAGAGAAGCTTCATGGGAGAGGGTGAAGTCGGAATGTGCTAAGAAGGTTCTCAATGAAGGTGGCTCTGAGATTATCTCTGAGATTATCGGCCAAAGTATTGGGTCAACCTGGTGAAAAGGGTCGGGTCGATAGAGCTTTGTCAAGTTCTGGACAATCACGGGACAGGTCGAGGGATAGATCTTGCAACCGCTTGACAGAGAGGGTCAAGAAGATGGTTCTCTTCAAGGTGCCGAAGGAAATTCAAGACATTGTTGATTTCACCCCTTGAGACACTTCACTAACAGCACAGGTTGCAAGGTTAGGTGGGATTGGAAATAAAAGTCAGCATGACCAACAGGTCGTGGAGGCTTGCAACTTCCAACCAGCGGCTACTACCATAGGAGGAGAGAATATAAGGTCGGACTACAGTTCACATTCAGCTCAACTTACTCGAGCTAACACCGGAGACCATATGCGGTCCAATTTGCTGAACTGTGGTACAATACTGATAGAAAGTTAACTAAAAGAGTTGGAGAAATGCAAATGGAATAAAAGTTCTAGCATAGATGCCTCTGAAATCATTGTCAACCCGCAAGAAGCTTACGAGCAGATTCATGAGCCCATGCAGGTAAATGACATGGCATTGGATGAATCCTATAGGGGCTGTGCAGATCAAGAGGTTTTGGTGAATAATTGTATGAGAGATGGTTCTAGAATGATTTATGCGTTGATGGGAAAGTTCCAAGCAGGTGTGTGAGAATTCATGTTGCCATAATTTACCAGAAAAGGTTTTCTCACTGCACGTATGGTGCTTGCTTGAATGCCCAAGAGACTCAACGGAATATTAATTATCAAAACCTAGAGTTTGAATAAAGGGCCTTTATGGCAAGTTCTTCCAAAAAGTGGAATTTGAGGGGCTTTCTCCAATCTGCTTTCAGTGTGGTCTTATTGGTAATAAGATGGATGAATGCTCAAAAAACAAGCCGAACCAACCAAGTCCAATGCAGCCCCAACCACAGCTTTCACCTCATATGCAGCAAGGTGAGGTCAATACCAACTCTCAGCCAATCCAAATGTGGGCAATCATTGCATAGCCCAAGCCCATGGCTCTCAGCCAGCCCTTAACATTGATAGTAGCAACACAACCCTTTGTAGATGATTGCATCCATGAAGAACCAAAACTCGATGGATTGGTAAAGGAAGCGGACATAATAGAACAAAACAATGATAGTAAGAGGAAGAATGGTATGGGCCTTGGATTTTGGTCTAAAGGAGGCGCATATCTAAATCCAAGGCTGGGAAAGACGGCGACACAAGATAGATCCAAAAAAGGAGCACTAAGGGCCTCGATGAATCAAAAAGGAGGGCCAAGCTTGTAGAAAGAGAAGTTGATTGTGTCCTTGACAGTATACAACATGTGTTCTCAGCCAAAAAGTTCAGCTAAGGGAGCACATTTCCAAGAAAACCTTAACTACCACAAAACAAAGTAGTAGAGTCACCAAAGCACACTTCCACAAGGAATTTCTACAGCTTTGTCCTGTTACAACATTCCTGAGGAAAAGAAGGCAGCTCCATATGACATAACAAGTGAGGATGTGTTCCCCTCCAGTGGCAAATGATGCGGTTCTTTTATGGAAATTGCAGAGGGCATTGCAACATAGCTGGACAATCATTGGCAACCGAGGGGTTTCTTTTAGGCCTTGTTTGTTTCGGTCTTTTTTTTTTTCCTTTTCTATTTAGAAACGGAGAAATTTTTTTGGTCGTTGTTTGGATGGTACGCTTTTATAAAAATACTTTTTAGGGAACTTTATTTTTCTACTGTTTGAGAAGCTTTTTGATATTTGCTTCTCCATTAGAAAACTCCATTTCCTTAACCATTGTTTCTAAAACTACCTTTTACAATAAGAGAGAAAGAACCAACCAAAGACTTTGTCTTAACTCTAATTTTTTCATCTTCTTTTTCCAATATGTATGAAATGATATAGATAGCAATGTTCTTCTCTCTAATTTATAAATTTTTTTTTTTTTTTTGATGAGGGAGAAGGAGAACTCATATTGTAGTATCCATGCTTGTACTCTTTTGTACTTTTTTTTATTTTAAGTAATGAAAATGCAGCTCTTCAAGGATAGCAATGGCAAACACTGCTGAGAAAGTGAAAAAAGAATAATTCTGGATTAGGCTATGTAACTATATAAGTATGAATGAAAACAAAGTTAATACAATTAATTAGTTATGAGTAAATGAAAATACAAAAATGTAGATATATAACTATAGGCGTACATTTATCAGCATAAAAGTTCATCAATCATGTTCATTTTAGCTGTCAACTAATGCTTAAGTTAACGCAGGCAATATCACAAAATAACTTCAGATTCAAAAACTACTAATAGAGACATTAAAATAACAATACAAGCAGTGATTCAGATTTTGTAAAAACAGGAAAGACAGAATTTGTGTTGGCGCAGGAATTAAACTAAGAAAATATTTAGTTGCTTGAAGATGAAAAAACATGTTTTAGCAAGTGGCGATATTTCACTTTCATTTTTTTAGTGTAAAAAAGAAATGATTTTATGCAGGGAGTTTAAAAACCTTATCGATTTTAAATTACATCAAACCAAATGATGAAATCTAGCAAATTTAATCATTTTTTAGATGTCTTTTCTATCTACAAGCAACCAAATGATCCATAAGTAAATAACATATAAAAAGTGAGCTGTGCAAATTGCTTTTCAAGGAACATAAAGTGGCTGCATCCAATGAAGATTGCAAGCAAAAACGCAGCTCAACCAAATAGAACAGTTTGCCGCAAATAACGCAAAACTCCTATAAGCTTTCAT
The DNA here is from genome assembly GCA_016618105.1 of Dendrobium huoshanense. Classification (NCBI taxonomy): domain Eukaryota; kingdom Viridiplantae; phylum Streptophyta; class Magnoliopsida; order Asparagales; family Orchidaceae; genus Dendrobium; species Dendrobium huoshanense. The sequence goes on along the minus strand of CM028349.1, from coordinate 32,637,618 downwards.
TTAGTTAAAGAAAAATATCGGCAAATTTCAATCATAAACCCTGGAACCTCCATTTTCAAAACAGAATAACCTTCACCCTTCACTTATCCTCCGTCCTCACTTTCTAGCAACCTCTTCGATCAACTTTGACGACCGTCTGATTAATAACTTCCTGAAAATACTCTTGCTTTACTGAATTGACTAAATATAACTAGGCGATCCTGATTTAAATATACAGAGGATTTCATTTCTTTTGCAGACAGATAGCAAAGTAAAAATGCCAAACCTGTACCCAAAATTATACATGATGTTTCCAATCAAATAAAGAAATTCATAAGAGTAAAAATAGCTGCGAAAATCATCATACGTCGATCTGAATGAGAAAGAATAAGAAAGAACACACCTAAGTAGGCGAAAGAATTAAATTCTGCAACAAGTTCTTACATTGACTCGCCTGCTAGCCACTGATGCTTCAAACCCTCGGTTTCTGCCTCGCGAAACTCTGCACTCCCAAAGGTTGATCGGTAAAATTTGACGGGTCTTGAGAATGCGATGTTGAGCGTTTTAATGGCTTCAAATGAAGCAACATCGAGCTTTAGGGCTTCGTTTATTATCATTTAATTGAATAAATTTAAATATTTGTAAAAATATTTAATTAATAAGTAAATAAATAATTCTATTTTTATCAAATTAAATTGCTCTTTAATATGCCCAAGTACCCAACAAGACTTATTTAGTTAATTAACAAGTAGTTCGATATTGTTGCTTTTTTTAATTTCTTTTATATCTCAATTAACGCTAGTTTATTAAAGTATAAATCAAATAATGTATAAACTAATTCTTAAATTTTTAATTTGACCTTTTATTATATGAGAAAATTAAAATATTTATTTTCACAATATTCAAAATTGAAAAAATATGTCAGTTATTTTGAAAAATATGTCTAATAGTTTTGTTTAGACTAGGCGTGTCAATTCGGGTCAACGGGTTGGGTTCGGGTCGAACCCGAACTGACCCGACACTATTCGGGTCAACCCGAACCCGACCCTTTTTAAAAACTGGTCAGGTTTCTGGACCCGAACTCGACCCAATTTGGGTCTGGGTCAACTCGAACCGACACGAATGACCCAAGGGTTGACCCAAAATTGCTAGTTTTAGGGTAAAAAATCAGGTCAATCTCTCGGGTTTTCGAGTAAAAAACGGGTCAATTTTGAGTTTTCGGGTCAAAAATGAGTTTTCGTGTCACTTTCGGGTCAATTTCGGGTTGCTGGGTCAACTCGAACCTGACCCAATTTTTAAAACAGGTTGATTTGTTGAACCGAACCAGAAACGTTTCGGGTTTGAGTTGATCCGAACCCAGATTTTTCCGGGTTGGATGCGGGTCGTGTCAAAAATTGACACCCCCTAGTTTAGACTAAAAAACTCCGATTTTCAGCTAGTGATCAATATTGATCTAAAAGTGTCAAATAAAGCTTGAATACAATCAATACATTGTTCGTAAAATTTATTAAACATTTGCACTTTATCAATCATAACTGAGCCTATGTTTGACCTTTCATTGAAGATAATTTGACTTTTTTTTTTATTTGATTGGGACCTATATGAAGATAATTTGACATTGATCATTAAAAGAGTCGAACAAAGGTTATATTAAATTTCCTGTATAGAATTATGATAATATACTTTTTATTTTATTTTATAATTTAAACCTTCATACTGAATAACTTTATTATATTAAAACTCCAAGTGATTACATTATATGCATTTTTATATAAAATTAATATTTATTTGAATATAATCCAAATAATTGTTAAATGGAATTATTATGATTCATTTGGCATACCCATAATCATGATAACATAATAGTAAATCACTTATAGTTTGTTAATAGAGGAGATAATGTACTCATTTACTTTGGTGATGGTGTATGGAGGTAAGGAGAAAATCTTTGGAAGGGTTTTGTGTGGATTAGGGTTAAGTCTTACGGGTTTAGTGTATAAGATCGAGAAATAAGTATGGAAAGAAAATTCATTCGTTCACTTGTCGATGGAGAGTTTGAATAAGGCTTGGACATGGCTAGTTCGATAGGAGCAAAAGTTAGGAATTAGACTCAAGAGTGGGTAATGTGGAGTCGTGTTGGTTTTTAAAAATGAGAGGTCTTCTCTTTTATTATGGATTTATCTATGTTACATAAATTATATTGATATAGTTATAAATTAGAAAGGTTGGTAGTTATTACTTTCCCTCTTTTAATGTGAAAAATATTTTATTAATGTTAATGAATAAATTCTAATTTTTATAAGACTTTTGTTATTGATAATATGGTAGTAAACTGCAAAATAGTATTTTGGAATTTGATTCATCAACTTTGATTGAAAAGATAATGAGTCTTTTGAGACAACTTATTTGACACATGATGATTATAAATCACATGGATATGATTGAGACGATGGAGGTTTTGCACATCTTTGGCTATAAATAGCTCATTGCTTTTGTCATTATTTACTTATGATATTTAGCAATTGCATGAATTTCATTCAAGTCTGTCCCTAAGAAATTCTTGAGCTTCTTCTACTTATTTCTTTCCGTCACCTTAATCTGTCACTTTAATGGGAGCTTTAATGACTAATATTCCTAAAAGTTCTATGAAATCATATCAAAGTTTTCTTATTAGTTATGAAATGGAGTGAACTCAATGGAGTTAGAGTTTGGCTTAGGTGGCAACTTCTCATGAAGGACACCATAACTTGATGAGTACCCCAACTTATTTTCATAGGGTGAGTTGTGCTTCTATTGAGATCAGTTTCATCTTGATCAATTACCTATATTCTTCCTAGAAATTGATAAGATATTCACTCTTTATGTATTGTTTTTAGCATAAAAAATGATTAATTCGTGATTATTGTTTCAATCATATCACTGCCTAAGAATAACTAGAATGGAGCATCAACCTTTTCAAGTATGTGTTCACCCTCATGACTTTCAAAAAAGATACTATTTTATTCTCTCCCAAATATCTAATGATTACAAGATAAGAAAATAAGTCAAGGGATTGGAAGTTTTTTTTTTTGGTTAAGTTAAGAAATATTTGTGGCCAATTATTACCAAATAAGTTAACATTTATGAAGTTAAGCTATCACATCTACCCTTTTTGTGGATGAGTTTGCATAATATATGAAAAATGATATATTAATCTCTTGGTTTTCATCATTACACAACATAAAATATGATTAAGGTGATGTTTGAAGTTGACACAAGAAAACATTTCAAGTTGTCAATAGGGAATCGCTCAATGTTAGCGTGAGGTGCTAGATAAATTTTCCTGCTTTTAATTTTGAATTTTAAATTATGTAATTATAGAATAAGCTAAATTAACACGCCTCAACTTATTTTTCTATATAGAGCTTCTGATTTTTAGCAAAATCACTACAATTATTAAGATCACTTTAACATATCAATACCATCGATTTTTAGTAGTAGAAGAGTTTTATCATTAGAAGTGGGCAAGTGAAGAAGCTCCTTTTCACCCTCATGAAGTACTTCATAAAAATGCAAGTTTCCATTTTAATTGGAGGAATTCAAGAGAGCAATAGCTAACTTGGCCCACTAGTGTTGAATGAAAGGCTCGGCTTAGCCACATATGACCTCAAGTTGACAATTTTCTTAGAGTTTTTGCATAAGCATTTTAGTCATATATTGCACATCAATATCTATATGTCGGTGATGCGCATATGGGTTCTCAATTAGCAATCAATCTCCTTTAATGCAAGGGAGCATAGGAAATCGCCAGTGATAAAAGTAATTTAATGAAGAAATTGGAATCTAGAACTAGAGCAAAGAAGTTAATTGTTTCATTTTACAAAAAGTGTATGTAATTGAGAACTTAACTAAAAGTTCATAAGTTTGAGCAAATAAAGGAAAAAAAAATTATCATCATGAATTTGAAAGATTATTTACTAAAAAATATAGTGATGAAGATAAGCGTACTAGGACAAGCTTGGCATCAAATAGCATATTTTGAGGCAATTTATAGTACTAATAGCTAGCAAAAGAAGTTTGATCTATGGAATAGTGTAGAAAACGTAAGTCTCTGCTTTAAGAGTCATAAGCAAGTCAATGAAACTTGGCTTACTCGATAAATTCTAGAGCTAGAATTTGTAACTTGGACGTTTCACTACATGACAGCGATGCAAAAAATATAAAGTTCGTTAAGTTGAAAGAAAATTCTAAGTAAGATTAAAACTGAGAAGGTCAAGTGTAGCCACAACCATCCTAGATTAATGTAATAAATGACTTCATCTACTATAAGGCATATGTTGAATATGCTTAGGTCAAGTATAAAGATGGCATAATATATAGCTTGAACAAAATTATAAGACTTCATCATATTAACAAAATATGAAGATATATCAATTTATTTTTCCAAAATGTACTAAACCATCCAAATGACCATACCCATGGTAATGGTAATTGTGCAAACCAACTTATTTCTTATTCTTCATTTTTGTGATAGACCATTAATTGTAAATTAGTTTATAATTTTTTCTTAAATCATTTATATGAATAATATTTTTCATTATTTTAGACTTGTAATATATATATATGAAATAAATATGATGAGTATTAGAATGAGATAAATTACTGATTGCCATTCTAAATCTTATATGACAACTTTATCCTTAGTATATTTTTATTGCACAAGTTGATGTCTTGTATATATGGACTTAGATTACCTTAGAGCTATAAGACTAATCATCTTTTAAGACTCATAGCTAGTATGGATATCCCTCTCTCTTTCTCTCTTCGATATAGATTACATCACAAGGAGTAGAGTTTGTGCTTCATGGATTAACTTTAGTTTTATGTACAAGTGCTTGATAATGTGAACTTCCAATGAATAACAGAGTATTCATAAGAAAATTAAGATAATAATAGGGAATAAATATTTTTAAATATGATTATTCTTTAATATGAGGCTAGCTAGTTGCCTTTCTATGAGTAAAAATAATTTGAAAACTTATCGACGAGCGAGAATAAAGAATAATCTAATGGCGAACTGATAAATTTAATATTGTTTATTCAATTTGTTATATTTTACTTATTCATTGAATGAAATTTATACTTTAAGTGGTAGGGGGACTTTTCCTAATTGTTGATTGCTCTATTTTATGGGGGCCTAAGCTAGCTTGCAGAGAGTAATCTCACACTTTTAGACTTTACCTGTCACGACCCGACCCGACCCGAGACGGATCCCGTTCGCACCGGGCCGCGACAGAGAAGCTAACCAGGATCTAGCTTTGGAATTTGGTTCGGAACTGAATCTTCCAAATAATTAATTCACACAGATAACAAACACAGAGCTACTATATATAATCAAATGCAACGGAACAAAACCTCTATCTGATTTCATTTCCTCAAAACAATCATCTACAGAACAGTACATGGCTTTCGACAGAAAGAAAGACAGAACAGAAAAGCCATGACTGTACAAAAATCAAAAGGTACAAAACAATACCTAAACTGATCAGACTCTGAACTAATCCTGGACTTCCTTGCCTTTCCCAGAACCTGAAAACCACCAGAAAGCAAGGGTGAGCTCAACAGCTCAGTAAAGCAACAAACCTCCAATCAAAATCCTCAGAATTTCAAAACCAATACATCAAACAAATCCGTACAGAAATCAGAACGGAATCGGACAGATATCAAATCAAATAGAATTGTACGGAAACATAAGTCGTATCAAATCAGAAACAGAAAAGATCAGACATATCAGATCAACAGAATCAGAATCGTACAAAATCAGAAGTTCAGATCATATCCGAACAGAACAAATCATATCAGAATCATATAGCAGATATCAGATATTTAATTAATAGCTAAATTCCCTGACACTGACTGAATCTCATAGGATCCAGGTGTAATATCACGATCTGCTCCAGTATCGTCCAGGACGATCTGGGATCGTCCTGGGACGATCAGTGGAATTCAGCTCCAGATTCTGCCCAGAATTGCTCCAGGTGATTTCCTGTAGGGATCGTCCAGGCCGATCGAGGTATCGTCCCGGGACGATCAGTGGATGGCACAAGTCAGAGAATAGGGGTTTTTATCGCCTATGAACAGTAAGTATCGTCCTGAAAAATCGTCTCAGGACGATGGGAATTGGTCTGATCGTCCAGGACGATCGAGACGATCGGCCGGGCCGATATGAGCATTACTTAAAGGGAAATGAGTCATTTTGAGGAGAGAGAAAATTTTATAAAATATCAGATTTTGATCCGAGGAGAGAGGAAGAAAAAGAGAAAAAGAAAAAGTTGATTTCGGGAAGACGCGGAGCCGTTTTCGATCGAAGTGACTGTTGAGGAAATTGCTGTGCTCGAGGTAAGGCACATTCCGTCTTTCTCAATTTTCAGTTCCGTCGCGGTTGGCGGTATTTTTCTGTCCGGATTTCGTTTTCGTTACGATTTTTCGTCCGTATCTTTTGATTGGTTCAGTTTTTACCGCGTAAGTTTCTGTATATCGTTGTCGTGCCGGGTGTGCACGTTTTGATTATATTTTGAAGATTTTTGTCCGGGTATTTTTGATTCGGCGATGTTTTTCGTAGACTACAATTTTCTGTGAAATTGGAAATTATCTGTGCAGTAGAATAAAGGTTCTGAAATATTAATATCTGTATTATGTGCAAATTTGGTAAATTGTTATTTTCAGGAATTTTGTGTAAATTCTGTATACTGCCGTTGTGCTGCCCGATTTTTGGGTAATTTCTGAATTGTCCGGATTTCTTCTGAATTGAAATGCTATGTGTATAAGCTATAAAAAGGGAGTTATAAGGGGCCTGAATCCTATGAGATTCAGTTAGTGAAACGGGAAATCTGAAATGAGATCAAATCTGATATCTGTTCTGTTCCGGATCCGATGAATTCTGTTCTGGTGCTATAAGCACATCTGTTTTGGTGCCGTGAGCACAAAGGGAGACATAAGGGGCCTGGATTCTGTGAGATTCAGTTAGTGTCGGGGAAGGGAGGCATAAGGGGCCGGAATCCGTAGAGATTCCGTCAGTGTCAGGGCATTTAGCTATATGTATCTGATCTGTTTTCTGTATCTGTTCTGTTCTGTACGAAATTATGATTATGATATGATATGATCCGTACGATTCTGATTTCTGATTCTGACTCTGTTGATTTGTTCTGTTCTGATATGATCTGTACGACTCTGATTCTGATTTGATATCTGTCCATATAAGTTCTGATTTCCGATTCTGTTCCGATTTCTGATCTGATTTCTGTCTGATGAGTTTGGTTTTGGTTTCTGAGAATTCAGATTGGTGGTTTGTTGCTTTGCTGAGCTGTTGAGCTCACCCTTGCTTTCTGGTGGTTTTCAGGTTCTGGGAAGGGCAAGGAAGTTCAGGATTAGTTCAGAGTCTGATCAGTATAGGTACTTTTGTACTTTTTGATTTTTGTACAGTCATGGCTTTCCTGTTCTGTCTTTCTTTCTGTTAAAAGCCATGTACTGTTCTGTAGATGATTATTTTTGAGGAAATGAAAAGATAGATGTTTTGTTCCGCTGCATTTGATGATTTTAGTAGCTCTGTTGTTCTGTGTGTGTTTGTTGAGTTAAGTCTTTGGAAGATCAGTTCAGTAACCTAATCCAAAGCCAGATCCTGGATAAGCAAGTTTAGCTCTCGTCGCGATCCGGCTCGGGCGGGATCCGTCCCCGTCGGGTCGGGTCGTGACACCAGGCCACTTATGCCTCCCTTTGTGCTCACGGCACCAGAACAGATGTGCTTATAGTACCAGAATACATATATAGTGCTTATAGCACCTAAACAGATTTCCTCGGATCCGGAACAGAACAGATATCAGATTTCATATTGAGCTCATTTCAGAATTCCCAGACACTAACTGAATCTCATAGGATCCAGGCCCCTTATAACTCCATTTTTATAGCATATACAGATAGCATATCAATTCAGAGAAAATCCGGACAAATCAGAAGTTACCCAAAAATCGGGCAGCACAACGGCAGTATACAGAATTTACACAATTTTTCTGAAAATCAAAATTCACCAAATTCGCACAGAATATAGATATCAACATTTCAGAACATTTATTTTACTGCACAGATAATTTCCAAGTTCACAGAAAAATCCAGTCGACTAAAAACACAGTCGAATCAAAAATACCCGGACAACAATCCTCAGAAAATAACCAAAATGTGCACACTCGGCACTTCAACAAAATACAGAAAGTTACGCGGTAAAAACTAAACCAGTCAGAAATTACAGACGAAAATCACGAACAAAACTTAATTCCGGACAGATAATACCGCCAAAAGCGACGATTCTGAAAATTGAGAAAGTCGGATTGTGCCTTACCTTGCGTACAACAATTTCCTCAACTGTCACAACGGACGAAAACAGCTCGGCGTCGCCCGAAAATCCACTTTTCCACTTTTTCCTTCGTTTTTCTCTCTCCTCAGCTTTTTCTCTCTCTTCAAAATATCTCATTTATATATATATCCAGACTGATCGTCCTGGACGATCGCACTTCGTCCCGGACGAAGTGGCTCTGGACAAATTTCGTCCAGACGAATTTTACATATCGTCCCCGGCGACGGGTTCTCTGACTTATTTTCGTCCAGACGAACCATACAGTCAAACATGATTTTTCTGCACAACCTGTACCGATCGTCCCGGACGATCCGACTTCGTCCGGACGAACCTGGAGCAAAAACTGATATTACAATCTCCCCAACTAAAAAAAAACGTCGTCCTCGACATTATCCAGTCCAAACTCAGTCAAAACAAGTATGGATACAACTGTCTCATGTCAGACTCCTTCTCCCAAGTGGCTTCCCGTGCAGTACGGTGCTTCCACTGGACTTTAACCATCGGAATCTGTTTATTTCTTAGCTTTCGTACGTCGTACGCCAAAATCAACTCTGGCTCTTCCTTGTACGCCAGGTTCTCCTGAATCTCAACCTCATCAGCGGATACTTTCTTCCCAGAGTCGGATACCCACTTCCTCAGAGTGGATACGTGAAACACATTATGCACGTCAGGCATAGAATCAGAAAGCAATAGGCGATAAGCAGATTTTCCAATTCTTTCCAAAATCTCAAACGGTCCAACATACCTTGGACTCAGTTTACTCACCTGACCAAATCTGCTCACACCCTTCATCGGACTGACTTTGACATACACAAAGTCACCAACTTGAAATTCTACAAACCTGTGCTTCTGATTGTAATACTTCTGCTGTCGATCTTGAGCAGCTTTCAATCTCTCTCTTATCAAACCGATCTTCTGAGCAGTTTCATCAGCAAAAGTGGCCCCCAAAGCCTGTCTATCTCCAACCTCCGTCAGAGTCAAAGGAGTACGGCACTTCCTGCCATACAGAGCCTCGTACGGTGCCATACCGATACTGGACTGAAAACTGTTGTTATATGCAAACTCAATCAGCGGAATATGATCTTCCCAGCTTCCGCTAAAGTCCAGAACACAAAGCCTCAACAGGTCTTCCAATACCTGAATAGTCCTCTCAGACTGTCCGTCGGTCTGAGGATGAAAGGCTGTACTGAAATGCAATTTCGTACCCAAGCCTTGTTGAATGCCTTTCCAAAATCTGGAAGTAAAACGTCCATCTCGATCAGATACGATCACACGAGGCACACCGTGCAATCTGACTATCTCCTTCACATAAATCTGTGCCAAGCGTTCAACTGAATCCGTCTGTCTGATCGGAAGAAAATGGGCTGACTTCGTCAATCGATCCACAACTACCCAAATAGCATCATGTCCTTGTCGTGATCGAGGAAAACCCATCGCAAAATCCATTGTTACCTCCTCCCACTTCCACTCAGGGATAGACAATGACTGCAACAGTCCACCTGGTCGCTGATGCTCTGCCTTCACCAACTGACAGGCTTCGCATCTCGACACAAACTCTGTCACATCCTTCTTCATCCCAGGCCACCAGAACAAAAGCTTCATATCAGCGTACATCTTACCACTACCTGGATGAACAGTGTAGCCTGAATGATGAGATTCGTACAGAATCTCCTGCCTCAAATCTCCAAACACAGAAAATAGCACCAGAATCAGAAATTCGAAGTTCAGGAGTCTTACCAGATCCAATCTGTGCAATCAACTTCGAATAATCAGAATCTGACTTCTGGGCTTCTTGAATCCGTGCTTCCAAAGAAGACTGAATACTCATCTGAGCCAACTTCAAATCACTGGAGGAAATCACCTCCAACTGCAATCGCTCCAAATCACGAATCAGGAAGTCATCAAAAGTAAGCTGCAAACCTGACAATCCAGAAGACTTTCTGCTTAGAGCATCCGCTACCACATTCGCCTTCCCAGGCTGATACTGAATAGTCAAATCATAGTCCTTGATCAACTCGAGCCACCTTCTTTGCCTCAAATTCAAATCCTTCTGAGTAAAAATATACTTCAGGCTCTTATGATCAGTAAAGATCTCACATCTGACGCCATACAGGTAATGACGCCAAATCTTCAAAGCAAAAACAACTGCAGCTAACTCCAGATCATGCGTCGGGTAATTCTTCTCATGTGGTTTTAACTGTCTCGAAGCATAAGCAATTACCTGACCATGCTGCATCAGGACACATCCCAGTCCTTTCAGTGAAGCATCACTGAACACCTGAAAACCTTCCGTACTTGATGGAAGTGCTAGCACTGGAGCTGAAGTCAGATAATCATTCAATCGCTGAAAACTCGCCTCACACTCCGGTGTCCAAACAAAAGGAACTGACTTCTGAGTCAGTCTCGTCAGAGGAGTCGAAATCTGTGAAAATCCTTTCACAAATTTCCTATAATACCCGGCCATGCCCAAGAAACTACGTACCTCAAATACCGTAGTCGGCCTTGGCCAATCAGCAACTGCCTGAATCTTCTGGGGATCTACAGAAATGCCTTCACCGCTAATCACATGCCCCAGAAAAGAAATGCTCTTCAGCCAGAATTCACACTTGGAGAACTTAGCATACAGCTGATGCCTCCTCAAAGTCTCCAACACAATCCTCAAATGTCTGGCATGTTCATCCTCAGATGCAGAATATACCAGAATATCGTCGATGAAGACGATCACAAACTGATCCAAATACTCCCTGAACACTCGGTTCATCAAATCCATGAAAATCGCAGGCGCATTGGTTACCCCAAAAGACATAACCAAAAACTCGTAGTGCCCGTACCGAGTACTGAAAGCAGTCTTCACCACATCAGCTTCCTTCACCTTCACCTGATAATATCCGGATCGCAAGTCAATCTTCGAAAATACTGAAGATCCGGAAAGCTGATCGAACAAGTCATCAATCCGAGGCAAAGGATACTTGTTCTTGATCGTAACCTTGTTCAAATATCTGTAATCAATACACATACGGAGTGTACCGTCCTTCTTCTTCACAAATAAAACAGGTGCTCCCCAGAGTGAAACACTAGGACGCACAAAACCTCTGTCAACCAACTCCTGAAGCTGAACTTTCAACTCAGAAAGTTCTTTCGGTGCCATCCTGTACGGAGCTTTTGATATCGGAGCGGTACCTGGAAAAATATCGATAGAGAACTCCACATCTCTATCCGGAGGTAAACCAACCAGCTCTTCAGGAAAAATATCAGCAAACTATCATACCACAGGGATCTCAGAAACAGAACCAACCTCTAGGTTCAGATCCCGCACCGAAGCCAAAAATACTGGACATCCCTTCTTCCACATTCTGCTCACTTCCAACACAGAAATCAGACTGGAGAGGACACCTCGTAATCCCTGAAATACAACTCTCTCTCCAGCCATAAGCAAACTCACTTGCTTCTTCAGACAGTCTATCTGGGCTTCATACTGACTCAGCCAATCCATGCCCAGAATCACATCATACGATGAAATCGGCAACCGAATCAAACTTGATTTCCACTTCTTGCCAGAAATCTCAATCTCACACAAACAAAACTGTCGAGCAATCAAAGGATTCCCAACCGGTAAAATCACAGACAAAGAAACCGGTAAAACCATCAAATCCAAATGTAAAATCTCAAAACAGTGCTCGGACAGAAAAGAATGACTCGCTCTAGAGTCAAACAAAACACGACAGGGCTGATCAGAAATGTAAATCGTACCTGTCACAACATCGGGAGCATCTCGAGCCTCCTGCTGACTCAAACTATAAACTCGAGGCTGAACTGGAACAGGAGCTGAAGCAACAGAACTACTCTGCTCCCTCTGAACAGTAGGTGGTCTCCGTGGTCAAGAACTAGGTCCACAACCTCTACCAGCAAATCCCTCAGGGCGTGGAGGAACAGTCCTCGGTCTTCCTGCTGCTGAACCAACAGGTCTGACGAAGCTCTCAGATCGCTGATCAAATCTCATCTGTGGACACTCCGCAATCCGATGTCCTGACTGACCACATCGAAAGCACAGACCAGCCATCCTGTAGCACTGGCCAAAGTGTCGTCGTCCACAGTTCTGGCACACAGGTGCCGTACTGACTGATCCAGAACTCGTCGTACTGGTAGCAGTACCAGACGATCCTCCGCTCCTCCTGGAATCTCCAGATCCAGAACCAGAAACAAATCTCCTTTTTCCAGAGGAACCACTGTCAGAAGCCTCACCTCCAAATCTCTTCCTACTCGCAGTCCACCGCTGCTGAGTAGCCATCAGGTCGTTCTCTATCAGACGAGCTCGCTCCACAAGTTCAGAGAAATCAGTGATCCGGAACGGTATCAGGGGCTGCCTCAAGGTATCTCGCAATCCCCTCATAAATCTGTAACACCTCTCAGCAGAAGTGCTAACCAGCTGCGGAGCGTACCTGGCTAATGCAGTAAACTCAGCCTCGTACTGCATCACCGTCTTGCTCCCCTGAACAAGCCTCAGAAAATTCTCCTGCATCTGCTGTCGTGCAGAAGGGGGAACAAACCAGTCTCGGAATACCTCAGTGAACTCTTCCCAGGTAATCAAAGAGTTCAGTCTGCCCTGAAATCTGGCTGCCTGCTGGCCTTCCCACCAGTGTTCAGCCTCTCCATCCAACAGAAAAACTGCCAATGGAACCTTCCTATCTGACGGACACTGCATCCCGTCAAAGGTCTTCTCCAATCTCCTCAGCCATTCCTCAGCAGCTCTGGGCTCAACAGCGCCCTCAAACTTCGGAGGTTTCAATCTCAGAAACAACTGCAAATGTCTATCCAGGTCATCAGATCGGACAGTAGAAGCTCTACTATGAGTCTCGCTCATCATCTGAGCAACGAGTGAAGCAAACTGAGAAAGCGTATCAGCATCGACCACTGGGGCTGTACTTCCCACTGGTGCTGCCTGATCTGCACTCTGCCCATCTGTCATGTCTGGGTCTGGCTGATCCATACAGAAAAATCCAGAAAAAATCCGGAAAACTATCACAAAAACAACACAATAAAAAGCCGAACAAATCAAAACTACCCCCCAGACAGACTTACTGATCACTTCCTATAGCTCTGTTTCTCAAAATTCTCAAATTCCAAAACCATTGCTCTGATACCAAAAAAAAAGCTTGTCACGACCCGACCCGACCCGAGACGGATCCCGTTCGCACCGGACCGCGACAGAGAAGCTAACCAGGATCTAGCTTTGGAATTTGGTTCGGAACTGAATCTTCCAAATAATTAATTCACACAGATAACAAACACAGAGCTATTATATATCATCAAATGCAGCGGAACAAAACCTCTATCTGATTTCATTTCCTCAAAACAATCATCTACAGAACAGTACATGGCTTTCGACAGAAAGAAAGACAGAACAGAAAAGCCATGACTGTACAAAAATCAAAAGGTACAAAACAATACCTAAACTGATCAGACTCTGAACTAATCCTGGACTTCCTTGCCTTTCCCAGAACCTGAAAACCACCAGAAAGCAAGGGTGAGCTCAACAGCTCAGTAAAGCAACAAACCTCCAATCAAAATCCTCAGAATTTCAAAACCAATACTTCAAACAAATCCGTACAGAAATCAGAACGGAATCGGACAGATATCAAATCAAACAGAATTGTACGGAAACAGAAGTCGTATCAAATCAGAAACAAAACAGATCAGACATATCAGATTAACAGAATCAGAATCATACAGATCATATCGGAACAGAACAAATCATATCAGAATCATATAGCAGATATCAGATATTTAATTAATAGCTAAATTCCCTGACACTGACTGAATCTCGTAGGATTCAGGCCCCTTATGCCTCCCTTTGTGCTCACGGCACCAGAACAGATGTGCTTATAGCACCAGAATACATATATAGTGCTTATAGCACCTAAACAGATTTTTCCTCGGATCCGGAACAGAACAGATATCAGATTTCATATTGAGCTCATTTCAGAATTCCCAGACGCTAACTGAATCTCATAGGATCCAGGCCCCTTATAACTCCCTTTCATAGCATATACAGATAGCATATCAATTCAGAGAAAATCCGGACAAATCAGGAATTACTCAAAAATCGGGCAGCACAACGGCAGTATACAGAATTTACACAATTTTCCTGAAAATCAAAATTCACCAAATTCGCACAGAATATAGATATCAACATTTCAGAACATTTATTCTACTGCACAGATAATTTCCAAGTTCACAGAAAAATCCAGTCGACTAAAAACACAGTCGAATCAAAAATACCCGGACAAAAATCTTCAGAAAATAACCAAAATGTGCACACTCGGCACTTCAACAAAATACAGAAAGTTACGCGGTAAAAATTAAACCAGTCGGAAATTACGGACGAAAATCACGAACAAAACTTAATTCCGGATAGATAATACCGCCAAAAGCGACGGTTCTGAAAATTGAGAAAGTCGGATTGTGCCTTACCTTGCGTACAGCAATTTCCTCAACTGTCACAACGGACGAAAACAGCTCGGCGTCGCCCAAAAATCCACTTTTCCACTTTTTCCTTCGTTTTTCTCTCTCCTCAGCTTTTTCTCTCTCTTCAAAATATCTCATTTCTATATATATCCAGACCGATCGTCCTGGACGATCCAGCTTCGTACCGGACGATCCATGAAGAGAATTATTTCGTCCAGACGAAAATCAAATATCGTCCCCGGCGAAGGGCTCTCTGACTTATTTTCGTCCAGATGATCCTGATTTCGTCCAGATGATCCTGATTTCGTCCAGACGAACCATACAGCCAAACATGATTTTTCTACACAACCTGTACCGATCGTCCCGGACGATCCGACTTCGTCCGGACGAACCTGGAGCAAAAACTGATATTACAATCTCCCCAACTTAAAAAAAAATGTCGTCCTCGACATTATCCAGCCAAACTCAGTCAAAACAAGTATGGGTACAACCGTCTCATGTCAGACTCCTTCTCCCAAGTGGCTTCCCGTGCAGTACGGTGCTTCCACTGGACTTTAACCATTGGAATCTGTTTACTTCTTAGCTTTCGTACGTCGTACGCCAAAATCAACTCTGGCTCTTTCTTGTACACCAGATTCTCTTGAATCTCAACCTCATCAGCAGATACTTTCTTCCCAGAGTCGGATACCCACTTCCTCAGAGTGGATACGTGAAACACATTATGCACGTTAGGCATAGAATCAGAAAGTAATAACTTGTAAGCAACTTTTCAAATCCTTTCCAAGATCTCAAAAGGTCCAACATACCTCGGACTAAGCTTGCTCACCTGACCAAATCTGCTCACACCCTTCATCGGACTGACTTTGACATACACAAAGTCACCAACTTGAAACTCTACAAACCTGTGCTTCTGATTGTAATACTTCTGCTGTCGATCTTGAGCAGCTTTCAATCTCTCTCTTATCAAACTGATCTTCTGAGCAGTTTCATCAGCAAAAGTGGCTCCCAAAGCCTGTCTATCTCCAACCTCCGTCAGAGTCAAAGGAGTACGGCACTTCCTGCCATACAGAGCCTCGTACGGTGCCATACCGATACTGGACTGAAAACTGTTGTTATAAGCAAACTCAATCAGCGGAATATGATCTTCCCAGCTTCCGCTAAAGTCCAGAACACAAAGCCTCAACAGATCTTCCAGTACCTGAATAGTCCTCTCAGACTCTCCATCGGTCTGAGGATGAAAGGCTGTACTGAAATGCAGTTTTGTACCCAAGCCTTGCTGAATGCCTTTCCAAAGTCTGGAAGTAAAACATCCATCTCGATCAGATACGATCACACGAGGCACACCGTGTAATCTGACTATCTCCTTCACATATATCTGTGCCAAGCGATCAACTGAATCCGTCTGTCTAATCGGAAGAAAATGGGCGGACTTCGTCAATCGATCTACAACCACCCAAATAGCGTCGTGCCCTTGTCTAGATCGAGGGAAACCCATCGCAAAGTCCATAGTTACCTCCTCCCATTTCCACTCAGGGATAGGCAACGACTGCAACAGTCCACCTGGTCGCTGATGCTCTGCCTTCACCAACTAACAGGCTTCGCATCTCGACACAAACTCCGCCACATCCTTCTTCATCCCAGGCCACCAGAACAAAAGCTTCATATCAGCGTACATCTTACCACTGCCTGGATGAACAGTGTAGCCTGAAAGATGAGATTCATACAGAATCTCCCGCCTCAAATCTCCAAACACAGGTACCCACAACCTGTTCTTACAGAAAATAGCACCCGAATCAGAAATTCGAAGTTCAGGAGTCTTACCAGATCCAATCTGAGCAATCAACTTCGAATAATCAGAATCTGACTTCTAGGCTTCTTGAATCCTTGTTTTCAAAGTAGACTGAATACTCATCTGAGCCAACTCCAAACCACTGGAGGAAATCACTTCCAACTGCAATCGCTCCAAATCACGAATCAGAAAGTCATCACAAGTAAGCTGAATACCTGATAATCCAGAAGACTTTCTGCTCAAAGCATCTGCTACCACATTTGCCTTTCCAGGCTGATACTGAATAGTCAAATCATAATCCTTGATCAACTGGAGCCACCTTCTTTGTCTCAGATTCAGATCCTTCTGAGTAAAAATGTACTTCAGGCTCTTATGATCAGTAAAGATCTCACATCTGACGCCATACAGGTAATGACGCCAAATCTTCAAAGGAAAAACTACTGCAGCTAACTCCAAATCATGTGTCGGGTAATTCTTCTCATGTGGCTTTAACTGCCTAGAAGCATAAGCAATTACCTGACCATGCTGCATCAGGACACAACCCAGTCCTTTCAGTGAAGCATCACTGAACACCTGAAAACCTTCCGTACCTGACGGAAGTGCGAGTACTGGAGCTGAAGTCAAACAATCCTTCAATCTCTGAAAACTAGCTTCACACTCCGGTGTCCAAACAAAAGGTACTGACTTCTGAGTCAGTCTAGTCAGAGGCATCGAAATCTGTGAAAATCCTTTCACAAATTTCCTATAATACCCGGCCATGCCCAAAAAACTATGTACCTCAAATACCGTAGTCGGCCTTGGCCAATCAGCAACTGCCTGAATCTTCTGGGGATCTACAGAAATGCCTTCTCCGCTAATCACATGCCCCAGAAAAGAAATACTCTTCAGCCAAAATTCACACTTAGAGAACTTGGCATACAGCTGATTCCTCCTCAAAGTCTCCAACACAATCCTCAAATGTCTGGCATAATCATCCTCAGATGCAGAATATACCAGAATATCGTCGATGAAGACGATCACAAACTGATCTAAATACTCCCTGAATACTCGGTTCATCAGATCCATGAAAATAGCGGGCGCATTGGTTACCCCAAAAGGCATAACCAAAAACTCGTAGTGCCCGTACCGAGTACTGAAAGCAGTCTTCACCACATCAGATTCCTTTACCTTCACCTGATAATATCCGGATCGCAAGTCAATCTTCGAAAATACCGAAGATCCGGAAAGCTGATCAAACAAGTCATCTATCCGAGGCAAAGGATACTTGTTCTTGATTGTGGCCTTGTTCAAATCTCTGTAATCAATACACATACGGAGTGTACCGTCCTTCTTCTTCACAAACAGAACAGGTGCTCCCCAAGGTGAAACACTAGGGCGCACAAAACCTATGTCAACCAACTCCTGAAGCTGAACTTTCAATTCAGAAAGTTCTTTCGGTGCCATCCTGTACGGAGCTTTTGATATCGGAGCGGTACCTGGAAAAACATCGATAGAGAACTCCACATCTCTATCCGGAGGTAACCCAACCAATTCCTCAGGAAAAACATCAGCAAACTCCCGTACCACAGGGATCTCAGAAACAGAACCAACCTCTAGATTCAGATCCCGCACCGAAGCCAAAAATACCGGACATCCCTTCTTCCACATTCTGCTCACTTCCAACATAGAAACCAGACTGGAGAGTACACCTCGTAATCCCTGAAACACAATCCTCTCTCCAGACATAAGCAAACTCACTTGCTTCTTCAGACAGTCTATCTGAGCTTCATACTGACTCAACCAATCCATGCCCAGAATCATATCATACGATGAAATCGGCAATCGAATCAAACTTGATCTCCACTTCTTGCCAGAAATCTCAATTTCACAAAAACAAAACTGTCGAGCAATCAAAGGATTCCCAGCCGGTAAAATCACAGACAAAGAAACCGGAAGTAAAAGAGAATCCAAACGTAAAGCCTCAAAACAGTGCTCGGACAGAAAAGAATGACTCGCTCCGGAGTCAAACAAAACACGACAGGACTGATCAGAAATGTAAATCGTACCTGTCACAACATCGGGAGCATCTCTAGCCTCATGCTGACTCAGACTGTAAACTCGTGGCTGAACTGGAACAGGAGCTGAAGCAACAGAACTACTCTGCTCCCTCTGAACAGTAGGTGGTCTCCGTGGTGCAGAACTAGAACCACCACCTCTACCAGTAAATCCCTCAGGGCGTGGAGGAACAGTCCTCGGTCTTCCTGCTGCTGAACCAACAGGTCTGACAAAGCCCTCAGATCGCTGATCAAATCCCATCTGTGGACACTCTGCAATCCGATGTCCTGACTGACCACATCGGAAGCACAAACCAGCCATCCTGTAGCACTGGCCAAAGTGTCGTCGTCCACAGTTCTGGCATACAGGTGCCGAACTGACTGATCCAGAACTCGTCGTACTGGTAGCAGTACCAGACGACCCTCCGCTCCTTCTGTAATCTCCAGATCCAGAACCAGAAACAAATCTCCTCTTTCCAGAGGAACCACTGCCAGAAGTCTCACCTCCAAACCTCTTCCTACTCGCAGTCCACCGCTGCTGAGTAGCCGTCATGTCATTCTCAATCAGACGAGCTCGCTCCACAAGCTCAGAGAAATCAGTGATCCTGAATGGTATCAAAGGCTGCCTCAAAGTGTCTCGTAATCCTCTCAGAAACCTGTAGCACCTCTCAGCAGAAGTGCTAACCAGCTGCGGAGCGTATCTGGCCAATGCAGTAAACTCAGCCTCATACTGCATCACCGTCTTACTCCCCTGAACCAGCCTCAGAAAACTCTCCTGCATCTGCTGTCGTGCAGAAGGGGGAACAAACCAATCTCGGAACACTTCAGTGAATTCTTCCCAAGTGATCGAAGAGTTCAGTCTACCCTGAAATCTGGCTGCCTGCTGGCCGTCCCACCAGTGCTCAGCCTCTCCGTCCAACAGAAAAATAGCTAACGGAACCTTCCTGTCTGTAGGACACTGCATCCTGTCAAAAGTCTTTTCCAATCTCCTCAGCCACTCCTCGGCTGTTCTGGGCTCAACAGCGCCCTCAAATCTCGGAGGCTTCAACCTCAAAAATAAATGCAGGTGTCGATCAATGTCCTCAGATCTAACAGTAGAAGCTCTGCTCTGAGTCTCGCTCATCATCTGAGCAACAAGTGAAGCAAACTGAGACAGCGTATCAGCACCGACCACTGGGGCTGTACTCCCCACTGGTGCTGCCTGATCGGCACTCTGCCCGTCTGTCATGTTTGGGTCTGGCTGATCCATACAGAAAATCCAGAAAAATCCGGAAAACTATCACAAAAACAACACAATAAAAAGCCGAACAAATCAAAACTACCCCCCAGACAGACTTACTGATCACTTCCTATAGCTCTGTTTCACAAAATTCTCAAATTCCAAAACCATTGCTCTGATACCAAAAAGCTTGTCACGACCCGACCCGACCCGAGACGGATCCCGTTCGCACCGGGCCGTGACGGAGAAGCTAACCAGGATCTAGCTTTGGAATTTGGTTCGGAACTGAATCTTCCAAATCATTAATTCACACAGACAACAAACACAGAGCTACTATGTATCATCAAATGCAGCGGAACAAAACATCTATCTGATTTCATTTCCTCAAAACAATCATCTACAGAACAGTACATGGCTTTCGACAGAAAGAAAGACAGAACAGAAAAGCCATGACTGTACAAAAATCAAAAGGTACAAAATAATACCTAAACTGATCAGACTCTGAACTAATCCTGGACTTCCTTGCCTTTCCCAGAACCTGAAAACCACCAGAAAGCAAGGGTGAGCTCAACAGCTCAGTAAAGCAACAAACCTCCAATCAAAATCCTCAGAATTTCAAAACCAATACTTCAAACAAATCCGTACAGAAATCAGAACGGAATCGGACAGATATCAAATCAAACAGAATTGTACGGAAACAGAAGTCGTATCAAATCAGAAACAAAACAGATCAGACATATCAGATTAACAGAATCAGAATCGTACAGATCATATCGGAACAGAACAAATCATATCAGAATCATATAGCAGATATCATATATTTAATTAATAGCTAAATTCCCTGACACTGACTGAATCTCGTAGGATTCAGGCCCCTTATGCCTCCCTTTGTGCTCACGGCACCAGAACAGATGTGCTTATAGCACCAGAATACATATATAGTGCTTATAGCACCTAAACAGATTTTTCCTCAGATCCGGAACAGAACAGATATCAGATTTCATATTGAGCTCATTTCAGAATTCCCAGACGCTAACTGAATCTCATAGGATCCAGGCCCCTTATAACTCCCTTTCATAGTATATACAGATAGCATATCAATTCAGAGAAAATCCGGACAAATCAGGAATTACTCAAAAATCGGGCAGCACAACGGCAGTATACAGAATTTACACAATTTTCCTGAAAATTAAAATTCACCAAATTCGCACAGAATATAGATATCAACATTTCAGAACATTTATTCTACTGCACAGATAATTTCCAAGTTCACAGAAAAATCCAGTCGACTAAAAACACAGTCGAATCAAAAATACCCGGACAAAAATCTTCAGAAAATAACCAAAATGTGCACACTCGGCACTTCAACAAAATACAGAAAGTTACGCGGTAAAAATTAAACCAGTCGGAAATTACGGACGAAAATCACGAACAAAACTTAATTCCGGACAGATAATACCGCCAAAAGCGACGGTTCTGAAAATTGAGAAAGTCGGATTGTGCCTTACCTTGCGTACAGCAATTTCCTCAACTGTCACAACGGACGAAAACAGCTCGGCGTCGCCCAAAAATCCACTTTTCCACTTTTTCCTTCATTTTTCTCTCTCCTCAGCTTTTTCTCTCTCTTCAAAATATCTCATTTCTATATATATCCAGACCGATCGTCCTAAACGATCCAGCTTCGTACCGGACGATCCATGAAGAGAATTATTTCGTCCAGACGAAAATCAAATATCGTCCCCGGCGAAGGGCTCTCTGACTTATTTTCGTCCAGACGATCCTGATTTCGTCCAGACGAACCATACAGCCAAACATGATTTTTCTACACAACCTGTACCGATCGTCCCGGACGATCCGACTTCGTCCGGACGAACCTGGAGCAAAAACTGATATTACACCTCCAATCAAAATCCTCAGAATTTCAAAACCAATACATCAAACAAATCCGTACAGAAATCAGAACGGAATCGGACATATATCAAATCAAATAGAATTGTACGGAAACAGAAGTCGTATCAAATCAGAAACAGAACAGATCAGACATATCAGATCAATAGAATCAGAATCGTACAAAATCAGAAGTTCAGATCATATCCGAACAGAACAAATCGTATCAGAATCATATAGCAGATATCAGATATTTAATTAATAGCTAAATTCCCTGACACTGACTGAATCTCATAGGATCCAGGCCACTTATGCCTCCCTTTGTGCTCACGGCACCATAACAGATGTGCTTATAGTACCAGAA
The DNA here is from genome assembly GCA_016618105.1 of Dendrobium huoshanense. Taxonomy (NCBI): domain Eukaryota; kingdom Viridiplantae; phylum Streptophyta; class Magnoliopsida; order Asparagales; family Orchidaceae; genus Dendrobium; species Dendrobium huoshanense. Next base: position 32,615,496 of record CM028349.1, on the reverse strand, counting down.
TACATATATAGTGCTTATAGCACCTAAACAGATTTCCTCGGATCCGGAATAGAACAGATATCAGATTTCATATTGAGCTCATTTCAGAATTCCCAGACACTAACTGAATCTCATAGGATCCAGGCCCCTTATAACTCCCTTTTTATAGCATATACAGATAGCTTATCAATTCAGAGAAAATCCGGACAAATCAGAAGTTACCCAAAAATCGGGCAGCACAACGGCAGTATACAGAATTTACACAATTTTCCTGAAAATCAAAATTCACCAAATTCGCACAGAATATAGATATCAACATTTCAGAACATTTATTTTACTGCACAGATAATTTCCAAGTTCACAGAAAAATCCAGTCGACTAAAAACACAGTCGAATCAAAAATACCCGGACAACAATCCTCAGAAAATAACCAAAATGTGCACACTCGGTACTTCAACAAAATACAGAAAGTTACGCGGTAAAAACTAAACCAGTCAGAAATTACAGACGAAAATCACGAACAAAACTTAATTCCGGACAGATAATACCGCCAAAAGCGACGGTTCTGAAAATTGAGAAAGTCGGATTGTGCCTTACCTTGCGTACAACAATTTCCTCAACTGTCACAACGGACGAAAACAGCTCGGCGTCGCCCGAAAATCCACTTTTCCACTTTTTCCTTCGTTTTTCTCTCTCCTCAGCTTTTTCTCTCTCTTCAAAATATCTCATTTCTATATATATCCAGACTGATCGTCCTGGACGATCGCACTTCGTCCCGGACGAAGTGGCTCTGGACAAATTTCGTCCAGACGAATTTTACATATCGTCCCCGGCGACGGGTTCTCTGACTTATTTTCGTCCAGACGATCCTGATTTCGTCCAGACGAACCATACAGTCAAACATGATTTTTCTGCACAACCTGTACCGATCGTCCCGGACGATCCGACTTCGTCCGGACTAACCTGGAGCAAAAACTGATATTACATTACCCCTGAGTATTGACAACTCTAGTCATTCACTTACATTAGCAGGACTCTTACTCAACTAGTTGCTTATGCATTTCAAAAAAATAGTTTCTTTGATTTTGATCTACATTGTTGACATCACAATTTTCTTTTTTATTTGAAGTTTAGTTTACTCGAGTTAAAAAAAGTTGGTCAATTAAAGTATCAAGATCAATAATGGTTCTCTAAGCATTAAAGAACAATTTTCATTTTTTAGTGGCAAGTTTAAATCTTATGAATTCTATTTTATTAAGATTATCAAGATATCTATGTCATGTTATGTTACGTCCCGTGATCTAGAGTGAAAGAATTTTTTTTCTCTTTTTATTTCAATCTTTATTATATTGTCAATTCATTAACCGATCATTGAAACTAGTTCAATATCAACATTCAGAGCTAATTAATTTCATTACAGATAACCAATAAATAGAGAAAAACTAAATTCACATTAGATAGTCTAGAATTGCATCATAACAATATAATCTAAAACAATATGTATAATAGTCACTCTCGCTATAAAAGAATACATAAGTCAAAGAACTAAAATAAGAGCTACACTAGCATCACTACATGCAAACATAATATCAAGCTATAGGTTTTTTGTTTGAAATCATTTAAACCACATAATGAGCGAATAGTCCAACAAGTAACTAAAATCTTACAACTGAAATTAATGCAATAAAAATGAAATAATATGTTGTAAATCATATAAAGAAATATATGCAAGTTATCTCTACTAATTGCCCAGTTTATAACACATCATATTGTAATCCATAGTATCAGTAACAATGATTTGTACCAATAACAATAATCAGTATCATTAGGAACAATAACAATATCAACAATAAATATAATAAGTACAGTTTAAGCTACAATATCAATAACAATAATTAGTAATCATTTAGCAATCAATATTCTATAGTCAATAATCAGTATTCTATCAGATATTCATATGAAGGTATCTTGAGAGTATCTTGTTTTTGCACTTATGACTCCCAATTAATCTCCTGCTCCTTATAACTCTTAATCATTGCTCTGAAATCATTTCTATGGAATCATTATATCATTATAGAGTCATCATTTTATATATCTGATATTAATCAATACCTCCTTTTCTATCAGATCAATATCAGCATCCATACAATTCATCCTTTCCTTTATCAGCCAAACCAATATTATATTCCAATACATATCAATCATTTCAACACGTCGTACAGTTCAAAACATCTTACCAATCACAATACATTATTTTCACTTCAATTTCATTACACATCTTCACACATATTTCATAACTAAATTCTATACACAAATTTAACCTATTAAAATGTAATAAAATTATATCAAATCATTCAAACTGATCAAATCTATAATATATCTGAAGTTACACTGTGAAAACTTACAAAATCAAGAGATAATATATTTTTTGCATATTTAGGAGAGATAAATTTATAGAAGTCAAAATCATCAAAAACAGGAGAGAGGAATTACTTATAACAATTTAAACACTTTTCGTAAAAGAAATTATGGATGAAAATGTCCCGACAAACTTTCTCTCTCCTCTTCTCACCCTTCTCCTTCATATCTTCCCGGTCAAGCCACGCGAGTGATGGTGTGAGGGAGGTGGAAAGGGAATTAAAGAAAAAAAAAAAGTGGCCTAACACCGTAATGCTCAATCACAGTATTGCAGCACCGCATGAAGAAATCAAATTTACTGTATAACAGAGACATCAGTGTCACGGTGACGTTTTCTAGCTCCACAGTGTTCTCAACCTTAACTCCGCAGTGCTCACATGTACATCACCGAAGTGCTCTAGTTCAATCAGCAATTAAAAAATTCTTATTTTTCATTTAAAATACTTTTCATAACTTTGAGTGGTTATATGTAAATTAAATGACTAATTCTAAGATTTAGTTTCCCAGTCCAATGTTAATGAATAAGCATTTTATTTTTATTTACCTTGGGATAAGTTCCCCGAGTATATACTATAATTTAAAATTGTGAATTTATAAGATCATAATGTTTCTTTTATAATGAAAAGAGTTTATTGAAATTTAATATGATTTTTTTCTTTATTAATAACTTTAGAACTAAAAAAAAAAAGAAATTTTCCTACATTATTAAAAGAAAGAAAAAAAAAAAACTCTTTGAGTGCGCTTGTGTGAATTGTTAGCACCTAATTAATTATGATTAGCTCTAATTATATGTAAACAATATTCTTGTTAACCAATAGGTTTATTACACGTGTGAAGTGTATCTAGCTCTGCCTATTAATAGGCACCAGTACTAAGGATTAATTCAATCCAATGAAATAAGTTTTTCTATTTGTCTTCTTGTCCTGTTCTACGTCGACGTCTTCGTCCCACAGTCCGACAGCCCTCTCACCGGAACTGTAACTTTAACATGGTATCAGAGCGGGCTGATCCTTCGGCCAGCAACCCATCATGGTGTCTTCGACGTCACATTCCTCTCCTCCGATGGTCATCGAAACCCAGTCCTTTTCTTCGAAATCGAGAATAAGCTCCTCAACAAGATTATAGAGGAGACGATAATCTTTAGCATCATGGCCATGATCTTTATGGCAAGTATTATATTTAGAATAATCAATAATATATGTCAATGTATCCATTTAAGATAGTCAATAGTAATATTTTTTTTTATCGTGTACCACTTCTATAATTTATACAGTGATATGCATAAACAAGAAAAGAGTCAGATAATCGTGTTATTGAGGCAACTTCTACCTTATCGAGTGATTCTAAATCGACGCACTTCTTTCTCACCCATTAGAACATAAAATTATTTGTCAATCTTTTTGTCAGTGATGATATTATTTATGATGATGATTTGGTAGGAATGTCATTTGCAAGAACTAAAAATTATGTGATTTGTAAGTTGAAGTTGAAATGATGTCGTTGTTTCCTTCTATGTTAATGTTATCATTAATTAGTAGACCTGTCAATTTCGGGTCACGGGTCGGGTTCGGGTCGAACCCGAAACTGACTCGAAACCGATCCATTTTTTAAAACGGATTGATTTTCTGGACCCGAACCCGACCCGTTTCGGGTTCGGGTCAACCCGACCCGATCCGTTTCGGGTTCGGGTCAACCCGACCCGACCCGACCCGTGAATACAATAACGCCTGCAGCGGCTGGACCTCAATGACCATGATTGAGAAAACATTACTTACGTGAGTTTGAATCATGCACTTATTAGGTTGTTAAGGGATACGAGCTTCTTCATTACTCTACTCAGCTGTCAATTTATTATGGCTTATTGTAGAAAAATAATATGCTGCAACTTATAAATAAGCTCGATGATGAAATACATGAAATTGATTAAAAGTTATTGAGACCGTACTCTTAGAGAAGATTTATAGGAAAGATATCCATACGATTATATTTATATTGAATTCGAAATAATTATTTTATATTATATTATTTATTTAACAAATAAATCAAATATGAGCTTCTTAAATCATTCATTAGTAATTAGTAAATATAAAATTAAACGATTTATTTTGATATTTTATAGATCTTATTGTAATTAATAATAAAGACTTACGGGGAATTCCTTATAATTCCATCCGTGGCGCATATTTTCACTATTTTGCTGAAACCAAGGGTTTTTTTTTTCCTGACTATTTAATCTGTTCCCGAGCCGAGAAAAGGACTTCCCGTCTTTGCCGGTCACCGTCCACCCTCCCTCTTGTCCTCCTCGGACCTCCGCTACAGCGAGAGGAGAGATGTCGAAGAAGAAGTTTTCCGCCGGATCGATGACGATGACGCTTAAGGATTTCCATGGAGGCTCCATCCCCTCCGAGCTTACACTCCCTTCCGCTCCGGGCGTGTAAGTCTTATCAACGCATTCGTTTTCATCTATGAAACCCTAATATCTTCCGTCTCGTCTTGATCTGATGCAGATCATCGAGGCCTCATGATCGGCCCAGTGCTTGGACTGCTGCCCCAAACGCTGCTGGAGCTTCTACTGGGGCACGCGCTGATCACCACCGCCCTCGGCCCGGCTCCTCCGGTGGGCTTCCCCGTGTCCTCGACGAGCGCGGTCCGGCTTTCCTTTCCTCTTCGTCATTCATTGGTCACCACTTTGATGAGGACGAGCGCAAGCCCTTTGATTCTTCCTCCGTTCCTCGACGCCCATCGATTGTGGCCGCGGAAACCATCCGCTCTCAACCAGTCGTTGCGTCTCAGGCATCCGCGCGATCGGATCCCAAACGCCCTGTTTCCAGTCCCGTAGTGGCACAACATCTCTCCCCATCCCCTGGAGTTTCTACTTCTTCTGCCGGCAATGCGTGGGCGGCTAGGAAGGAAGCACCAGTTAAAGGAGGTATGGTTACCGAGCCACCGCAGACCATCCTTCCGTGACATTGTCTGGACCTGCGGCTGCATCTAGATTTGCACAGGCTAGTGCGATTGAGAAGGTTTCTTCGGGAAGGTGGCAATCAAAGCCACCAGATGTGGAGGTGATCAGATTCCAGGATGTGGAGAGCTTGGATCGGAGGACCGTGGATAGTGTTCCGATTTGGAATGATGAGGAAGGGAATTTGGGAAGGGTTTCCCCTTATTCTGGAGTAAAGGATAGGAAATTAGGTGGCCTTCATTCTGATGGTTTTCTGCAGCAGGAGAGGATGATATCGGAAAACAAGGAGATAAATGTTTTTGGATATCAGTCTGATTTGCCTCGGCCAGTTTCTCATGAGGGTAGGGTAGCGACATCACACTATCAGCATACTCTGGATGATGCTTTAGAGAGGCCAAAGCTGAAGTTGCTTCCAAGGACGAAGCCATTGGAGCCCTCTGATGCTACGATATCGGAGGACAAGCAGGTAGTGATTTCTTTTGGTTTATTTTGGATAAGTAGATAATCCGCTTAATCTGTGTGCTAGATTCCTAACCAAATCAGTTACTAACACAACCCATCAAATGACCATTTTCAAATAAGCTATTGTGATTGCTTATATTTAGTTTATCAAACTTTGAAGAGGATCGAGCTGTGGGTGTTTAAAACTGTTTTGCAATCTGAACTACTGCTTATATTTGATTATAAAGAAACTTCTCTTGCAGGGGTATCTATATCCAACTACTCTGACGCATATGGAAGAACCTCAAGAAATGTGTAGAACTGTGGGTAAGATGAAGTCAGGGTCAGCTGGAGCTGATGCTGTGAGCAGGCCAGCTGAACGCCCAAAGTTGAATCTAAAGCCCCGCTCGCAGCACGTTGAACAGCGTGATGAAAGTTATGAAAAGGAGAGGTAAGGGATTATTCTTGTTTATGTTATATCCTTTAGTAACTTTTGGAGGTCATGACTAGGTGAGATATTGTATATGACGAACCTCATATCATTCCCTTGACTGGATTTTCTTTTTTTCTTGGACTATCTGTTAACCCTTTTACATCTTGTCAGGCACACCCTTTCATGAAGTTTTAAATCACGGAAGGAATGCTATATCTTCAAATTAGATGGTTGATTATAAACTGAACTTGACATCCAATAAATCTTTTACTTTATATGGCGCAACTCACCTTGATCTATTGGTTGAGAGCTTTGACAACCAATCTAGAGGTTTGGGTTCGAAGCTTGCATATGTAATGTATGTTTGAATTTGTCTTAATTGGCTCCAAAAAAAAAATGTAACCTCTTAATGTCTTTTGTTGACTTAATTAATTTTTAGATAAAAATGGTTTTCAACATGTTAATGATTGTCCTATAAGTATTTTTTGTGTGCTCCCTTGGACTAAAGGAGAAAAGATTCAAAATTTGGAATGAAATAGACCTAAGTTTAGCTCATCCATCTTTGGAATAATATAAATTGGATTTTGAGTTTATTATGACTGCCAACCAGTTTCAAGCTGGGTTCTTATAGATTTTTAGACACTGCAAATTGGCCCTAAGTAATTAATTTTAAGGTGATGAAGATAGACTAAGGACTTCTTATTTGGCGCATTATACTTCATGTGGAAAGTTATATTATGGCTGATGGGCATATCATAAAATATATCTTGTAGAGGTTAAAGGAATAAGATGGAAGAGAGTTGGGATGGAGAACACTACCATAAGTAAAACTTTATTTCCTCTCCAAAAATAATGATGATAAAATAGTTGTGATTTTTGCCTCTCGGGATTTCCAAAATAATGGCTGATGTAGAACCAAAGGGAGCATCATACCTTTTTTTCTTGGGAATTTGAGCAATTAGTAGGGTGCATATTTTATGATCCTTATTATCTTTTTTGGCAGCAACACATACTATTATTCTTTCTGAGTATTTGTGATGGATCATTGAACTTTTTAGAAGTCACGCATGCATAGGAAAATAGAAAATGCTGTTATGATGGTCTGTTTTCTAATTTTGGTGCTCATTTGCTAGAGAAGTAGCCAAATATAAAATGCTGTTATGATGTTATATTTTGTAAGTTTGGTGTTCAGTTGTTTGAGAAGTAGCCAATATTTATGGTTGCTCTTATCTGAAGTCAGAAACTAGGAGAATGAAGGAATGAAAATAGTAATGGTAAATGGTGATGCTATGGTTGCTCAAGTGCTAATAATCATTTGATCATGATGCTTTTTATTAGACTGGTCTAGTCGGCCCTAAGCAAAGGGCTGGCCTAGGTTTACTCAAGGCGGACTCTCAGCCGGCCCCTTTGGGGTGCCCACTATTTGATTTTTTGAGGGAAAGGAGGGTTGTTAGGGCAGAATTTAGGGTTGCATGGGTTGTTTTGTAATTTACTTTGTTATTTGTTTTTTTTAACCTTTAAGACTCCTTACTTTTTTTTGTAAAACATTTTTTCCATTCAATAAAAAGGAGAATACAAGCAAGTCCAAAGAAGGACAGAGCAAAATACAAAACTAGAGATATCCAACTTAAGAAAGTAACCATAAAAGGAAAAAGAGCCCACTAATAACCAGTAAAGAAAGCGAAAAGCCAGCCGAGCTCAGGAATAGGCAGGCTTCCTGCAACCGCTCAAAAAGCAGGCAAAGACATTCTTTGCATATTTCTTTGTTGATGAAATATTATTCATTTCATCAATTTTGAGATGATTCAAGAGGCATTGAAAGAAGCCTTCTGAGATATTTTTGGATTTTATAACACTTGTCATGATAGTCTCCATTGGAAAGATATCATTTAAATGTTTTGATCTTATTATTTTGAGGAAATGATGGAATTTGTCCAAAATTGAATCGTCATATTCAAATTCTCACCTAAAAAACACAAGACCAAAAATTGGCAATTGTCTCAAAGTATTAAAACTTTTTTTTTAGAAAATGAATGGCTTGGCAACTCTTACAAATTCTTGAAAGCTCCACAATTGGTCCAAATATTGACTTCATTATATCATCATTATATTGAGTGTTTAGTGCAACTATTCTTGTTATTTCACTAAGACAAGATGAAATTGCAACCTTCAATCCATATCTTGGTGCCTTTAAAGATCCTTTGTAATGAATGCTTGAAGTGCGACAAACATTGATATAGATGGAGATTGCTCCACTCTTGACAAGAAATTTCCAGCTTTATTAAGTTGCTGCTTAAAATGAGATAGAGGAACATGAGCTTATTATGACAAACATTGACAGCGTTTAAAGTTGCTGCTTTAAATGAGATAGATGGAGATTGCTCCACTTGTAACAAGAAATTTTCAACTTTTTTTAAGTTGCTGCTTTAAATGAGATTGAGGGAACAGGAGCTTATTATTGATGTCTTTGAGCCCATCTCTAGCTTTAAATCTTTAGCTGACATTTGCACATTTCTAATGGTATGGAGATCCTGTTGTTCTAAACGTTTGTATTGTCCAATCATGATGGTAACTCTTATAACTGGATTTATATACATCAAATACTTGCCAATATCCAAAGGACAATGAAGATCAAAACTATGGTTCCTCGATTTTGAAGAGGTGGAGATAAGGAGGATAGTAACTAGGGTTTGCATGCACATAGAAGTAGGCAACTTGATGTGTTTTCCTATTTTCGAGGGTGATGCAACATAAGCATATGCAGCGTTATGGCTAGACTCTAGAGCATGATTAGCGATAAAACTAACATATGGGAGCATGAGAGGTATTGAGTAATGAGAAGGTGGAGCAAAATTTCAATGGATTGAACTTGGATGAGATTGGGTGAAATTTCGAGATTGTAAGTGCAAAACATGACCAACATAACCATGATATAGTGGGATTGAAGCAAGGAGAAGCATGCTTGGTGGTGCACATTGTGGGGTGGAAATAGACGAGCATGCGAATGGGCGTGAGGTAAGTTGTGATGCAGGTAATTGCTAGAGAGAAAGATATTGGTGAGTATCTTCGATGAGTTGGCTCTTATACTAATTGATATAGAAGATTTATACAAGGAGTTTGATAGTTAATGGGGGATGGTAGCTGGCGACTATAGGAAAAAAAGATCTTAAATTTTACTCCACACTTTGTGAATTGATTTTTGTATAATTCCGAGGCACCCTTTTTATAAACACGGACATGAATGCATACTAATGATAAACAAATATGCTAAAATAAGATGCTTCACTGGTACTAAATTTAAAAAATAATCAAACATGTGTAAATATTAAATGAATACTTGAAAAAAAAAAATCAATTTGGGTAAGAATCTGCTGATTGAAATGATCTTGTATTACAAACTCATTAATAGATGATGAAGAATTTGAAGAGATGATTATATAAATGATTTAGCATATAGTTCTAGTATTTACACACTTTTGGCAAATATATGCATGCATATGTTTGCATGACCTATATGCTAAGTCTTATTCAACTTCAAGTCATTAACATTAGATGTTTATTTAATCTGAGCATGGGGTTGAAGATGGAAGCCACCTGAGGATATTCTATATGTGTAGTAGGTTGCAAGGAATTAAGTGATCAAATGATAAATTCATAGCATTATCAATCTTCCATATTTAATTTAGAAATTGGTTTGGTTTGGGCTATGATGCACCGACACTTCTCCTCAAAGAGGCGTGCAGTGTCCGACACCGTGTCCGACACGACACTCCTCCGACACGTGTCGGACACGTCGAAAACATGTCCGATTAAAAAAATATTAAAAATAAATTGGACACGCGTGTCGCATGTCCGACACGCGTATCTTAAATATTTTATAATTTTTTTAAAATATAATTTCTTATATTTTGCGAGATTTAAACTAAAGCTAATCCTAATAATTGAAGCTTGAATGCTTGATGTTGCAGTAAGTGATTATTTGCTTATATTTTTGTGGTTGTACTAGATATTTTGTATTAAATATTTTATATTATAAACTAGACAAGTTATCATGTCATTCATTTATTATTGTTTGTCATTTTTAATATGATATTACATTAATATATATACACTATATAAAAAAAATGTATTGTCGCGTCCGCGCCGTACCCGTGTCCTATATTTTCAAAAAAAGCCGTGTCCCGTGTCCGTGTCGTGTCGTGTCGTGTCCGTGTCGCCGTGTCCGTGTCCGTGCATCATAGGGTTTGGGTGAAGTAGGTTTAAAACTTAAGAATACCTACCATTTAAAATGAACTAGAATTGATTTCTCACATTATTCATATTTTTTAGTGATTTGTGAAGAACAGATTAAACACATCAGAAAATATTTATAGCAATGAATAAAAAATGGAGATTGATAATGCCAATCCCAAATTGTGGGGATTAGGCCAATCATAATGATGTTGATGAGAAGAATATATTAGGGTAGAGTTGATTTGGAGCTTCTACAATCATCATTATTATTACCTCCTTTCTCCTTCAACACTTGCCATGGGACTTGCAGGTCTTTTTTTCCTTCTATTGTGATTTGATGATGAAACTGCTACATTTATTGCAACTTATGTTTAATTGGTGTTTTCGATTTGTGGAATTCACCTTTGGTTGCGGGAGTTGTGGCCTTCTTTACTTCCATTTATATTAAAATATTTAGCGATCTATGCATCATCTTATTTAGATTTGAGTGGGAGATTAGGTATTAATGTATTATAGAAGAAGATTTTGTAATAATTATAAATAAGGGTGGTAGAATTCTACTATTGTAAGATGTCTAAGAATTTATGATTCTTAATGTAACTAGGATGATGAATGAATGATAATGACAACAACAACAACATCAAGCCTTAATCCCACTATGTGGGGTCGGCTAATGAATCATTTTTCTTCATTGTGCCATGTTAAGAGTCAAATTCTCATTTAAATCTAATAAAGAAATGTCATTTCTAATATTTTCTAACCAAATATTTTTTAGGTCTACTTCTACCTTTCTTAGTATAAGTAAAATCTAATACATATACTTTCCTAACCGGGTCATTGGAAGGCCGCCATTTTATGTGACCAAACCATCTAAGGCGACTCTCTCTAATCTTTTTTTCCATTGGAGCTACTCCAACCTTTTCACATATATCTTTATTTCGTATTATGTCTCTAAGAGTAAAGCTACTCATCCACTTGAGCATCCTCATCTCTGCAACACTTTTAACTTTATATTATGCTTCTCTTTTAATGGCCAACATTTTACACCATAAAGCATTGCAGGTCTCACCACCATCTTATAGAATTTTCACTTAAGTTTGAGAGGGACTTTTCTATCACACAACAAGCCTGATGTATTCCTCCACTTCAACCATCCAACTTGAATTGTACTAATAATCTCCTCATCATTTTAACCATCATTCTGAATAGACCCAAGATATCTATAACATGTACTCCTATTAAAGACATGATTGCCCAAAGTCACAATCACCCCATTAGATCTATTATTGCTAAAATTATGCTTCATATATTCAGTTTTAGAAATACTCAAACGAAAGCCTTTAGACTCTAAGGTTGACCTCCATAATTCAAGTTACCTTCAACTCCCTCTCTAGTCTTATCAACAAGAAGAATATCATCAACAATAAGCATACACCAGGGTACAACATCTTGCAAATGTCTAGTGAGAACATCCATGACTAAAGCAAAATGATACGGGCTTAAGGCTGACCCTTGATGTAGTCCAACTAAAATATGAAAATACTTGGTCAAACCACCTTGTGTTTGAACACAAGTAACAGCTCCTGCCTACATATCTTTAATGACTTGAATATAATCATTATTAACCCATTTCTTTTCTAGAACTCTCCATAAAACTTTATCATATGCTTTCTCTAAATCAATCATATGTAGATCCTCCTTATTCTCTCTATACTTCTCCATCAAACCTCTCAATAAATGTATAGCTTTCATGGTTGACCTACCCAGCATGCATCCAAATTGATTTTGAGAAACATTAGTATCATGTCACAACCTATGCTCCATTAACTCTCTCTCATAGGTTTAATGTATGACACATTAACTTAATTCCTCTATAATTCACACAATCTTGTGCATCACCTTTATTCTAAAAATTAATAGAAATTGAAAATATACTTAAAGAAATTGAAAATTGCTCAATAAATTAAAATTTAAAACTAGTAGAATTTGACTAATCATTTTTCTGGTCGAAGTTTCCTATGAGTGCAAAGTGCAAACACAAAAGTCACCATAGAATCTTCCCTGTTTGGTTGAACTTAGTGTTTTGTGCTTGTGTACAAAGGATATTGTCTTTTGTAGAGAAATTATGAAATTGGTTCTTAACGACTATACTAGCATTAAACCGAGTCTGGAATGCTTTGGCTGTTATTTATAAGTTGATGGTTGCAAAAAAATTGCTATATTTTTTTGTCTTTCCTTTATTTGCTGGCGGTTCACAATTGTTTATATATTGAAACTGACACTACTGAGCTGACATGCAAATCATCTGAATTTAGAATTATTATTATTGTTGTTGTTATTTTCTTCTATTACCATGAAACATTATCATCTTTTAACTAATGATATCTCAATTTTATCACATGTCAAAGTTGAGCCATGGACTATTCTTATTATATATGTATGCGATTGTGTTGCCCTTTTTTCTAATATAAATTTTCACTTAAAGATATATATATGTGTTTTGCTATTGCAGGAAAACTCTATTTGGTGGGGCTCGACCTAGGGAATTTGTAAACTCCTTATCTTGTTTTATTCTATTGTATCTTTTTTTATACTTTCAATTGATGTTGAATGCAATTGCAGGTTCTCAAGGAGCGGGCAGTAGATGCTAACGACAATCGTGAAATTGTTGCACAAACTAACCGGTAAAGTTGTAGTTTGTTGTGTAGTTATCATTAGATTCATAACAATAATTACAATTAAAAAGTTTTTTCTACTACTAGTCCAGTAATTTGAGGATCAAGTTCTAATTACTGGATCAAGTTCTTATTAAGAACCTAAAAGAAATTTGTTTTATTTTTTGCCAGTTATCTAGATGTTTAAAAATAAATTAAAATAAGATATCTTGGTATATGTTATTTGCTAATGACTATTTTGGTATTGTGATCACTTAAGAAGTAATACAAACTTTTGAGCAATTGAGATATACCCGGTTTAATATAGAAGGCTCACAATTAGTGCAACTTAGACTAACTGACTAAGTACATTGTATAAAACTCTATGGTATATAAAGTTGATATGAATCAATCAATATTACCAGAAGATTTAGTAATAGATATCCATTATATTTTCAATTTCCTTCGATTTACTATCCAAATAATGAGTTGTGGATGAGGTCATAATTTTTTATGATAAAATTGGATAGTTAAAATCAAGCTTTTAAAAATTGGACCATACCGGTCAATTCGACTGATTAAACCGTGAATTAGTCATATGACTGGTCTGGTTCATTGTAAAATTTGCTTCCACATTGATATAGCCAGAATCGGTCATGGTTCTTTTGAACTAGTCAATTTAATAAATTAAATAAATTAATTTAAAATTTATTTTATTTTTAGTTTTTTAATAAGCATTAAATTCTTAAATCAATTATTTGTTAAATAAAATTTAACTAAATATTTCACATAGCTCTACCACTTCATGTTAGTCCTTACTATATGCAAAATAAAAAAAGAAAATATAAACAATACCAAGAGGAAGTTCTAAAGTTATGTGTGATTAAATAAGTTGAAGTTCTTAATTTTGTTATATAAATTATATATTTTTAAACAGATTTTCTAAATGTATTTTTATAATGTAAATAATATTTATTTTTTAGTTAATAACAAACAAATAATTTATTTATACACTCTAAAAATAACTAATTATTAATAATTCATGATCTGATATGAATAAAATATTATATAAATTTATAATGTCAATTTAATATATAATTTATATGTGTAAATTATATCTAAACATATAACATAAATTAGTAATAATTGATATTAAATTAATAAGTTTATCTGAATTTTTATGTTAAATTTAAATTAAATTTAAAGATTGAAGGTATTTAAATCTAAAATTATAATAGATATTATTAATATATGAATTCAGTTTATTTTTTTGTTAAAAATTTATATATTTTTTTATGATTATTTCATTATCATTATGCCATTGAATTTTTATTTAAATATTTTTTATATTTATTACATCATCTGATTCAACCCCTAATTCGACGTTGAACCATTAAACTTCAAACCTCTCTTTCTTTCGGTTCTATATCCTTTCCAATTTTTACAATCTTGGTTAAAACATATAAATGCTTTAGGATTACTGTCATAAAAGTTCAATGGAGGCTTAAAGTTAAATTTTATAAAAATGCTTTTTAAGTGATATTTGATGTTAGTGTTGGATGATAAAAAAAGTCATTTATAACTAAGTTGTGTCTGTTAGAAATTAAAGCTTAAGTTGGATACATAGTAAAACTAGCAATAATAAGTAGGACATGATTATATTGGAGAGAATGAGAGAAGCACTTATTGAAGATAAGTTCACAAAAATAAATTGGAGTAGTTTGAGCTCGTTTTATTGTTGGAAGATGTTTGAATAGATGGTAGATAGCGTTCCTGTGAAAGAATTATAAAACAAATAGCTAAAGGACAGTATGATTGGAAGTTATGTGAAATACTTCTAAAAATTAAATTTAATGTCTCGTGTGGCACTCAATAAGAATGAATGTATGATGATTAGTAAAGCCAATCCAAATAATTAGGGTAAGGTAATATGCTAATGTTCATTACAATGATGCATAACTTTGAACTTTTCTTCACCATCCACCATATATTCAACAATAAACACCTTTCCTAATTTTGATTTGCATTCCTAATTATTGTTTTGCATCATACTTAAATGTCCACCATCATCGACAATCCAACTATTATTATCATATTTGAATGTCTTGCAAAAAAGGTTTAGAAAGAATTGTTGTTGTAGAAAAATAATTAGATTGAAAAATTTTATCTTCGGAAAGTTAAATTAGAGAAGATACCTCTTCAACAGGTTTCAAATCCTCTTAACTGAGGATATTATTCTCTATCAAGAGTTCAAAATGAAATGCTTCAGAAAATGTTATTCTTACCGAGTCACTAAATAGCTTTGAACATCCCATTGTTACAACTGTCGTGCTTCATACTACCAAGAAGTCCTGAGATTTTTTTTTTCGCTCCACATACTCTTAGGAAAGCAATTTGTCTTACATCTATATATGTATATGTAGTAGTGGTTGTACTGGCGGTGGTTGTAGTTGTGGCCATGACACCTTTCCAATTTGCTTTCATTGCAATCATATCAATCATCCATTTGAATATGCAGGGAGAATTTGATTATCTCACTGCAGCATATTATATGTCCACATTCAGCTATACAGCTCTACTTTGAATACAATTGACGCTTTCTATTTTTGTTCTATTTCCCTCATGAAGATTATTATTGACTACTCTAAAAAAATCATTTATCTCAACATCTCATGTGATCTCTTCCTTTGGGTTAGCTATCATTATTTCTACTGTTATAACTTGTGCTTTATATTGCAGTGTTTCCTCTCATATGGAAGGCAATCAACAATAATTTTCATCCCTTCCAATTCGCTTCTCTTAGATATTGTTCTGGTCAATGGTACTTAGGTCTCTGAAAAAAAATTGTTTGTCTTTTCTCCTTGACCCTGGACAATGTTCTATATATTTCACAATTTTCTATCAACCTTTAATATATATGCATTCTCTAACCGAGACTCTGAACTACTCAAATAATATTTTATCCTACACTTTGTATCTTTCAGGATTTTAATATGTAGGAGATGATTGGTGGAGATGTTCAAACTGTCAAGAATTTTTTATCTCAATTTTGCTAATTTTACTAAATCATCTATAATTTTCTCTTCACAATGACACTATTGTTTTGGTTATCTTCCTCAACATATTTGGATTTTTACTCATATACCATCTTCTGATTTGTAATTTGAATTGAAGCATGTTGGTTTGACAAACAGCAATGTGTGCCCCCTCCCCCCTCACGCAGCAATGGCAGTGCTCTTTTTAAACTTGGTTCACTCTATATATTGGGGCCAAGTCTTGTCGCTATCCATCTTAATTTTCATTGTCATTTCCTATACTGTAGCATAGTCATCTTGGTAAGTCTTGTCGCTATCCATCTTAATTTTCATTGTCATTTCCTATACTGTAGCATAGTCATCTTGGTTTATCTTAAGAGGGTGCTGAACTAAGATCTTATTAGTATTCAAATTATTTTGATGAATAAAATAATAATTATCTATGTTAAATCAAATTTTTTTGCATTGATAACACTCTTAAATTTTTACAATCTTCTTTTAATTCTTTTTTGTATCAAGAATGGAGTTGGATATAGGGAAGTATGACTACTCACTCTATCTTTATTCAATACTCTTCCTCTGAAAAGATGATTCTGGCTTATATATGTTGACATCCTTCTCATTGGAATTGATATATTAGGCATCATTTAAACAAAATAATATATACTGAAGATATTTGTGACCGAAGATCTAGGATATCAAAATTATTTTTTGGCATCGAGTGTACAAATGTCAAAGAAGACCTTCTCTTTTTCAAAGAAAGCACTCTATAGACTTTCTTGAAGAAACTGTTCTAAGATGTAAGCCCCTTGAATTTCCCATGAAGTCTCTATATTCTTTAGAGAATGTTGAAAATTATGAAGATTCTCGATATGGCATATCATTTGTTGTTGGTGTGATCAATTAACATTTGCAACACCCGAAGAATATACACTGGAGGCTATACTACAAATGTTAAGATATGATAAGAAATCTCCAGGAAAAAATTTTGGTCTATCAGAAACATAATCATTTGAGAATCAAAGCCTGTTCTTATGTATATTATTTTGGACCTAAAGAAGATGGAAATTTTACTTGCAAAGCTTGTGCCTTTGTGGGCAGAAATATCATATCCTGGAAGGCTGGAACAGTAAGCAGCAAACAAGCATAGTTAGATCGATTCAACATCAACATCAAGCCTTTGTCTCATTACGTGGTGTCGGCTACATGAATCCTTTTTTTGCATCGTGTCCTATTAAAATTCAACTTCTCGTTTAAATCTAATAAAGAAAGACCATTTCTAATATTTTCTAACCAAGTCTTTTTAGGTCTACCTCTACTTTTTTTAAAATAAATCAAATTTAATACTTCTACTTTTCTAACTGGGTCATCGGAAGGCCATCGTTTTATGTGACCAAACCATCTAAGGCGACTCTCTCTAATCTTATCTTCCACTGGAGCTACTCCAACCTTTTCACGTATATGCTCATTTCATATTTTGTCTCTAAGGGTAAATCCACTCATCCACCTGAGCATCCTCATCTCTGCAACACTTAACTTAGTATTATGTTTATCTTTTAATGGCCAACATTCTGCACCATAAAGCATTGCAGAACTCACCTCCATCTTATAGAAGTTTTCCTTAAATTTGTGGGGGACTTTTCTACAATGTTTAAAATTGCGTATTCGGGTATTGAGGCGTTTTTCATTCGTGAGGCGAGGCGTAAGCCTCAATGCGTTTTGAGGCGTAAGCCTCAAAATCAAAAGATTGCGTAAACATAAAATGATAAATTTTTTATATACTAATGAGTGAATAATATAAAATATAAAAAAGCATAAGATATGAAGTGAATTCAAAATATCTCAATAATAAGACAACATGAAATATAATTCAACTCAAAATTCTATCTTTTCCAAATCCCGTATTCTTTTCATTAACATATAATTCCAATTTCCAAAAATAAATAGCAATGACATATCACATAAGAGCTCATAAGTCATCAGCACTGTCATCCCTAAGGGGTTCTTCATTTGAATCATCATTATGGTGAACTGCTCTCTTCCCTTCCTCCTCTCCTATAGAGTCCAATGTCGAGCATTTACTTCAAGATTTACGTAAGTTTTAATATATATATAGCGTGAGGCGTAAGCCTCGAGCTAGTGAGGCGAGGCGGGCCTTAACCAAGTTAAGGCGCAAGCCTCATAAAAAAAATTCAAGGCGTAAGCATCAAGGCGTTTTTTATTGAAATTGCGCAAAGGCGGTCCTCAAGGCGAGCCTCATATTGCGCAATTTTAAACCATGCTTTTCTATCACATAACAAGCCCGATGCATTCCTCCACTTCAATCATTTAGCTTGAAATCTACTGAATATCCCCATCTATTTCACCATCACTTTGTACTATAGATCCAAGATATCTAAAATGCTTACTCTTATTGATGACTTGATCGCCCAAAGTCATAATCCCCCCGTTAGGTCTATTACTATTACAATTACACTCCATATATTCAGTTTTTGATTTACTCTAGCGAAAACCTTTAGATTCTAAGGTTGACCTCCATAATTCAAGACCTTCAACTCCTCTAGTCTTTTCAACAAGAAGAATATCATCAGCAAAAAGCATACGCCAAAGTACATTCTCTTGCAAATGTCTAGTGAGAACATTCATGACTAAAGCAAAAGGATATGGGCTTAAGGCTGATCTTTGATGTAATCCAACTGAAATAGGAAAATACTTGTTCGAATCACCTTGTGTTTGGACAAAAAGTAATAGCTCCTGCACACATATCTTTAATGATTGAATATAAGCAATTAAGCATTATTAAATCCTTTCTTTTCAAGAACTCTCCATAACACTTCTCTTGAAATTTTATCATACGCTTTCTCTGAATCAATATTGTTAAAACTATATATAGGGCCATAACTCATTCAACTTGCAGAAAGATGGGAATCATAACTCTTGTAGAAAAAATTGCCTTTTCTTTCATACAACCCATAATTCTTGACAATAATATTCTAACAATTAAAAGATTTTAGCTTATGAACTATTTAATTGAAATTTTTATCATGCTGTCTCTAAATAATTGATTTAAGAATCTTTTATTTAACTTTTTTATGATGCTGTAACTGGGACTGGCTAGGATCTCAGAAGTTTAGGCTTGCCATAGGAATTAATAGAGGATTCATGAAGCTGATCTCAAATATTTGGGATATGGCTAATGATTATGTTTTAATGGAAAATATTGACAGCATTTCTCAACCCCACGTATGAAAAAACAAACCTGTTTTGTTTGATTCTATGAACTTATGATTTTCTGAAGCTTATGATGTGATTTTTTGTTAAATTTGCGATTAATAGCTTCTCATGGAATGCATCCTTGCTACCTTTCCTTCTTGTAAAACAATGTTCTGGATTTGGTTCTAAAGAGTATACTTACATGCTGACCTTTCTCTGCTAATGTGCTTGTAGGGTTAGACCTGATGTCTTGAAACTTGATTCTAAGCCGGAGCCTACCGCATCTTCATTTAATCGTCAGATCGAACCAGAGTCATCTCCCTCTGAACGCAGAAGCTTGAGGGATGCCGAGCGAAAAGATAATCAACCCCACCATGAGAAAGGGGATGCTCAGAGGAATTCAAGGAGAAATGAGAACTGGAGAAATCCTAGGGAGATGGAGAAGAAGCCAATAGAACGGCCACAAGAGCATGAAACATGGCGGAAACCTATCGAGCCTCCCAAGCCCGAAACACCGCCAGGCCCTCGGGTTATTAGAGCCGCCTCGGCACTAGAACTTGCTCAAGCTTTCTCAAGGTCAATGTCCGATTCTACGGTCGATAATCGCTATACAAACCAGAGGATTCTACCTGGCCGAACACAGATTCCCTTTTCCAGGTTGACAGATACGAGGGAGATTTATTCCGGTTCGACTCACCGCCACATCAATGGCTATTGATCTTTACAACAACAGTGGATGGCTTGATTGAAGTCAAATGAAATGGTTGTCTGCTGGTGCAGCACAGAGTCTGGATAACCAGGCTTATGTTTAATTTATGTTTGACTTTGTTTGCTTACATTTCCTCCTCTTCGAGGCTCAAGTGGGAAGCCTGTGTGTGAGCTATATTTCATTGGATATATTCAACTGGATTAATCCCTACGCCGAGGAGAGGAGCTTTATGGTCTCATTACAATCAATATGATAAACTCTGTGATTGGGTAAATGATGGTAAGTTTAACTTAGTGTTTTAATTCATTCAAAAATATTTGTTGGGTAAAAATATGCCTGGTATAATATTTGGCTAAAGGATAGGCTGTTTTTATTATGGTTCTTTGATTGAACCTTTTTTTTTTTATGACTTTGAAATTTTGTGAAATGAGATTGACCAACCAATTGTTTTGGTTGAGATTATAATCCTGTTTATTGATTACCCGATCAAAGGTGTTATCCACTGATAGATGCATGTCCTAGTTATTCGAGGTATATTAGAAGGGACAAAAGTTTCATGCAATTTATAGCTTCAACTCCCAAAGAAGTTGAAGATGGATCATGGGCAAATATGGTTGGGAATCCCTCAATTCGTGCTCTATTCCTCTCGAGCGGCAACACTTTTTAAGTGGGGCATAATCAAGTATGGGTCAAGAGGTTTCTGAGGTGGGTGTCTCTTTTAAGTTAATCGAGGATAAGTCATGCCGTCAAACGCCCTTTCGAAGGTGACATCGGGTGGATATCCCTTTCCAAAAAAAAAAAAAAAAAACTTTTCATGCAATTTATAGATCCAAATATTTCTCTCTTATTAAGCCATGGTTTAATAATACTAATTTGATTTGGTAAAGAAATAATTAGAATTATTTTGCCATTTGTAACGAGAGATTATTGGGTTCGGACATCAGACACAGCTACTGTTCGGTTGTTCACAATATTGAGTGATATTGAACTCGTACCAGTACTGAGTTCGGTACTTCACAATACTGAGCAGTACTGAGCTCGATATTGCAATACCGAGTTCAGTACTACTCGGTACTGTGAATTACCAAGCTCATACCGAGCTCAGTACCGAATATGAGGTGATGTGGCGCATTTTCATTGGGCTCCGGACGTCGTCCAGTCTTAGAACCCAATAATTTCCCCTTTGTAACAGTGACAGGATTTAGATCAAATGAAATGCTTTTAACATTAAGTTGAAACATATTATTAATTATGAATTATCAATTCATGATAAAGTAATTGAAATGTCAACCACAAGCTTAAAAGAAACATCTTTGAGCCACTAATAATGAAATTGCCTCATCCTGTAATGGCGATTAGATTATCACGAGCAATTATAATTGTAATATTTTTTCATCAGATAATGCTAGTGGTGATAAGGGCTAGATGTTGTATAAAGCTAGTGGTGACTCATTCTCCTCAACAAATTTGATGATTTCATTGTCACTTTCAGCTATGGGGTGTTTGATCTCTTGGTTATTGGGCACTTTTGCTTCCATAATCATTTTGATTTTCTTATCGATAGAGATCTCATTAATTGTTGGTTGAAAATATTTTCTATAACTATTATTAAAGTTCTTCATCTTCTACGTTTTGACCACTCTTTATGTAGGGCTCTTCTATCAAATATAGAGATCTTCTTACTTATAATAATTAGATCATTAAATTATTTGAGAATCCCATCTATGCGCTTTATTAAACACTTCAAATGCTTAAGGATGCAATTAAAAATCAAGAGTGATTGTATGTGTCTAAGATCTTAGAATATATTCATTAGCTTAAATAAAGACAACTCTATATTCATCTCTTACTTAAAACTAATCTTATAAACTATAATATAAATTTTGAAGCTTGAAGCTAAGCTTATCAATGACCAACTAACCCATTTGTTTAGTCTTCTAAATGCATTATAGGGAAGAAAATGACTTTCAAGTTATGTACTTCACTTAAAAGTAGGACTCGTAATCATATCAAAGAGCTCTAGACTCCATGCACCTTCTCATCCACCCTGGAGATTGCCAAAGTTTACATTTTTTACTTTCATTATGTTTTTGACTCCATATTCCCCTCACATAGCAACTCTGCCACAACTCCCATTATTATTCATACATTCTCAAAAAATTATATTGATCATGCATGAATCTCGAGGAAAAAGAAAGTCGAAAACTTCCAAAATTAAATTTGGGATCATCCGAACTCCGATTTCAGTGAACTTACAAAGAAATTGAACGTCTCAAAAATACGAACCCAACAACACCAAATTTGACTCAATCCGAGTCCAAATGAATCCAAATCAAGGGCCTAAAGAGCAGTTGGAAGGTTTGAACTAAAATTTGGATTACCAAACGGTTTCCAAATGTGACATGCTTATAATCGAATCGAGCGGCTCGATGAGATAAATCAAACGAGCCCAAGATCACAGAATTCCGACATCATTAAGTTCTTCAAAGGTCTAGCGAACGGTCCACAGTCAAGGGATTCAACATCGGCAGTCCATCCAAACCACTCCCCATTTACCCTTGATCTTCATCTAATTTACGGGTCATGCCACTCTAAGAAATCTATAAATAGAGCCCCCCCCCCCCCCCCCCCCCCCCCTCTCTCGAAAAGGGACCCTAAGCTTAAGGAAACAAGAGAGAGATCGGAGATCGCACTTGCTTCCTCGACCACCGCTCGAAGTTTCGCAGGACCACCACATGAAGCCGGAGTTCCACTGGACACCCACATGATAACCGGAGTTCCACTGGACCACCACCTGATGCCCGGAGTTTCGCCGGACCACCTCCTGACGTCGGAGTTCCGCCGGACCACCACCTGATGCCCGGAGTTCCGCCGGACCACCACCTGATGCCCGGAGTTCCACCGGACCACCACCTGATGTTGGAGTTCTTCCAGACCACCACCAAACACCCGAATTTCCAAATAATGATGGACTTCGGCTAGACCACCAAGTGACATCGAATTTTCATCCTCGCTTGTCGCTAGATTTTAACCATGTAGTTGGAATTTGTAATCTGATCGCACTCAAGGACGAGTCAACCCACTGTAATCTACTCAAATTTTAGTGGAATCATGTTCAACTAGGTCAGACCTTGTAGTTTTTCCCCTTTCCATGATTTTCTACTTAAAAAATCTTGTGTTCTCTATTTGTGAGTTGGACATCCATGCAACACTAAGACGTAGGATTATATATTCTAGCCCGCAACAAGTATAATTCCTCCTCCGTTGATCAACAAAAGTTATTGATTGTCCATTCTCTAATAATAAAATAAGGCATGCAATTTTTTATGCTAAATAATTCTACTCCATTAACCAAAAAAGGTCATATTGCTAAATTTTTTATTCATAATATTATAAAGTTTTTATTACAATTAGACATTTTTTTCCTAACCAAAAGGCTTCCTAGGACTGCAAAAACATTTGATATAATTCTAATCTATGTAATCACCTATTCTAATGGCACAAATGACATTATGCTTTTATATTTATGCAGTAATTTTTTCAAATTCATAGCCAAGTTTTTGGTTAACTATTTCATACCTATTATGCACTATATTATTAATCCTATTCAATTTGGTTTCATCAACAAAAAAAATAAATTTTCAACATTGTTATTCTAAACAATGTGCTCCTTAAAATTCTTAATGTTGTCATTCAAGATCAGTAATAAAATCCATCTTTATGATAGCCAAGTTGGATGTCATGACCTCTAGAGTTGCTTGAGTGATGAGGGTAATGTAGTCCTTGAGAGGATTCTCCATCCCTGTGTATACCTTTGAGCAATGTCCAAGTAGATTTCAAAAGCTGATTAGAAGTAAAAAACTCCATAATGAATTAGAGGCACAATTTAATAAAATAGATGTTATTGGAGGAAATGGGAGCGAACATCCTCCACATTATATCTTTTAATGAGGCAACGACGACTATCATCACAAAAATTACAAAGATCATTACCATGGTTATTGTTTTATTGAAGTTGCTAAAGAGTTCTATGGGGTCACTCAAGCACTTATATTGGTTGAGCATTTGTGCCTTGAACTTCATTATAGTACCTCTTTTGGGATATCCAAATAAATGAAGGATTCAATAACATAGTCAATAGGCATATGATAAAAGAAGGCTTCTCCAGATGTCACTTTCTTTGTCAATTAATGACCCAAGAATGTGAGTATGATGGTGGATTGTGATGCTCAAGCTGTTACATTATGGGTAATAATGTGTTATCAGCCTCATTAGTAACATCCTATGATAGAGTCGTAAGAAAAATAGAACCGTCAATGTTGACTAAAGTTGGTATGGCCAGCCAAAAAGTTGAATCAAAAGGTCAATTTTCTTGGAGAGCTCTAAGAACTATGATATTATCACATAATTGCAATGGGCTCTAAGGAGCTCACACGACTATTGAGTTTTGGGCCGTACTAAAAAAATCTTAATGAGAGAACTAAATATGCAAATAACATAAATTGAGTAGGAAGATATGCATTATTGAGTTCAATGCCCGACTTGTTAATCAGGGAAGAGGGAAAATCAAGCAGTAGGAGACATGAGGGTCGAGTTCTAGAGTAGGTTTACTTCTTGATGGATGGTTATTCCAATGAGGATTGTAGAGTTCTTTGATTATTCCAATGAAAAAAATCAAGGAATTGTACGTCAGGTCTTCCTTCATTCGACTATTCGATGGTAGATTGTGGTGCGATGTGGAGCCAAAATGGCTTGGCATACCACTTTACAAGCCCCTTTTTGGTTAGATTCTAAATCTAATAGCTATAATTGACATATCAATTGAATTATAGTTCAAATACTTCTCAACACATGAATAACTCTAATGAAGCATGAAATAAGGCATTTTATTTATACTTCTCCTTGTATAATTAGTTGGCTTTAAAAGATGGGCATAAAATGATTGGCATCATAACCCTACTTGTTACAAATGTTTATTTTCTAACTACGGGAATGAATTTATTAATCATTTTTTCTTCAGTTCTCATTTTATATATGATATAATAAAATGTTGTATTTTTTTTTACACATTTCTTTTACTCGTGAACACAATTACAAAGTTTATGCTAACATCATTCACAGCCGCTCCATTGTCTTACACACAACAAAGTTTCCATTGAGATGGCTTTTATGACTTAACGATAATCAGCCATTTACATGGAGAAATTATTATGTGCGGAGACCGGATGCAGAACGCTATATGGAGACCAACGAGAATGCACCATGTCAGCGGTACCGAGCCGCGATGTCGAGCGGTACCGAGCCGCGGTACTGAGCAAAGGTGTGATGTTAAGCAATTTGATTGGCCTCCAGACGACATTCCGCATCGCACAGAATAATTAATCCTTTATATGATGGTTTGGTATGCATAGGATCCTTCGGTTTTTGTGCTTATTTCTCTCCCATGAACTCTACCGCTTTGTATTGCTTCAGAGAATAGCCAGCAATTGGCTTTATTGTTTCATCTTCTATGTTGTTCTTTTCTGTTATTGGCACCTATGATTCAAGTTTGAGCTTGATTAATTAATTTTAAATATATTTCATTCGATAATTTTTAAAATAAGCCTGATCCCGAGCAACGAGTCAAATCAAGATTGACTCAAATATGACTTAATAATCATCAAATTTAACTCAAGAGACATCTTTGTACTATGGATCTCAGTGGGGATAGCTTCTGAATTTGCTTGTCTCAGTGATCCCTTAATGGGGGTCTTGGGGACCTATTTTTCTGATGGTGGGAGTGTTCTATGATGCTCTGCTCGTCCTGTAATTACTGTTGTCTTTATTAGATAGCACAGGGAGACGCATTGTTAAGTGATCCATCGCTTTCATTTTTATCTCTTAGAGAGATTATTAGCTTTTACTCACCTCCAAAGGAAAAAAAAAGGAAGCTGTACAGATCAAAGCAAGATCATAAAATTTCCATAATCTCAACAATATCTTCCACCACTATTTTCGGCAGCCTGGGGACCATTTTATTTTGTTTGATTGCATATATATTTTATATAAGAAAATTGAATGGACGAAATATGTAAGAAAGAGGTTTGTGTGCTTATCATAGAAGATAGAAACACTAACTTTTTCTCCTTAATTTATGAGTATATAGTAAGTTTAATGAAGAATAAAATTTAAGAAAAAAAAAACTCCTTATTATGCCCCTTTCACTTATTGTGTATAGTCATCGAACTACGTCCAAGGGCGAATGAGAACGCACCACATCATTTTTTTTTGCTGTGTACCGCTCAGTATCAGGTGACGTGATACGTTTTGATTCGCCTATGAACCGTTCGGTGACAACACAGAATAATTTCTCCTTTCAATGGCCAAGTAAAGGAAAAGGAAATTAAATGGCTCACAACAATCACACTAAACACAATTTTATTGTAGCTCTCAACTCCAACATTTTAGAGAAATCTTCTCTCTCTAAAATTAGAATAACCAAAGTCTAATCTATATTTAAGAGAGAGAGAATTTTATATTTTAAATAATTATAGGAGAATTTAAAAGTTAAAAATTTATATTATATATAATTACCTAAGTTTTTTCTCCAATATAAGAGGTATGAGCACTGACAACATAGCTATAAATTTCTTTTAGTGGTTGCTCAAATTAATTTTTTCATTAGCTATACTTCTATTAAGTATCACATTAATTTTTTTATTATAATATCATAATATAATTTATTTTCATTTAACAGTCAAAATTATAATTATAATGAGATGAATAAATGGATATAAATGATTGACTATAAATAATAATAATGTTATAAAAAAGAAAAGCGAAAATCTGCCTATGGAGATGAGAATCTCCGATTTCATAAGTATCTATATCTTTAAAGACCTTTCTCTGTCTCTCTTGTATTACCCATTATATTATACATAAATTTCATTTATTTGGAACAGCTTTGTTACTGATTTTTAAAATGTAAAATAGTTTTTTAATACAAAAAAATTTGAAGTTATTTTAGAAAGTAGTAACAAAGCCGTCCCAAATGAAATCTAAGTCATTAAAGAACTTAACTTTTCCACTTTCCTAGATTATTTTTTTTTTTTGCGAAAAATTTGGACGTTACCCGTATATTAATAAAAAAGGAATTACATGAAAACTAGAACAAGAAGCATCAAAGACAAAAAGAGGCTGGCTCAAGAGAGCCCAAAAATTAATGACTACTCCTGAAAAAAAATACAAATATAGTCAGCAGGAATCCAAAAAGGAGGTCATCGGAGACCGTCCAAAATAAGAACACCGAGCAGAATTAACCGACAATGCCTGGACTCAAATAAGATCATACCAGATCAGAAATGAAAAAAACGATTAACCCCTGGTTGCCCGAAGGCCATCCTAG
Source organism: Dendrobium huoshanense (assembly GCA_016618105.1). Lineage (NCBI taxonomy): Eukaryota > Viridiplantae > Streptophyta > Magnoliopsida > Asparagales > Orchidaceae > Dendrobium > Dendrobium huoshanense. The sequence continues at coordinate 32,588,035 of CM028349.1, read as the reverse complement.
GGGTGCCTGAATAAGGGCGCATCATTGTCCAAGGAAAAATAAGCCCACAGGCTAATCACCGAACCAAAATATCATGAAAGAGGAAAAAACAACACAAAGTCTCCCGCTATAACAAATCAAAAAGTTTAGAAGCATCCTTCCACTTGATTACTTTCTTAAACACCGCTCTTTTTATATTGATAGCAACAGTAGTTTGACTTTTAGAGGAAGTCCCAAATCTCCTATCGTTACGTTCTTTCCATATAAAGTATATGGACCAGGTAGCAATTAGTTAATAAAAAATTTTCACTGCCTGCCTGGTAGAGAAGCAATATTCAATCCACTCAAAAAGGTGTAACACAATTGGCCTAATCAATAACCCATAGGTAGATGGAATAATATAAGAGATAATAGAAAATAAGAAAGTGCACTCAAAGAACAAATGAAGCGTAGTTTCAAGGTGTGAGTGACACATGCCGCATATAGAAGAGACAGGTATGTTACAATTGATTAGAGCGTCTGCCATTTTTAAACCACCCACAATAAACATCCATAAACCAGATAAGACTTGCCCAAGAGCAGCTGGTCATCTAATTACAATAACCATTAACATAATCCCTAAACGTGTCAGCTCCTATATTTTCCCAAAGTAAACATAACGCAGATTCATGAATAGTATTATCACAAATAGCCTTTCTGATAGTATGTGGAAGGTAATTTGGGAGGCACAATTTGTTTTCAAAAATAAAATCTTTTAGACAAGAACTCGCCTGAGTAGCATCAAGAAAATAAGGCCTATCCACAGTATCAAGAAGCGTGGCATTGTTGCACTAATGATCCCAATGAAGAGAAATTGGAGCAGAAGCAGTAATTCTAAAATTGAAGAAGGGTTTCGCTACTATTGCTGTTTTACAAACAACTTTCCAAAATTTGGAAGCATAATTGGGAGCCTGACGCCATGGAGAATAGTATATATGAATGAGCCAAGAAGATAAGGGAGAGCCACGGTTATACATTCTGGAGATCACAGAGCAGTTAAAAGCAAAGTGCAGAGCAACCAACGAAGGAATGCCCAAGTCCCCACAAGACTTAGGCTTGCAAATCCTATCATAAGAAATCATGTGAATTTTATTTTTGCTAACCAAGTCTCCAAATAGCAGAAATTTTGAGGACGCTCTCTTGAAAAATTTTAAGACATATTTGGGTATTATAGATATGCAAATCAAGTAAGCAATAGAGTTCAATATTGTAAATTTCAAAAATTGTAACTGTCCAACAAACGAAAAAAGATGGGCATTCCATCCCGATAATTTTTTAGAGATACTATCCATCAAAGGCATGAAGTCAGCCACTTTTAAACTATAAAAGGAGAGATGGATACCCAAGTAAGTGATTTTATGATTGATATTATGGATGGAGAGAGCTTGACAGATAGCTTCTTGGTTTTTCAAGTTCTTGGGGAGCATAACAGAGCTATGTCAAAATTAACATGAAGTCCAATGGCATTAGTGAAGGTGTTGAGAATTCTAGACAAATTGGTGCAATTGTCAATACTGGCTTCCCCAAAAACTAAGACATCATCTGCATATAGGAGGTGCGAAAGATTATAACCATCAAAAGAGATCATCTTAAAACCTCCATCATCCAATAGAGCAGAAAAAGCATCCATAACAAGATAGAAAAGGTAAGGGCTAAGAGGACATCCTTGCCTCAAGCCCACAAAAGAAGGAAAAAACCCATATAGATCTCCATTGATAATAATGGAGAAATTCACATCAGAGATACAAGCCTTGATCCATCTAACAAAATTTTGGGGAAAACCTTTTTTAGCCAACCTTACAAGCAAAAATTCTCTGGATACCGAGTCAAAAGCTTTGCGGATGTCTAGTTTGGCACAAAAAAAATTGGTGCTACCCCTTATACGAGAGGAATTTAAAATTTCCTTTGCAAGCAAGATATTATATATTGCACTCTAGATTTAACAAAACCAGCTTGATTGTTTTTAACAATATGAGGCATGATAGACATAATCCTGATAGTAATAATCTTGGTAATGATTTTGTAAGAGACATTACAAAGCACAATGGGTCTAAAATCTAAGAGAGAAGAGGCATGTTTATGCTTAGGAATAAGAGCGAGGGTAGTTGCCTTTACCCCATTAGGAATATAGCCTTTAGTAAAAAAGGAGCAGATAGCTTTAATAACCAGAGAACCAATGATATGCCACACAGATTTATAAAATTGATAATTGTAGCCATTTGGACCCGAACCAGAGGAGGAAGAGCCAAAAAATACTGCCTTTTTTATCTAATTAGAAGAAACCTGATGATTAAGAGAAGAGACAAGGAGAGCAGGTATAGTAAAGCCAGTAGGAAAATTATTCATATCCACTAGAGGGGGCGGTGCTGGGTTGTAGAGATCTTGAAAGTGTTGAATGATAGTTGATATTCAATCATGTGAAGAATCATTGAGAAAGGAGTGAATCAAGTTCACTACAGCCTGAGATTTGTTTTACCTGCTCCTGATTTTTGCATAAAGGTATTTTAAGTCTTCCGCTCCATGCTTAAGCCAACTAACTTTGGCTCTTTAAATTATCCAAGAAGCCATCATACTTGAAAAATCAGAAATTCTAGAATTAATATCTTTAAGTGATGCATTAAGCAAAGGGTTGAGGGGATCCACATGAACTTTATCTACCCAAACCATTTGAAGATTATGTAGATCTTCAAGATGGGAGTTAATATTGGAGGCATTAGCCCAGAGCTCCTTCCTAAAAACATCTTTAAGCTTTTTGAGAGTGCTGCATAAACTAGCTAAAGGGTTACCAGAGAGAGGTTTAGAGAAAGCCTTCATAAGAAGAAACAAGTATTTATTAAATTTAATCAAGTAATTCTTGAAAAGGAATATGTGATTAGTGTGTAAAACCTCCCCATAGTGTAGAATAATAGAACTGTGATTAGGGCAGGAAGGGCTTTAAAAAGAGCAAGGGAAAGAGTGACTCCAAGCTTCATTAACCATAGCTCTATCAAGCTTAATATGAATTGGATTATATGTACACTAATTAAACCAGGTAAATTACATCTGACCGAATGTAAATCCATTAAACTGTTGTAAAAAATCATGGCATTAAGATCAAATAAACTCCAGTTGGAAAGAGAGTACCTGCCCACCTTCTTGGATGCAAATCGATAATAGTTAAAATCTCCCATAAGTAACCAAGGAGAATCTCGTTCAGGAGCAGATTATGTGTTAAGGGTCCATAAGGCCGAGCATTCTGCATTATTATTCGAGGCATAAATAAAAGAGAGATGGAATTTTATAGAGTTACTAGTATAAACAGAACCCAAAATGAGTTGAGTAATAAGAGTAGGCTGAAAAAAAAAAAATTATCAGCATTCCATTTCACCCAAATCCGTCCTGAAGAAGAAAGAGCAAAATTGTGGCAACTATTTTCATGAGAAAAAACAGTGTGATATTTCAAAAAAGGGATCTTGAAGAGATGATAGCTGAATTATATTCTCCAGAATATACAACATATCTAATTTAAAAGAGTCAATCAGACGTTTGCAACACAGAACTTTATCGGGAGATTAAATCCCCTGATATTCCAAGCCGTAATAGATGGCAAAACCATCAGGGACCATGATGGGACGGGGGGGGAGGCTTTTTACCTTGCTTCCCCTGGTAGGCTTTTTGGACGTGCCAGAATTTGATGCCTAGTTTTGTTTTCCTTTTGAATTTTTACCTTTGTCAATCACATCAGTAGATTCCAAAGAGGAGAAAGATTCATCCTGTTGATGGAGAATATAAAACTTATTGGGAGAAATAACATCCTGAGGCGGATTAACATCCTGAATGTGCATGTTACAGGTTGAAGAGGACTCCTCTTCATTCAGAGAATTGAGGTTGGGAATGTTAGTGGTCCCGACCTCAGGGTCAGTAGACAAAGCAGCAATGTGCAGGGTATATGGCTTTGAATGATTATTAGGCTCCACAAGCAATGAGGTTGGGGAATGGGGTTGGTAAAGGAGAGGTTGCCCAAAGCAATTTGTGATAGGCGAAGCTTGCAGTTTTGTGGAGGGTGAGGGATGGTTACTTTCATTAATTTCTTTTGGAGGGGGGATTTCCCAGTTTCTTGGTTTTTCACTAAAACTCCTACATCTATTGGGAAAATCTTTCGATACATCAACAGTGGTATTTTCAGGTTCAATAGATGGAATATCTGGTTTTGACGGTCATAAAGAGGAGTATTGCATTAAAGACTTACATTGCGAACAAGGAGAGAGTCGCCGTTCATACTGCACCTTCAAGCGAACAACATCTCCATCAAGCGTAACAGCAATCTCTTCCAGATAGCTGGCCTCACTATCAACAAGGATGCAAATTATGGCATAAGTTAGACGAGTCCTTTGGATGGTCAAATTATCCGCTGCCAGAGGAACCCCCACTTTGCTTGCGATTCTGGATATACCCTCGAAATTCCAGTAAGCAAGAGGCAGGTCATGTGTCTTATCCAGATCGGGACAGAGGAGAAATTTTCTTTCTTGGGCTTGAACTTGGGATGCCACTTTTGGAGTATAAACGGCTTACCCAAAAGAAACCAAACACCTCTTGACCACACTGTCAAAATCTTCCGAGCAAGAGAAGCGGAGAAGGAAAAAACCGTTGCTGAGAGAAAGAAGTTGAAGCGAGCCTTTTAGAGCCCATGTTTTCTTCATAGAGCCAAGTAAAAAGTCTCATAGAAAGGCCTACGACCTATGAAATATCTTACTAAGCAAAAACTCCAATCAAAGTTGAAATCTTTGGGAGAAGGGTCCGCAAGAGAGAGGATATGTTTCCAGAGGCGCTGCGGGGGAGGAGGTGCACCACCAGAGGAGGAAACTAGAGGGGGGGAATCAAAGGAAGGAAGAGTGGAAGCCATAGGAAGGTCCTCTGGCAAAGCCGGAGGAGGAAGAAAATGGCGGGAACAAATCGGCGGGGTGGAGAAGGCAAAACCCTAGCGGAGCGGACTCCTAGATTATTTGTTAAGCATGAGAGATATCTAACTCTTCCACTTCATGATCAGAAGTCAGTGTCATGCTTGAAAATTAGCATGCATGAATCTTCATATTCACAAAGAGGGCTGATCCCATCACTTAACTGTACATTTAACTGGTCACTCACCACAAACTTTAGCTTTGAATTGACCTCACGATTTCAGAAGACGTGTCTGCTAATTAGATAGGATGCTTCTTATTTCTAGCTTTTTTTTTTTCTGATAATGCACTCAAAAGCAAAGCGAGGGAGGAGATTCGAAAATGGATTATAAATATATATATAAATATATATATTTAATGAACACACACATTTGTATAGCAGTTATAATGAGAACTTATAAGGCTTGATTTGGGACAGCTTTTTTACTGTTCTTTTAAAAAGTTTCTAGTATAAAAATTAAAATTTTTTACTAAAAAATAATTTTAAGAAGCAGTAAGAAAGTCGCCCGCAAACAAAACCTAAATTTGATCCCAAATATAACTCTTATAACCAACAGATGCAGCTCGAACTTTCGACTTAAGCCAGTTGCTTACTCATGAAGATGGCTTGTAAGCATTCATCAAGCATTAATAAGATTTACAACCTTCACGGATTCGAAGTGACTGAATAATGATCATGACCTGAACTTTCTTCATTATAACTAAGATTTTATTTGAGACATCTTTTTTATTATTTTTTGAAGCAATTTTTTAGTACAAAAATTCCGAGTTCAAAAAATTTGTGTACTAAAAATCTATATCAGAAAGCAATGAAAAAGTTGTATCAACGAAAACTAGGTAATATCTCTTATGTATCAGTCGATGATGTTCGGCTTTCGCGAGGCACACAAAGGCATCTATGGCCAGGAAAATGATTTACAACCTTCTTTATATTAGAGAGAGAGAGAGAGTGTGTGTGTGTGTTTTTGCTTCTCAATATTTATATATTAGAACATAAAGATTGCTGGAGGGAAAGGAGGAAACACAGCTGGGGCGTCATGATGCCTGCAAAAATAAGTAAACTATTAGTTAATAAGACTTTTATTAAGATTTGTGGGCCTTTTAATTGATTAAAAAATAAACTTTTTATAATCATAAGTTATAAGAATCACTTTTGTGATGTGATTTTGTTGAATTTTCAAATTTGATTATAATTAGTGGGTTATGAATTCGAACATAATTTTTATAAAGAACTCATCATTACTGTTTAATTTACCTTGAGATTTGTGTTTTCATGTCTTATTACTTATTAGCACGAATCTAAAGGTAAGATAAACAGTGATGATTGAGTATTACTTCGCTCTTCAAAGGAAGTTCTAAAAAGCTGAGATTTTTTTTTTTTGCTTGATCACAAAAAATCAAAATTTTATTTTATTTTATTACTGTTAAGCTTTTTCTGTATGAAATTAATTGGAATTAACTTAATTATATAAAACTATTTTGATATTAAATTCTATTTATAACATAAAAATAAATTAAATTAGTGAAATTGACGAGCTACAGATCATGATATTTTTGTTTGGAGAAGCTCAGTAATTTGTTAAAATAAAAATAAATAATAATAATTTTGTTATTATAATTGCAGAAAATAGTTTTTCATTACAAATTTTTTTGAAAATATATAAATAAATAATAAATAAATAGATTTAAATAAAATTATAATTATCAGCTTTCGGTTGGGTGAAATTCAAAATAAATGAATAAATAAAATACGCCCAATCGAAAACTCTCCTCCTGAATTTCAATTTCTTAGAAATGTAATTTCTAAGTTTCAGGAAAAATTTACATATATGCCATAATTTTTTTTTTTTTTTTTTTTTTTTTTGGGACATTTTAATTTTTTATTTTATATATATATATTTTTAATATCTAATTTATTTATATAATACTCCAATCTAAATAATATAAAAATATCATCAATATTAATTTATATGAAGCAAAATAAAATATTTTTATTACATATATTTTGATGTCATTTAAAAATAAATAAAAATTTACATATATTTTGATATTTTTATTACATATATGATATTTTTATATAATTTATATATTAAAATTTTAAATAATAAATATAATAATTTAGCTGTTAGATATGTAAATAAATAAAAATTTAATGATTTGCATGTAGGTCCCTCTTATTTCAATTTTTATTTTGATTTTGATTCTGCTAATCTCATTTTAAAGAACCACGTGATAACGGGTGGCATTCCCGTAATTATATAAACAAGCAGTGGCGAGACAGTTCCGACAATCACCTCTCGCCCAGGCGGGCAGCGGCCGTTCTCAATGCTTTCCCCTTCTGTAGATTCTTCCCGGCCTTCTTCGGCGATGGCGAAGACTTCGCCGGCGGGAGAAGAAACGCGCCGTCCTCGGAGATGGCGCCGAGCGAAGGCTGCCATGTCGAAACTGCTCCGCCATGAGATATCCGCCGTAGCCGCGGCCTCTTCTCCGGCTTTTTGGGTGACATGGAAGGCAACGGCGACTCATCCACCACCGCCGGTCGGCCGCAGCGTACCAACTCCATAAGCCTCATCAAGCTCTTCGTTTAACCACTTTCGGTTCCCAGCAAGTGATTTGCAGATTGCTTCACACTGGCTGAGCATTCTTTTATAGAGCGCTAGACGAATTAGTGAAATGACGATAATGCCCTTATATTTTGTAATGTAATTTAATATGCGGGGGTGCTCGTGGGAAGCCAACTACTTATTTATGAAAATATTTTTAATTCAAATGTGAATACGGTCGTTGGGCGAGTGTTTTTTTTTTTTAATTAATTTTATATTAAAAATTTACTTTAAAAAGCTGTGAGAAAGCTGTTCCAAATAAAGCCTTTTAAAAAATACTCTTTTAGGAATGTTTCATCACATGAGTAACAAGTAATTGCTATAATTATTATCAAGAAAAATTTATAGCTATAAATATCAAGGTTTTCATAACCGGACCGGACCGGCCGGTTCAACCGGTTGAACCGCGAACCGGTCGGTCGGCCGGTTACGGTTCAAGTTAGAACCGGAAAATGCAGAAACCGGTGTTGGACCGCTCGAACCGGCGGTTCGACCGCCAAACCGGCGGTTCGACCGCCAAACCGGCGAACCGATCCCGGTTTCGAAAAACCGGCCGGTTCAACAAAACGCGCCATTTTAGCCGAGGATTGAGGATCGGACGGCTGAGATTCTTCTTTAGGCGAAAATTGAAAAATCCAAACCCTACTTCATTTCTTTTTTTTCGATTTCGACTTGCTGCTCGGTTCTTCACTTCTTCCCGACGCTCTTCCCAGACGCTCGTCCGGTCGCGAACTCGCGAAGGCAGACGCCGTCGTCACCGAAGAGGAGAGTGCGTTCGCGAAGACAGAGGGAAAACGAGCTTAGGAGCCTTCTATGTATGTTTTTAACTTTGTATCCTTTCATTGATTCATTCCTTTGTTTCTTTTTTTTTTTTTTTTTTTTTTTAAAAACACAAAATCACATACATGAATCAATGGCTGTTTTCTTTTTTCATGTATATTTTTAACTTGATTTTCCTATTCTAATTTCTAAAATGTATTTTTTTTTTCGAATTTCAGTTTCCTCATTTCAGTTGACCGAAACTTTCCTGGGCGTATGATCTTCAGCTTGGAAATCAAACCGAAAAGCCTGCATTTCTTCCACGATTAGTTCAAATTTCGGTTTACTCCTTGAGCCATTTTCGGATTTTCCTGTCTTAGGGTACTTTTAATGCATGCTGTTCGTTCTAAAGGAAGAAAATTTGAGAAGGCTAGGGGTAGGAGAAATAGAAGGCTACTTTAAATGCATGCTGTTCGTCTTGTCTTAGTTCAAATTTCGGTTTTAGATTGTCATGCAAACCGAGCCAAACTATCTATGTCATTGCAGAAGAATCTACAATTTTTTTATATTAAAAACCTTTTTCATTAAATATTCTTGTAATATTTGCCATCAAGGACTTATCGGACATGTCTAATTGTGCGTTTACATGACAATTGTGATCAGCTTATACAATATTTTGGATATATTTTTTCTTGTCATAGGTAATCCTTAATTTGCTTCTTCTAATACTCAAAATATTGGCTATTGAACCAGTCAATCCTCACACACCCATCTTCATGTGACTCGTGTCATTATTCTCACTTTTCTCAGACTTCAAAGCTATACCAATTAATGGGAAAAAGCACATGCTCAAAGACAATAACGATTATGAGAATGAGAAAAATAATCTACAAGGAAAAATATTAGGAAATGAACACAAGGGAGTTTACATAGTTCGTTAAGATCCTTTGATTTTTCGTTAAATATTTTCTCGACCACACCAATTATGTGATGCTTTGTCTTTGAAGTTTCTCAATTAGAATTATCCTTTGATTTTTACATTAAACGGTGAAGTTTCTTTTAATTAACTTATCTCTAATCGTATCTTTAGCTTAATATTAGCAATGGATCAACAAAATAATCCACTGGCTCCTTTGAGTCAAAGCGTACGGGAGAAGGTAGATATTGCTTGGAACCATTTTACTAAGTCCAAAACTGCTGATGGGAGGAAGCAATATAAGTGCCTTCATTGTGGAACAATTTATAAGGGTGGAGGTATTAATAGGATGAAGCAGCATTTAGCAGGAATTAAAGGTAACATTGCTTCTTGTAAGAAGGTGCCACATGACATCCGATATCAAATGCAATAGAATTTGACTGAAATAACAAAGAGAAGACAACTAGCACAAGAAGACCTATCCCAAACTGTTGATCTATTTAGTGACAATCCAGTTGAGGAAGAGAGGGGCTCATGTTCAGTCATAAAATCACAAAGTTCTGATACACATGGTAAAGACATTGATAAAGGGAAGAGAAAAATTAATGAAGAAGATAATTTTTTTGCACCTAGAACAAAACCAGGATCTCAGCCATCCCTCAAAAGTGTAATGGCATCTAAGGATGCAGTACATCGTGCTGATTTGGCAATTGCTAGGTGGTTTTATGACAGTTGCATTCCGTTCAATGCTATAAATTCACCTTTTGCACAAAGGGCTATTGATGCAATTGCCGCAATAGGACCTGGTTATAAATTACCTTCTTATCACAGATTGAGAGTGAACCTACTACGAGATGCAAAAGAAGAATGCAAGTTGTTAATTGACTCTTATAGGAGAACATGGAAAGAAATTGGTTGTACGTTGATGGCTGATGATTGGACAGATACAAGAAGTCGAACATTAATAAATTTTCTTGTTTATTGTCCTCGTGGAGTTTCATTTTTGAAATCAGTAGATGCTTCAGATGTTGTTAAAGATGCAACAACATTATGTGCACTATTCACTGATATTGTTGAATGGGTTGGTCAAGAAAACATAGTTCATTTTGTGACGGATAATGCAGCAAACTATAAGAAAGCTGGTGAGTTATTGCATGAGAAATTTGGAAATATATATTGGTCACCTTGTGCTGCACATTGCCTAAATCTTATTCTAAAAGATATTGGAAGCATGCCTTACATCTCAGAACTTGCAAGAAAAGCATCAAAGATTACAATATTTGTTTATAATCATGCTTTCATATTAGCATGGTTAAGGAAAAGAGCAGGCTGGACAGAAATTGTAAGGCCAGGAGTAACTAGATTTGCAACAACATTCATCACTTTACGAAGTGTTCATGATCATAAACATGATTTACAAGCATTCATCACCAGTAAGACTTACACTGATTCAAAGTTATGTAAGACAACGAAAGGGAAAGAGGCAGCCTCAATTATTTTGGATGCAAGGTTCTGGAATGATAGTTTAATAATTTCTAAATTATCAGGGCCTTTAATTAGGTTGCTAAGAATTGTTGATGCAGATGAAAAGCCATCTCTTGGGTACCTTTATGATGGTATGTACAGAGCTAGAAAAACAATGAAGGCAATGTTTAGAAACAATAAAAGAATGTACAAGCCCTTCACTAGTATCATTAAGAGAAGATGGGATAATCAGTTGCGACAAGGGTTACATTCAGCAGCTTATTTTTTTAACCCTCATTTTCAATATGACAAGGAAAATCACTGCAACAAGCATGGAGTTATGCAAGGTCTAATAGAATTAATTGGCAATAAATATGTTTGTGCAAAACCATCTTTGGCAATGAATGAGTTGAGACTATTTCGTGATAATTTGGAAAGTTTTGGGAAGCCAATTGCATTAACATTGGCAAAAGAAATGCAACCTGGTAAGATGACAAACTTTTGAGAATTTATTTTAATATTTATGTGAATTATGATGTTTTTATTTACAATAAATATATTTGAATAAACCACTGCATTTTTATGGTAGATGAATGGTGGAAGATGTTCGGCTCTAGTGCACCAAACCTACAGAAATTGGCTATTAGACTTCTTAGCCAGACATCATCTTCATCAGGCTGTGAGAGGAACTGGAGTGTGTTTGAGCAGATTCATACAAAAAGACGAAATCATCTTGAGCACCAAAGGCTAAATGATTTAGTATATGTTCGTTACAATCTCAATTTAAAAAATAGGTATTATTTGAGAACATTTTAAATATCTTTTTACATGATGATATACATGTTATTATCAAAATTTTTATAACAATTTTGTAGGTTACAGTCTAGAAAAAGAAGTTATGATCCTTTGGACTACACAAGTATAGAACTTATTGACTTTTGGATCCTTGATGATGAGCCAACTCCAGAATTGCATCTAGAAGATTTGGAGACAGAAATTTATAAAGATGATGCAATTCCTATAGATATACAACCAAACATACCATCAACTGGACAAACCCCATGTAAGATTGTAAAATAAGTTATATCTTCTGAGTGTAATATAAAATATAAACTTATTATTTCACATTAATGATTTGCAGATGAACACAACTTAGATAATACATGTGATGAAGATGACATACCACGTGAGGATGCAGAAGCATTTGTGATGCAAGATTTTGGTGAAGGAGAATTTGATAATCCATCTTTTGATCTCACGGATTTTGTTGATGATTATTAGATTTAGTATAAGTGTTTTGTGTTTAAGTTTATATTATAAACAAGGTTTGACTATAGGTTTTGTTTGATCATGTTTAGTTTATTTGAAGTTTTGAACCAAATTAGAGTTTGAAAGTCTAAGTTAATGTCCTGTAGGTTTTCATGTCGGGATGTTATCTAAAGCATGGTCAATGATTTTATTTTGTGGGAGGGTCAATGATTTTTTGTATTTCTATACCAATGTATTCTTCATATAACTAATGTGAGATTTAACTCAATAGTTTCATGTGCTTCAATAATTTCCCTCATGTGATTTTTTGTATTTCTATGCCAACATAGAAAATAGAATGTAGAATGAATGTATTAGAGGAAAATTAATCATTAATTTTAATTTTTTTTAATAATATTGTTATTTATTACGTCATCCGGTTCGACCCCGGTTCGACCGGTCGAACCGGTCGAACCATGAACCTCTCCTTCCTCCGGTTCGTTGTCCGGTCCGATTCTGAAAACCTTGATATATACTATAGCCATAGAGAAGATATGCATATTAAATAATAAAAATATCCTTAAAATGATGAGTAATGCACAAATATTATAAATATGTGTCTTTTTCTTTTTTATTTTTGGGAAATGTAAATATGTGTCTATTCCTTAAAATAATGAAAAAATAAAGAGATTTTTTTTTTAATATTTTGAAAGCCCGACTTTATTGTGATTTTGTAATCGCACGTACAAAAGGCAATAGTTGACATATTGTGCCTTTTAACTTGCAATTCAACTATTAGTAGCGTACTAATCAAAGCTTACAAATATAATGATTTTAATAATTATGGGTACATAATGTATAAAAAAATTGGTTTTAATTATCTTATTTATTTTTTATTAGCAACTAATCAAATAAAATAGAGCATGAGATTTTTTTTTTAATAAGAAAAATGTCAGAGGAAAAAAATTATTATGCTTAACCCAATTAATTATAAAGCTTCCACTAATTAAATATAGTTTAGTTCAATCTCCAAGCAAATGAAGAGATTGTTATACAAGAAGCTTCTAGTGCAATCTAAAGATTACCTAAAATTAGGAGCCAAATCGGCCTTTTTTTTAGTGGACAAAATAAAATTAGGCCGTGCATAATTTTAAGAGTAAAATAGAAAATGAATGTTTTGTTAGAATTTTGGGAAATTACATTTCTTGAGGGGACAAAATAGTTAAAATACTTGGTTTTATTTGAAACAGATTTCTTACTGTTTTGCTTTTCAGACGACAATACTTTTAACTAGTTTTAGGTAGGTCTATCAAAACCAGGTCATGGGTCGGGTTCGAGTTCAACCTGAAACTGACCCGGCTCCATACGGGTCAACACGAACCCGACCCGTTTTTGGAAACGGATCATTTTGCTGGACCCGAACCCGACCCGCTTCGGATCCGGGTCAACCCGACCCGACCCGTTTGACCCGATAAAAATTAAAATTTTGGGGTTTTGTATTTAATTACAAATAAAAATATGTACCATTCAATTAATTGTTAATCAAAATTTTAATGCTAGAAAGCTCATTTCTAAAAAAATTATTTTCAACACAATTATTTTAGGCTATATTTGTGATAGCTTTTTTACTATTTTTTAAAACAGTTTTTTAATAATAAAATTTTCAATTCAAGAATTTTTTTTACTAAAAAAAGTTAGTTTTAGAAAACAAGATAAAAGTTGTGCCAAACAAAACATTAAGGCTTCATTTGGGACGGCTTTCTTACTGCTTCTTGAAGCAGCTTTCTAGTAGAAAAATAATAATTTTTGTACTAAAAAGTTGCTTCAAGAAGCAGTAAGAAAGCCGTCCCAAACAAAGCCTAAATATGTTTATAAAAAATTGTAGCCATCTTAAAGATACCCTTGTTCTATTAAGATGAAAATTTTCGGGGTCGTTACTGTGTAAAATAATATATTTTTGTCTCAATCTTAAAAATAAAAATTAATTAATTAAATATATATTTGAATACTTATAATTTTTATCAAAAACGATTTTAAAAATATTTTTAATTTTTTTTCCTAAAAAAAAAAACAAAACAAACATATAAGTATTAACTTTATTAATTACTCATTCTACGTTTTGCTAGCTAGGATTAGAAGTTTGATTGTATTGCCCCTACATTTCTTAGCATAAAAGGCTATGCAAAGAAATGTGTAACAAGGTTGGGGTTTAAGTAACCGTGCTTACTTCTTATCTTATTCGGATAAGCACCTAATTATTGAGAAATCATAGATATCTTGCGTGTGATATCTGATCATCCACCTCTTAGCTATTGTTGCGTCCAGGAGTATTCGCGGCGGTAGAGAAATATCATATTTATCGTCTTAGCGTTGTACGAAAATCCGGCACGCAATCAGATAAGGAGAGAGGGTCTAACATTTATGAGACACCAAGATTTTTACGTGGAAAACCCCTGAAAAGGGGGAAAAACCACGGGGCCTAGCCCAGTTTAAACGAATCCACTAGTATTTGCAGTCGATTACAAATGAGGCCCTTCCCTGGAAGAAGGCCTTAGCTTGATGTACATCTTATGGAGTACATTACATGATGTAAATACAAAGAGCTACTATCGACGTATTCGCTTTGTTAGAAGGACTGCAGTCGGCGGGCGACGTAGGTCAGGAGGACCATAGTCAGCTGGCGACGGAGGATTGTAGTCGGCGTGCGACATAAGTCAGGAGGACTGCGGGCGACGGAGGTCGGAAAGACTGTAGTCGGCGGGCGACATAAGTCAGAAGGTTCGTAGTCAACAGGCGACGGATGTCGGAAAGACTGAAGTCGGCGGGCGACGTAAGTCAGGAGGACCGTAGTCGGCTGGCGACGGAGGTCGGAAGGATTGTAGTCTGACGACGAAGATCAGAAGGACAACGTCAGGTAGAAGTCCAGCAATGGAAAGAAATGCATCTTCGCATAGGCGTCCAGCGAAGTCCGATAATCGGTAGAAGTCCGGCGTCGGGTAGAAACTTGACGAAGAGTGAAGATACGACGTCGGGTAGAAGTCCGACGTCTTTGGTGGCAGAAGAGAACTCCGGCTTCACTTGGGCGGAGTTTCGGCTTCAGGAGGGAACTCTCTTGTAAATTGGGAAGAATTCCAACATCCCATGGAAGTTGGGCAGAATTCTGGAGTTCTCCCGAATATCCGGCAGAGTTCCGGCGTCTTCAGGCAGCAGAAAGAGCTCCGGCGGTGGTCGAGGAGGAGCTTCTTCCTTCTCCTCCTTCTCTTCTTCTTCTCTCTCTTCACTTGAGTCCCTTTGGTGTAGAACGAGAGCTCTATTTATAGTTTTTCTGGAGTGGCATAGCCCATAAATAGGCGTGATATCAGGGGCGAAATGGGAGTGTTTTGAATGGACGGCCGATATCGAATCCTTTGATCATGCACCGTTCGTTGGGCATTTGAAGGCCTTAATAATGTCAGAATTTGGCGATCTTGGGCTCGTTGGATTTTTCTCGTCGAGCCGTTCGATTCGAATATAATCTCGTCAAAATCGGAGACCGTTTGGTAACTCAAATTGCGGTTTGAACCTTCCAACAGCGCTTTGAGGCCTTGATTCGGACTCATTTGGGCTCGGATTGGGTTGATCTTGGTGTCGTTGGGTTCGTATTTCCGAGACGATCAGTTTGACTATAAGCTCGCTGAAATCGGAGTTCAGGTGCTTCCAAAATTAATTTTTGAAGTTTCTAACTAGCTTTTGCCTCAAGATTCGTGCCCGATCAAGATAATTTTAGGATGATGTATCAGCTATAAATCAATCATGTCAGCTTTCCTTAATGAAAGCTCTGACAGCTGCTCAAATGCGTAAAAGAAGTTTTTTTTTTTTTTTCAGTAAACAAATAATTAATGAAAAAAATTATGATAGATATTTCAATAAAATTTTAGTTATGATTTTTTTTTTTTAAGAATTAAGGGATAGCAACTAGACTCACACATAGAACATATATGTAAGATTCGAATTCAAGATCTCTTAGTTAGTAGCCATAACACTCAACCAACAGAATCAAAGATATCTATATACTTATTTTTAAAAAATTAAATTTATTTTATAATCAGTATAATTCAAGAATAATCTATCAAAGTTTTGATGATTTGAAAATCTATTTCAATCAAATTTTGACATGGATATTCTCACATAATTTTTTTTTCATGATCAATAATCAAGCAAGTAAGCAACCACCGTTAATAAATTAGGCTTTCGTAGCACTTTTTCGGACCTACTACAGTGGTTTAAAAACTACTGCAAATTCGCTGTATTTACGTTCGTTGAAAATGCTTTAGCAGCAGTTTTATAAGTGTTGTTGTAGGAATGATTTAACAGTGCATATATATATATATATGTATATATATATATATATGTATATATATATATATATGTATATATATATATATATATGTATATATATATATATATATATATATATATATATATATATATATATATATATATATATATATATATATATATATATATATTAAATTTTGTGATTAAATTACAAATATCAATAAAATACTATACAAAAAGAAATTGAGTGAATATTAACAACATATAAATTTACAAATACTTTAGTACTTGCCTTCGTTGCCTCGCTGTCGGCGGTCTCTATGCTACTTCTCCGGTGGATCATTTGGCCTGGGATACAGACGCAGGATAAAGTTGAGCGCGAGCTAGGGCACGAGATTGAGATCAAGAGAATAGAAGATCTACAAAAAATATTTTGAATTGAAAGCAAGGGTGACAACGGTTGTCAAATAACCTCTACAAACTGTTGTCAAAATATTAAGTTTTTAATAATTTTTTAGTAGCGGTTAAAACTACTGTCTATACCGACCTATAGCAGCAATTTTAAAACCGCAACTAAAAACTGTTGTAAAAACTTTATATTTTTAGTAGTGAATTCGAAGATAACCATCTCAACAGCTTAACTCGAACAATATACTCATTAATTCTAATGAGTTTCAAATTTTTTTTGAAAATTTTGAACGTATTAGGTTGTAAATTCACACACACCATAGATGGAAGTTTCAAACTTTAGATCTTTTGAATGAAAGGCTAAGCTTTCAATAAATAGGTCAAGATGAACTGCAAATATGCAATACTATGAATGATTTTCGTGAGGTGAAAAGGGGCACTAAAATTTATGTTAAATCATTGAAAGATCTTTCATGGTCCCAACGAAATTAATGTTCATTGTTAGCTGGAGACAATCCCCGATGCCTCACGCAATTGAAATGCTTTTCTAATTAAAATGAATAAATAGAAGAAATAGTGACAAATTTATGTGGAAGGATTTCACAAACCGTAAGGCTTCGTTTGAGGAACAATTATTACGTCCTCCGATCGGATGCAGAGGAACATCCGGTCGTAGGAAAAAAAAAGTCGGTACCACGGTGTACCGAGTTTTTTGAAAAACTCGGTACACCTCGGTACCGCGTTCTTTTTGCCTATGACCGGATGTTTCTTGCATCCGGTCAACCGAACCAAATAAAAATCCTCGTTTGAGACGGTTTTATATTACTTTTTTTTCTGTCTAAGAAATTTGTGCACTAAAAATAGCTTTATAAAACAATAAAAAATCATTCTAAATTGGAGCGGCTTTCTTACTGTTTCTTAAAACAACTTTGTAGTACCAAAATTTAATTTTTTATACTAAAAAATTATTTTAAAAATAAATAAAAAAGTCATCCCAAATGAAACCAAAAGCTACTCTTTGCAATAAAAGAAATAATAGAAAAAAATATATATATCATTCAATCAATTTTTATTGAAACACTGAAATTTTTCATTCAGAAAATATCATCAAAGACAAATACTTTTCATTGCTGATGGAAAATCACAGCTTCAATTGCGCATCCACATCTGATAGTTTCCTAACGCTATATTATTAAGCTTGCCACAACGATGCGCGATAGTAATCTGCACGAAGTCGACTGCGTGGAAAAAAAGACAAGATGGTAGAAGTGTAATTTGGAATAATGATGGGGTGTTTTTGAAAATTGGGAAGAATCCAAGAGTTAAGCTGTATGGCATTGCTCATGTGATAAAATTTTGGACTATGGTGATAATGTTTTAAAAAGTTATTAATAATCGAAGTTAAAATGTGATGAAATATTTAGACTTTATTTCAGACGGTTTCTTTACTGTTTTTTAAAATAATTTTTAATTCAAAATTTTAAAATATGATTAAAAAAGTATTTTAAGAAGCAGTAAGAAAATCATCCCAAAACGAAGTCTTAGATTTCATTTGGGACGACTTTCCTACTGCTTCTTAAAGCAGTTTTCTAGTACAAAAATTAGAGTTTTTGTACTATAAAGTTGTTTTAAGAAACAGTAAGAAAGTCGTCCCATACAAAACCTTAGATTTCATTTGGGACGACTTTTCTTCCTGCTTTAAGTAGTAGTAAGAGGCTTCGTTTGGAACGGCTTTCTTATTGCTTCTTAAAACAATTTTATGATTTAAGAAGCGATAAGAAAGCCATCTCAAATGAAATCTAGTCACACTTTCAATAAGAGAGATTATTAATTTATTATAAATAAATGTCATATGAATAATAGTCATACTTCTTTAAAATATGATTAAAAAGTAACTTTTAACTATATTTTGTCATCTGTAATATTGGCTAAAAAATCTTATCATGCTGATGGAGACTTTTAATAATTGAGATTGGGGGTTGGGATAGTGATAAATATATAATTTTGTATGACACGACGAGATCTATTACGCGCAT
Organism: Dendrobium huoshanense; assembly: GCA_016618105.1. Classification (NCBI taxonomy): domain Eukaryota; kingdom Viridiplantae; phylum Streptophyta; class Magnoliopsida; order Asparagales; family Orchidaceae; genus Dendrobium; species Dendrobium huoshanense. The sequence goes on along the minus strand of CM028349.1, from coordinate 32,569,329 downwards.
ATATTGTCGCATACAGATTAAATATTCTATAAAATTTTGAAAGGTTAAGGGTGGATTTAAGATTTCTTTATATATCATAGAATTTTTATTAACATGAAATTAATTATATAGTTTTCTAAAATCTCTTAAATGGATTGAATAATTGATAAGAGAACATTTTTGCCCCATAATTTTAATAATCTAGCTCTTACTTTAGAAATAAATTTATGATATGCATATTTAATGATTAGTATTCAAATACCTCTCTATATGAAACCTCCAAATCATTATTCATCGAGGTTAATTAGAGCTTCACAAAATCTCATATTTTCTATCAATTTCATTATCGTAAGCATATCAATAGGATTATTTGTCCCCTTAATCTTAATGAGTTATAAGGCACTAATTTCAAGAAAAAATAAGTACTATTGAGTTATATGCATTTTGTCTGAGACAGAAGGGAGATATAATTTATCAACTGAATGACACTTTGGCTATCAAAAAGTAAGCAATATCTTCGTTTTTCCTATCAAGTTCTTCTAGAAGAAATTTGAGCCAAATCAACTCCTTATTGGCAGCCGGGTCAATTTCGGGTTACCAGTTTGATCCAAACCCGACCCGTTTTTTAAACTGGTCAAAAATTGAAATCCGAACTCAACCTGTTTGTTAAAAGGATCAACCCTAACATGGATTTTCCTACACGGGGTCGAGTCGGGTTGATAATTGACACCCCTACTCATACACGTATCACATATGTAAAACTTGAACCCAAAATCTCTTGATCGACATCCTCCTTCCAATGCTACATACATTATTTTATATCTACAAATAAATTTCTTATTTAAAATAGTTAAATGAATTGAAATCGAGCAATTTGTCTCCACCTCCCTTTTTTTTTTTTTTTTTTTTGGGTAAACCCGGGGCTTGAAGCCCATATATTAAAAAGCTAAAAGCAAATTACAAGTAACCTGTGGAAAGAAAAAGCCAAAAACCCAACTAAAAAACAAAAATTACATTTGAATGAAGGCAAGACCAAAAAGACACTTGGCATACAAGGACTCAGAATAGCAAAGTCTCATTCATCAAAGTTAATCGTATAAGAGAACCAATCCAGGCGGTTGCAGTATTAGCCCGAGGAAAAACCAAAAAACCGAATTGATTAGAGGCCATCACAGCATCCAGCCTGGAAGCAGAAGGGGCAAAAACGAGCCAGGTTGCCAAAGAGGCCCTCCATAGCTCGGAGAGACTTGCTGTGCTCATCATTGTCTGAATGCCAACCGTCCACCTTTCTTGCCAACTAAGATCAGTGTAGTAAACCTGGAAGATAGGAGTAGAGCAATCCACAAAAAATCTGGGAACTGAGAGAAAAAACAAAACCTCCCAGAGCCAAACATGAACCTCCCAGGTCAGAAGTGTAACCAAAAAGCTGATAAGATCCATATTATCCCATCTGGAGATAATCAAAAAACCAAAATAAACTGCATCTGCCAAATGATGATGAAACGAAATTGTAGTTGACAGCACAATGTTCCAAGAAGAAGCAGCCAAAAAATGGCTCACTGGACGCCCAGAAAATCTTGAAGAAGAGAGGTTTTGTTTTTCCATTTTACCAATTTATGCCTAACAGCCTCCAAAATATTGCAAATGATTTTGGTTACATTGGAGCAATTGTTTGAAAAACGGCGTTGATTTCTTTCCTTCCACACATGGTAAACAATGCAGCTTAAAACCAATAAGGTTAAATCTTTACCCTCTCTATTTGCCCGCAATGTGTTTTCAATAAATTCCATGGCCTGAGCCAAATTTGGTCTAAGCAAAAAGCAATTTAACTTAGGCAAAATAATCTTAAGGACATAAAAAGAGAAATCACATTCAAAAAATAAATGGGAATGGTTCTCTAAATGTCCAGAGCAAAGTGAGCAATTAATAGGCACCATAATCCCTCTAAGACGCAAGTTATCCGCTGTTTTCAACTTTCCAATACGGGCCATCCAAGTAAAACATGAAAATTTTAAGGCATGATTCTTGTGCCAAATAGCTTTGTGCCAATCAACCGAAGGGAGATTCGAATAATACATTTCAGTGTAACCTTTAAATTCCCATTTGATATTTCCATCCCATAAGACAATATTGTTCTCTTTAATAGCCACAGACTTAATCAGCTCATGAAGATTGGGAGGGATGTGAATAGGTATGTGCCATAAATCATTCCAGAAAACATCTTTTAGCCTTATATTCTCCAAGCCAGAGATAGAAGAATAATCCCCAATAGAATTGCCATTTAGCCACGGGTCCCAGTAAAATGAAAGAGTGCTGTGAGAAGCAACAGGGAAAGTTAAAAGCTGTCGAATTTTCATGAATGTATCATTGATGCGATGCCAAGTTCTGGAGGCAGAAGGAGGGGGATGCTTCATGGGAGATATGTATTTCCACCTCCCTTTTTTAAGGGAAGAACCAAAACCTTTTGTTTTCCTTCACGTCGTGGTCCTAAATAAAAATAGCCCAAAAAATCCACCGTGTTTATTAAATAAAAATAATAATTTAATTAACATTTATTTTGTCCGTACGTTATAGTTGTCAACTTTTTATTGATATAAATGTCAATATTATTTGCGCTTTCGCCACCTCTTTGTCGAAGTAAACTAAACGGACAATCGCTAAATGTGCATTTAATTGTTCGATAAGGACGACGTAGAATAAAAATCTCATCCTCATTGTCAAGGCTTGATTGCATTGTTGTTCTGTACTGAATTATATATATTTATTTAAATATTTCATTGGTTGCGTGAAGGCTTTTTTTTTTTTTATAATAAAGGCCCATTGATTTGTTGAAAAAATAATGTAAAATAGTATATGATAAATTTTTTTAATGAAATAAAGTAAGTATGTTGAGATTTGTTCTAGATTTTCTCATTTTGAAACTTAATTTTTTTATTTTGAATATGATTAAAGCTTAATTAATTTTACTAAAATAAATTTCGATGTATTAATTAGTATTAATAAAGATAGCTTGATAAGCTGACGAGCTAAGTTTGAAACGAAGCTCATATGATATATTAGCTCGAATTTAAAATTGAACTCGAATTAGTGGCTTAATAAGTTTTACTTGCGAGTTCGTTAACGAGAGGAGTTCGATTTAGCTCACGAGCCAGCTTTGCTCACTTATACTTCTATGTGAGACTATTCATGATAAAATGAGAATGACATATGACACATTTTTACTATTAAATCTGGCTTCATTTATGTATACTTTTGGAGATAAATTACATATGAATGTATTTAAAAATTATTAAATTCATTTTGTGAATATTATTATTATATATATATAAATTATATTATATTTATTTTAAATTGAACTAATTAATTTTTAGACCCATTGATAATCATCTAACCAAAAATTATATCAAAATATCTCTAGTTTTTTTTCTACTTATAGATATACATTAATTTATCATCTTCATAGGAATCATGATATTTTTTATTTTAATTTAGGAGAAGTATCAAATTTGTTAAATTCATCATATTCATAGGGCATTTTAGTAATTCTCTACTGAAAGAACTTAACAATGTTAGAAATTTAATATTTCTCTTGAATCAATAAATAGGGTGACCTTTCTACATCAACTTTGAATTTGCTATATTTTATTGTACTAAAAACTTTTTTTTTTTTACACCCCTTCAGAAAACAAAAGAAGTTGATCAGTTCAATGCCACTTTCATCAGCGATCTTGTTTGATTGTGGGAGGTGAGTCAACCAACTCAAAAAATAGAGGAAGATCTTATCCCAAGTAATCAATCTTTTATTTGCATTCAAGAAAAGTATACCTTATTCTTTTATGAGGATTTGTTGCAAGTTGCAAAGGTCACCATCTTATGCTCTCTTCACTAACATGAATAGAAAATGAAAGAGTGAATATTATTGAGTTTAAAGATTTTTACTTTTCAAAAGTGGATCGGTTTGACATTTCGGATTTGTTTGAATAAAATGTAGGTATTTTGAACTTTAGATGTTTGATTTGAGGTGAAATTAATTTAGAAGTAACTTTAGAGGAATTTGAAACTCGCATCATAGTTTATTTTCAATGTATTAGAAATTTGTTTGATTTGATCGAATTTTAAGTTAGTACACTATGTGACATCGAGTATTTGTTGTGATCTCATTCCAATGGTGTTGGTAGATCTTGCTACGCATTGCTTATCAGAGACACTCTTTCACCTTGCACCGCTACCACCACACCTGTGAAGCCTTTTGGGCTTTGCCGACACAAGAGCTAGCCACAGAGCTGAGACACCCATACTTGTTACAACACCATTGCACCCACTTGCTAGAATTGCTTCTTTGCCCAATTAATGGATGTAGGCCTATACATATAAATGACTTATATTTTTATTTCCATTTATGATTTTTATGCTATTCTTATTTCAAACTTCAAAGAAAATTGGTCTAAAAACTCTCCTTCCATTTCTTATTATTCATAACAGTGATATATAGTAGTCTGAAAGTAAAATAATGAGAAAAGTGTCACAAATAAACTCTTATTATACATTATTTTAAACTTCAAAAAGTTATACTAAGGAAAAAACGTACTTAAACTTCACAATCTATTCGAGCTCTATAGCAATATATATTAATAAATATTTAATAGATATCAATATATCACACACATTAGATTTTATTATTCAACCGACAAAAAACAAGAGAGAACTTATAGTGCATATCAATCCTTTTTTTTCACCATAATTTAATTGTATTTTTAATAATTTTTTTAATGTTTTTCATTTTTCTATATCTCAATCTCTCATTTCCTTTTAGTAACACATGCACAATATTATAGGGATTGGATCAAACGGGACTTGTTTTGGACTGGAACATTCGTAGCGGCAGCAAAATATGGAGTTTAACGTCCTAGTTTTATACGAAGATCCAACGCACATAGACAAATAATAGTTGGGGGTGCAATATTCATATTAGAAACTAGAGTTTTTACATTGAAACTCCTGAAGTGGAGGAAAACCATGGGGCCCTACCTATGAATCAATTATTGTTTTACAGTTGATTACAAATAAGGCCCTTTCATAGGGGAAGACCTTCGCTTGATGTTGCTAATATACATCATGTAGAGTGCATTGCATGATGGGAGTTAGAAAAATCGATGTTTACATGTTCGTTTACTTGGCATGACAATAGTTAGTGGGCGATGATAGTCAGAGGGACCGTTGTCAGGCGACGAAAGTTGGACGTACTGTAGTCCGGCGACTATGATCGAGGAGACGATATTCTAGATATGATGTTTGAAGAGATCGTAGTCGACGAACGACGTAGGATGAAAACATCATAATCGGGTTACGGTAGTTAGAAGGATTGTAGTCTAGAGACGGTGGTTGAAGAAACAGTAATTGGTGGGCGACGTAGGTCAAAAAAATCATAGTTGGGTGACAATGGTTGTAAGGACCATAATTGATGGGCGACGGAGGTCGGAAAGACCGTAGTTGGGCAAGGGAGGTCGAAAAGTCCATAAATAATCAGGTGACGGCTGTAGGAAAGACCATTATCAGCCGGCGACGGAGGTCGGAAAGATCGTAGTCGAGTGACAGAAGTCAGGGAGACCTTAGTCAGAGGGCGACAGAGGATCTTAGATTTCTCTTCCTCTCATCTTCTTTCCCTTTCTTCCTCCTCCCCCTCTATGAAGAATGATGAATCTATTTATAATTTTATGAGAGTGGCATGTCTTGTAAATATGGAGAAAATCAAAGGCATGTTGGGGGTGTTTTTAGATAGATGACCGATATTAACTCCCTTGAGCATAGACTGTTTATTGAGTATTTGAGTTCCTTAATGATGTTAGAACTTGATGAACTTATGCTTGTTGGATTTGTCTCGTCGAGCCGCTCGATTTGACTATAAGCAAGTCATATTTTGAATTTATTTGGTTGTCCAATGTATAGTTTAAACCTTCTAAACGTGTTTCAGATCTTTGATTTGAACTCATTTGGGCTTATATTGTACTGAATTTGGTGTCATTGGGTTCATCTTTTTGATACGTTCAGTTCGACTATAAGTTTACTGAAATAAGAGTTTCGATGGTCTCAAAATTAATTTCCAAAGTTTTCAGTGAGAATTTACCCCGAGATTTGCGCCCAATCAGAAATTTCTTTTGATGATATATGAGGCCTATTTCCATATATGTTAGACTTTCAACCCATGACATTGTGGTTGGGGCCAAACCTCTCAAGCACTAGGCCAAGCACATACGTAAAACTCGTATCCAGGACCTCATTGTTGGTAGCCAAAGGTCCCAACCAACAGATCAAGATGAACTGCATATTAATTAAGTAATTAAATAAATTGTATTTAAACTGGTTACTTTTAATTCCTTCTATTTTTCAAATATCATTTTTCAACTTTTTTGCTTTTAATCTCAACAATTTGGTCACTCGAGAGTCCAGATCTCAGAGCTCTGAGCCTCTGACTATGTAAGTAAATTGTTAGAATTATACTAAGAATTAGAGCATTTGATGGTGAACACATCCCCTTATTAGGCCTTTTTTTATTCTCATCGATGAGCACTATTTCTGTGTGCTTCGTCTAGCCCTTAACATATATTCTCACATTGTAAGAATTAGAGCGCCCTTTGCATGAGAATAAAATATGATCGCATCTTTTCCTTTTTGAACTTTCCTATCGTATGTATTCTTAGCATTCAATCATATCATTATCTTGTTTAATTAATGTTAATAATTAGATACTAACGTCAAATTTGTTGAATAAACTTTTCATTTAAGTTAGAAAATTTAGTTGTTAATATAATAATCATATGTGCATTCATTAGGCTTCATTTGAGAAGAAATTATTCTATGCGGAGGCAAGACGTAGTTGACGTCCGGAGGTGAATCAGATGCAGCCACGCCGGCGGTACCGGCACCGAGCAATACCGAGCTGCGGTACTGAGAGAGGGGGTGACGTGGCATATTCTAGTTGGTCTCCGAACGACGTTCGACGTCGGCACAGAATAATTTTTCTCATTTGAACCAGTTTTCTTACTATTTTATAAAGTAAATTTTAAGTATAAAAATTTCTAGTATTAAACTGTCTTAAACTAAACCAATACTTATTCTTTAACGAGTTTATATATATATATTCATACCTTGAAAATAATTTTTTTAATTTAGCCAAACATTCATATTAATTTGTGAAACAAATTTCATTAAATTTTTGACTTCATATGCCTCATAGTACACATAGTTGGAGAAATATTCGGATTATTTATTTACTTGAAAAAAATGTCTCAATGTCCAATTCAGACTAAATTATAATATTTCTATATGCAAACTGTTTATTGAAGTTTATATTGAATACAATTAATTAGTTCGAACTGGTTTGAATTCGAGCCTTTGTCCAAACTTGAGCTAAACCTTTTTTTGAACCTACGATGCCTTTCCAAGGTGAGTTGGTTGCACAATGTCAGTCTCATTGCAAGATATCGACCATAGGAGGTTGTCCTCATGGAGCAACCATTGCAAAAGCCTCTTGTCCTCAATAACATCGGGAATCCCTATCGAGCTGTCATGGCGTCGGGAAACAACGTAAGAAAAAATCTAAGAAAAAGTAATGTTTTGTTTTGTTGGATCTATTTTTTGGATGCTGTGTACTCTAGCTTATGGTTGGTTTGAATTTTGCTTTACGTCCTACTTTTGGTGTCGTCTGCCATCTGTGAAGATCCTGGATCCTGGACTATGATGAGATTGCTTTCTACCCCACCTCGCTGGACTTTGCTTGCTGGAAACCTTGGTGGCATACACTCTTTCTGTTCCAAGCTTTTTTTGGGTGGTGGCTGTTGCTTGTTGGATATCTTTTGTTTGGGTTTTGACTTGTTGCCTCAATGGATCACTCTTTATTGGCTACGTGTGGGTGTAGGAAGTTCCTAAGTTCGGCTAGCACCATTGCAGCCTTTGTTGCACCTTTTCTCCATTGAGGTCGTTGTTCTTTTGCTATTTTTTTGTTGTAATTCTGTTTAGCTCAGCTGGAGCTTGGTTATAACCTCTTTTTAATTGAATGAATTTGGGCTAGTCCCCTTCTATTATTTTAAAAAGAAAATCTTCTCCTCATTCACCATCAATCTTGACAAAGCTGCTCCCGATGTGCTCTTCACAAAATACACTTCCCCACATATCTATATATATACTATCTATATTATCTATGTTACTATTATAAAAGGGGCTTGAGTTTTCTTTCACAGTAAATCCTGGCCATCCAATTTGATTAATTTTAATTATTTAAATCAAATCTTAACATTTCATTTTAATTATTATAATTATAATTAATTAATAATTATAACTTTATTTGATGTAATAATAAACACCTCTTGGGATTCTATTTCATGCCAACATCTAAAACGAATGTATGGCTGCCTGCATCGAGTCCCTTAGGATACCGCCCCAACTAGGCTTTAAGGCTTCGCATGAAGAAAAAGTTCGCCTTCCTCCTTCTGTCGGAGTCGCTGCTTCGCTAAACGAGCGCATTGCTGCCTTGCACCTTGAGTCCCTTCGGATACCGCAGGCTTTAAGGCTTCGCGTGAAGAAAGTGTTTGCCTTCGTCCTTTTGTTGGAGTCGCCGCTTCTTGCTTTCTTTGCTCGGAAGTCACCTCGAGAGTTCACTGCGAAGGTAATGATCTTTGTCAAGCCTTTTTTGTTCCTGTTCATGTTGGCTCGGAAGTCGTGACAAGAGTTCGCAGCTCTGAAGTCGCCTTTGGTGACATCCTGACCACGATACTCTATGATTGTGGCTCCTTCCAGCAAGAAAGCAAAGGATATGACAAATCAAAAGTATTTAAAGTATTTATTGTTGCAGAAGTCTATAACTACATATTAAAATTTCATCTACAAAGAAAGGAGAATGATTATCTATATCACAACCAATAAATCAGTTAATTATAAAATAATTGTTCAGCAATAAGGTGGTCGGAAAAAGATCTTCCAAAAATAATTCTGATATGATTTGTTGGAACTGGTGCTTGATTGATTTGATGCCTTTGAAGGCGAGCTCTCTCCACTTCATTTTCAGACCAAAAAAGCAAAATTTTTGAAGGGCTCACAAATTTCTTTGGCATGCTAAACGGGCTAATGAGTTTAATCTTTCTATTCTTTCCTTTCGGCTTTTTTCAAATCTATATGGTTAGATGAAACTTCCACAAAATACAGATTTCATGCTTTGTTTTGCCTGTTGACATGGTTTTTGCTCATTTCAAGCTCTGGGTTTTTCATAAAAAATTATATTTTTGTATTCTTTTTCTGCTTCATTCTTATACATGGTCGAATAAACTTTAGTAACTTTGTCTTTTTTCTCAAAGGTTTTGTTGTTTGTAGTAGTTGTTTATTACTTATAAACTAGATTTTTCGCAGCAGATGTTAGTAGTGGTTTGTAAACCGCTACCAAAACCCTATTTTAGCATTGATTTTTATTGCTTCAAATTGCACCGTTTTTTATCGTTACAAATTGCACTGGTTTTAACCAGTGCAAATAGCATCGGTTTTAACCCCACGAGAGCCCCGCGCCGCCCTTAAACAGATTGAGAATCCCAAATTCTTCCCAGTCTTATGTGCATGAACTTCTCGGCTCTCCATCTTCTGCCACCATGACTCTCAAGCAGAGCAATCCACAGCCGAGCGGAGAAAACCACTGTCGGGGGACAATCATTACTGTCGGAAATGCCCGTCCACTCGCACATCCGCTCGCTTTTCTTTAGTGTGAGTCTCTTCTCCTTCTTTCCTCTTCTTCTTCTCATTCTTCTTCTTCATCTTCTTCTCTCTCTACTTCTCATTCTTCTTCTTGTTTTGTTACAATAATCTCTAAAATTAAAAAAATGTTCAACATACATTGATACGATCGAGACCTTTTGAGGGGACTCTAATCGATATGATCTTGTTCGAGCTTCAGCTATTTGGATTCCTCCAAGCAGCCTCCTCATACATTTCTCTTGTATGTATCTGTTTTATTTCGTTCCCTTTTCTCCGTTAATAAAGCTTTAAAATACTGACATGTTCATCCCGTTTCCAGTTCAGACAAAGGCGAATATCAAGAGGAAACTGATTAAAAGCATTAGATTCCTTAATAGGTTTCTTTGTGATTCCTTATTTTAGCACAAAGTTAAGTGTTAGCATACCATGTATTGCACAAAGTTAAGTCTCTTTGATTTCAATTGGATTCAATTTTTAGTTGACTCCATATTTATATATACATATTTTAATTATCCTTTAGTGGACCTATCCATATTATGATTTTCTTAAGAATTTAGAAGTCAATCTTAATGTGTTTTACATCAGAATCTTCACATAAATTTTTTTAATAAAAATTACTATGAATTTCTTTATGTTGTGAAGGCCTTCTATCAATATCAAATTTCATAGCTATTTTAAATTTGTTAGATAAAATTTTAAAATTAATGCATTTAATTGCTAATAAATAGCAATAATTAAAACTACTGCTAACATTTAATAATTAAAGTTCTTATTTTTAAACTACAATAATTCTAGACTTGTCAATATTGGATCCGATCCGAACCCGATCGGAAAATTTCGGGTTTGGGTTGACCCAAACCCGAAGCGGGTCTGGTTTGGGTTCTGAAAACCGACCCGTTTGAAAAACAGGGTCGGGTTCGGGTTGACCCGGGAACCCGGGAATAACCCGAAATGACCCGGAAAGCACACAAATACGTCTGCGTGGAGTGACCCAACCCGCTTCCCGGTTGCCCCGCCTGCCCGGCCGCGTCACGTCGTGGTGCGTCCCGAGGCTGCCTTGCATCGCGTCCCGAGGCCATGTCGGGTCGCGTCCACGCCATTTTCGCAGCAGTTCCGCGCCGCGTCCAGCATTCGCTGTAGTCCCGCGCCTCTTCCGGCGTCCAGCGGTTCCGCGCCGCTTCCGGCGTCCGCGTCCAGCGATTCCGCGCCGCGTCCGGCTTACGCGGGTTGGGTTCGGGTCCAGAAAATCGACCTGTTTGCAAAAACGGGTCGGGTCGATCCGAACCTGAATAGTGCCGGGTCGGGTTCGGGTCGGAACCCGAAATTGACAGGTCTAAATAATTCTAATAAAAAAAAAAACAGGAAGAAACTTTATATAATTGGGTTAGTTTCATATATTTATTCATGAAATTTTACTTTACATGAAAATTATAACTCCATCCATAAACGATTAATCAACATTCAACATGAGAGTGCTTAAGTTCTTCTCTGGAGGAATGTTTGTTGCAGGGATTTTTGTGCCCTTTTGAAGACTTAAGGTGTTCTTGCTTGAGGGGTTTTTTGGTTGAAATGTTGTTGGAGGATTTTTTAGGGTTTGACTTGAAGCATCAACAAAGGGAGGTGCAAATTTACGAAATCTCTACACTTTTTAGGATTTGACTTGAAGCATCAACAAATGGTTAGACTTAAGGTGCATTAATAAATTACTCACTTGGAGTCGCGTAATATTATTTTCTCTTTCGATTTCATGCATGATTCATGAGTTGTTTGAGTCTGCATTTTTGTTATCTTAGTTTTATTCATGTTTATTTGGAAATATTTTTCATTTATGCAATAGGAATTGTAGTTTTCCTTCTCTCTCATAATTTCATGTTTTTGCTTATTTTTATTTATACTATCGTTGTCTTGACCCAATGTATCCATATAGTGAAACCAAAGCAAACCCAATCTCTCAAATTCAAACTCACCTTCAAGATCTAAAACTCTCTTGCATATCTCCATTGTTTACTTAATGTGTTCTATACAAGTAATTTAAGTGTCTTAATTTATTTATATTATCTATTTTATACCCTATGTTTAGTTATGTTGATGTATTTTTTGTGATATCATGCTTGAGATAATATTATACGATTTTTTTTTTTTAAATCATCAATGCCAGTCTCAAGCCCAGATGAAAAAAGTCGAGAGTTTATTTTTGTTGCATTAAAAAAATTATGTTGTTATTCTAAAAGTTTAGAAAGGAGTAGAATATTTGACAGACTTTGAAATATCATCCATGCTTGATAGAATCAGCTTAAAGACATAACAAATTGTGGCATTGCAATTATAATAAATGTATATTTAGACACATTCATGTATTCCTTTATGATATCCTTTTTTTTTTTTTTTTTGCATAACAAATATTTCAATTTATTTTTTTGGATTATCTACATGAATTGTCTACATCAATTATATTGAGACTGTGATTTTTTTTGCCTATTTATCATCTACTTCTAGCCTGAGGCTGTGACTACTATATAGACCTGTCAATTTCGGGTCACGAGTCGGGTTCAGGTCGAACTCGGAACTGACCCGACACTATTCGGGTTTGGGTCAACCCGACCCATTTTTGCAAATGGGTCGATTTTCCGTACCCGAACCCGACCCACTTCGAGTTCGGGTCAACCCGACCCGACCCGCGTTGGCAACGCGCACGTCGTGCCGCAGCGTGTAGCGGGGGAAGCAAACGCGGGGCAGCGGCTGGGGAAGCAAGTGCAGGGTGGGGCAGTCGCCGGGCAGCGGACGCGGGGCAGCAAATGCGGGGCGGAGCAGCGGATGCGGGGCAGCGAACAGCGTGGGAGGGGGCAGCGGGCGGCGGAGGCAGCGGACAGCGGGGGCGGGGCAGCGGGCAGCGCGGGCGGGAATCAAAATTTTTTAAATTAAATGGGTTTTCGGGTTGACCCGGCAACCCGTTGGGTCAACCCGAACCCGACCCATTTTTGCAAACGGGTTGATTTTTCGGACCCGAACCCGATCCGCTTCAAGTTCGGGTCAACCCAAACCCAAAAATTCTGGGTCGAGTTCGGGTCGGATTTTCGGGTCGGGTCCAATATTGATAGGTCTACTACTGTATTATTGATTTATTTTCTTATTAATTTATCATATGATGCCCACATTGAGATTATGCCTTCACTCATAATATAAATTTGAATTATAGTATGTCTAGAATTGATATGTCCTCAAAAATTTAACTTGATCAGGCACGAATCTCGAGGCAAAAAGCTAGTTAGAAACTTCAAAGATTAAATTCAGGAGCTCCTGAACTCCGATTTCAGCGAGCTTACAGTCAAATTGAGCGTCTTTGAAATTTGAATCCAACGACACCAAATTCGACTCAATCAGAGCCCAAATGAGCCCGAATCAAGAACCTGAAGCTCTGTTGGAAGCTTCATACCACTGTTTGAATTACCAAACGATTTCCGATTTTAACGAGCTTATACTCGAATCGAACGGATTGACGAGACGAATCCAACGAGCCCAAGATCACTGAATTCCAAAATCAATAAGGCCTTCAAATGTCCAACTAACGGTGCACGATCGTAAGATTCAGCATCAGCCGTCCATTCGACCACTCCCTATTCGCCCCTGATCTCACGCCTATTTACGGGCCATGCCACTCCAGAAAATCTATAAATAGACCCCTCATTTCTCTTGAGAAGGGGATCCAAGCAAGAAGAGAAGGAGTAAGAGAAGGAAGAAGCTCCTCCTCGACCACCGACGGGACTTCGTCGGACCATCGCCGGAGCTTCGCCGGACCACCAGAGGAACTTTGCCGGACTACCGCCGGAGCCTCGTCGGACCACCGACGGAGCTTCGTCGGACCACCGCCTAAGGCCCTCACCTTCACCTGAGGCCCTCATCTTTGCCAGAGGCCAACACTTTCACCTGAGGCCTTCACATTCGTCAAAGGTCCTCACCAACACCTGAGGCCTTCACCTTCGCCTAAGGCCATCACATTCGTCAGAGGCCCTCACCCTCACTTGAGGCCCTCACCCTCACCTGAGGCCCTCACCTTCGCTACAGGCCCTCACCTTCACCTTGAGGCTCTCTCCTCCGTCGGACTACCGCCTGACGCCGTTGCTTCGCCGGAGCACCATCTGAGGCCTGGACTTTTGCTGGGCCACTATCTGACGCCCAGAGTTCTACCAGAGTACTGCCTCACTACAACGGTCCTCCCGACCTCCGTCGCCTATTATGGTCCATCCGACCTCTATCAACAGACAAGGGTCTTTCTGACCCCATTCTCCTGTCGACTAAGGTCCTTCTGACATTTGTCGCCTACTATGGTCCATCCGACCTCTATCAACAGACAACGGTCTTTCTGACCCCGGTCTCCTGCCAACTACGGTCCTTCTGACCTTCGTCGCGGTCCGTCCGACCTACATCACCTGATAATAGTCTTTCAGACCCTAGTCTCCTGCCGACTACGATCCTCCAGGCCAAACAAACATGCATATGTAACTCCTACCATGTAATGCAATCTATATGATGTACATTTGCTACATCAATCCAAGGCCTTCTCCCAAGGAAGGGCCTCATTTGTAATCAACTACAAATACTAGTGGATTCATTCAAACTGGGCCAGGCCCCGTGGTTTTTCCCCCTTTTTAGGAGTTTTTCATGTAAAAACTCTGGTGTCTCTTATGAATGCTACACCCTCTCTTTTTTTTGTGTGTGTGTTGTATCTTCGTACAATGCTAAGACGTTAAACTATATACTTCTCTACTGCCGCGAATACTCCAGGACGCAACAAGAATAATCATATTTATTCTTTCATCAAATTTAGTAATAGTAGTTATTTTTTTTTTTCTTTTAGGATTTACTTAGATTGTTTTTAATGTTATTATATCATGATTTATCTTTTTTGATTACCAGCCAAACTGCTATACTTAGAGTTTTGAGAGGATTTATAGAGTTGTAGACAAATTTTCATTTCTAATTACGTACATAAATAGATTGGGAACCCTCACATTATACATAAACTTGCTTCGGATCTTTAATTTTATTTAACTGAGTATATTTGATGAATAGCATAAATTTTATTTATTTTTTTAATATAATAAATTTGATCTTTTTTAAAAAATATATATATTTTTTAAATTCTAGAAATATGTACTTTGTGCACGTGCAATAAAACTAGTGTCGTAAGTCCCATCAAAGCAGGCCCCGCCCATTGAGATCTCGATCCAAGTTCCTGTTCAGCTCACATGAGATTGATTCTATATGCTGACCTCGTTTTTATAGGAAAACTTGCAATTGCCCTCGTCGTCCCTTTAAATCAATTTGAGCCAGAAAGCTGATTTGATCAAATCAATGAAATTTAACGGCGTTGAATCGATTTGAGTTGACTTGAGTCTGATTCACCTCGCCATTGTTGTTGATCCGTTAAATTGAATCGTGTCGAGCTCGAATTGATCAAAGCCAAATTGATTCCAAGAAATTAAGTGTGATTGAACCTCGTTGAATTAATTTGACTAGACTCAGGTCCCATTCCTTCGATAGCTTCGGTCGACATCAATTAACTTGTCGCGATATACGTTAATAAAATTTCATGTAAATTAATTTAAAACAGATCAGTCCAGATGAAACCAACATAAATAAAATCAAATTCGTTCAAATTAAACCAAAAACCAACCATTTTGTTTAGCCATTTGATTAATCTAGTCATTCAAATTTCTCAAAAGCATTAAATTGACGATTTAATGGTTGAATTTAAATCCTAATAGAAAATGTCTAAGGGGTTGTTTGATTGGTTGAAAAATGAATGCAGTCTCAAAGATACTTCAGAATAGTTTGGATGAATATAAAGAATATGCAAATGAATGTTTTTTGTTAGAATGACGGGTGACGACAACAGGAGGCTGTGGTGGCTGATGGTCAGTAGGGTCGGTGGCGGTGGACTATGACAGCCGACGATGCTTGATGAAGGTGGCCAATAGATGTGGCTGGTGGTGACCAACGGCGGCAACAGTGGTGGCGAAGGAGGGTGTCTGGCGATGGTGGCGGTGGTAGAGGAGGGCGGCCGACAACGGTTGGCGAGGGTTAAGCAAACTTGTGGTGTAAACGGTTTTCATTCAAAACCGAAGGAATTTGATTTACACTTGAAATAAACTTTTTTACATTACATTACATTTATTATACTTTATTTTGAATCATTTTATATTCCAATAAAACCCCCAAATTATAAAACTCTTGTATCTGAAATATTTTATGCCCTAAAATAATCCAACCAAATAGTTTTAGATTGAAGGGCATGATTAGGGTTGTCAAAACCGGGTCACGAGTCGGGTTCAGGTCCAATCCGAAATTGACCCGACATTGTTCAACCCGATCCATTTTTGCAAACAGGTCGGTTTTCCGAACCCAAACCCGACCCGCTTCGGGTCCGGTCAACCCAAACCCAACCCGATTCAGGTATATTTAATTAAATTTTTTATTTAATTCAATTTATTTAAATCTAAATCAAATTAAGGTAAGATTTACTTCAATTAATTTAAAATAAATCAAGATTAATTTAATTTGGGCAATAATATTTATAATTTTTTGAAATATCATTTACTTATTTCATAAAAATTCATTAAAACCCTCCTAAATTAATTAAAAAAGGGTCAAATCCGATTGATTTCGGGTTTCCGGGTCAATCCGAACCCATCCCAGTTCGGGTTCGGGTTGACCTGAATCCGAAAATTTAAGATCAGATTCAGGTCAAATTTTCTGATCGGATCAAATATTAAGACCCTAGGCATGATCGTTTTTTAAACAAATTCATCTATCCTAGAGACGTCAAGTAGGCAATGTGGGCTTCGGTGCGATTCCATTCGACCCAAACCTGGGCGTGCGATACATTTGAGCGAAACGAGAGAGAGAGAGAGGGTGAGAGACCAGTGCGAGCGAGAGACGGGCAGAGCTTCTTGCGTGCGTTTCATTCGATCGAACGGCTTCGGGCAGACGATCGAGCATACGATTGAGCCTTTCTTTTTATTTCACGCAAGAACATCAACGGTAAGTGTTCGATTTTCTTTCCAAACTGATGGGCATGTTTCATGTCCCGCTAAGATCGAACGATTGCACTTCTTGCTTCTCCCAAAGTGGCTTCCCTTTATTTCTATTTACATGGCTACATTGCTCCATTCTTCTTCCTCAAATGGCTATACCTATTTCACTTTCTTTTGAGAATCTTGATGGCAGAAAAACTAATGAGGGTTGCTGTTGTTATTTAGAAAGGTATTGGAGTTATATTTTCTTGCTAATATTTTTGAAATTATAAACCATTATGTAAAGATTTGTTAATTTTTCATCAATAAAAAGTGTTAGAATATTTGCTGAAGTTATATTTTCTTCTTTACATTTTAAATGGTAGCCGTGTGTTCTTGCTGAAATTGTATTTCCAATCCTAGGTTTTAGGGGCTTGAATTTTTTTTTAAGAGAAACTTGTTGGGTTTTAATTTCTTGTGCTACATTTTGATATAACAAGCAAAAAAGAACATCATCAGAGAGTCTCCCTTGTGGGATCTCAAAGATAAGAGAGATTAGAAGTCTTGTCATGCAAATATCCTTGCCTTAATGTCTGAAAAGTATAATACAGTGTTTATAATAATTCAATGCATTTGTTAAATATATACATCATAATTACCTAATAGATTCAAAGTGTCTTGCATTTCTTATTAAGTAAAGTTTTCTTATTAATATCATAAGCATGACATTGCGTTCTATTCATTGATTGGAGCTATTCGATGTATAGAACCATAGGTCAATTTGTGAAGGATTGGAAGATAGGAATTAAATCTCTTTTGTATTGTTACCTAAGTTATAAAATGATTTTACTATTTAAATATGATTTTTACTATAGCTAAGGGTAGATGGTGGGGCATGTGGCTTGCATGAAATGTTTTGGTGGAAGGGCAATTCGGTAAAGATCCTACCTCAAGCCCTTTAATTCAGATTTTGTCTAAAACGAGCCATGCTAAGATGGGAAGTTTTCAATTTTATGTTGGAGTGGATGAGGGAAGACCCAATCGGAAGCTGCAGCTGGTTGTGGAGTTGGCCGAATGAGGTAAGGTGCTCGGGTGGTGGGCTCGGTTGAGTGCAGGTGTTGGGTTGGTCGGTTAAAATGGGGAGTGAAGAAGCTGTTTCATAACAGTGGATTTTGGAAGCCAGGAAAGTAGGGAGAAGAAATCAATGAAGTAGGGAGAAGAAATTAAAGAAGTAGGAAGAGGAAATTAGGTAAGGAAGAGAAGAGAAAGAGAAAAGATGTAAGAAAAGTTACTTGGTGCTTGAAGGTAAGAATTTTCTTTAATGCCTCTAGGTAATTTGTAGGATTTGTGTATGTAATGATTCTAGTTAACATTGCTTTGTGGATGACTAAGGCGATCGAAGTGTAACATGAATGGGTATCGATAGAAATGTATGCGATTTAAAAATTTGGAAGGTATGTTGTTCGGGAATTGAGTTGATTGTATGAGTCTAATAATAGATGTGAGGATTTTCAATTAATAATTCGAGTTGATAAAGGTACCTTACACATGAGGCGGGGGTGACGTGTCTGAATTGGTTAGCTTGCACGTCGAGGAGGTAAGATATGCATTTTTAGTATAATATGAAACTTGATTGAGTAGACATGCAACCAATTTACATATAAGTCAATTATTTTATTCTATGATGCTTAGATGTACAATGCTATCATCTATTATACAACAAGTCATAACATAGGATTCATTTTTGAGGTAAAACAAACTCTTCTAATTTTGAATGAGAAAGATTTGCATCGCGAGCATGCTCACTTGATTGCCACCTCCACCCACTTCAGGCCACCACCGCCAGTTATACACCCGCTGGTAGCCATCGCCGCCAATTGCCGACGGCCACCGCCATCCTCCAGCTGCCGGTTACTGGCCGTCAGCCATCACTGTCCCTAACCGTCGACCACCACTATTGCTGGTCAACGATCATCATCGTCGTCATTCTCCTGTAGCAATAGCCACCACGCGCTGTTGGTCGCCGGCCACCATTACCACCATCCTCTGGCCACCACCGGCGCCGCTACTCTCTTCCGCCATTGTCACTTGCCGCCGACCGTTATTTTTGAACTTTACACTACATTCATTTTAATTCAAACCAAATAAAAAACCGTTCACTTGAATTTACTTTACACTCATATAAATAACTCTAAAGTATACACAGTTTTCTTTGGTCTCTTAGTTGGGTGCTTTGGCTACTAACTAAGAGGTTTTGAGTTCGAGTCATACGTATGTGTTGTGTGTGTGAGTCCGGGGGCTGTTCGTTAATTCTCTCTCTCTAAAAAAAAACTCTAAAGTATTCCTTTTACACTGCATTCTTTTTTTTAGTCAATAAAACAAACCCCCTTTAAACTGAACTATGGAGTTGCTTCAAGAGTCTTGTTCAGTCCGACGGACAATCATGATTCGTCTATTTTTAACTTCCTACGGCTTGCCCTATGAGTTGGGCAATTAGTGTCGTTGTCGCAATGCTCTAGCGTTGATCAAAGGTCCCGCTATTTGGGGTGATCTTTCATCCTCTTCTCTCTAATATCCCATCTCATCTACAAACAGGTGCAACACTGCTTCATTTTTTCTTTAAGTCCATACTGTCATTGTGCGTCAAATCTCAAGTCAGAAAACATGACTCATCCGCTATTCTTATAATTGAAACATAGCCGCTTTGTTTCTATCAGAGATGTGATGTTGTTTGTATTTCCCATATAAAACATCTGGTAGATCTAGTGATTTGTTTAGGCCTTGATAAACGAGTGTTACAATTGTGAACGAGCGGAGTGATGTTGCAGCATTTCCTCCGCTTCTTCTGTTGTTATTGTTTTTTTTTTTCCTCGTATGTGCACACTATTATAAATAAAGTGGGAGCCACCTCTGTGATTCTTTTCGTCCTCCCCTAGTGCTGAATCCAAGCAACTTCCGTTCGCCTCTATTTTTGTGGCCTTTGGACCATGGGAGAGAGAAAGTTGTCGCTGTCACTGGAGAGGAATCCCCCCCTGGTAGTTGCATCCGCTTGATATTGTCTTTGGTGAGTGCTATATTTCTATGCTGGATCTTTTATATGACCTGACGCAGCTTTATTCTTATTTTTGACCATCCTTTATGAGAAGAATATATTAGTGCAATATATCAAACCCCTAAACATAATGCTTCACTTATTCTATATTAAGAAAACTTATACAAGCATGCACTCATGAAGAAGCAGACTAACACTAACAACAACTACTAAAGATGATGAATACAACAATATACCGGTTTGCCGGGGCTCCAAGGGGGTGCTGCCCCCTGGCGGGGTTCAACCTGCCCGGTTAGGTCGTGTGGTCAAGGGGAAGCACCCCTGCGGGGGTTTCTTTGCTGACTTCTTTGAAATATATTTGTAAAATATATGTATGCTCATTTGCATTTATCCATCATTATATTTTTGAAGAGCCAACTGAATTATACATGCATACCATAATTTCTTGAATTTCTATGTTGAACTTTATAAACTAATTTGGAATTGATTGCCATTTGATTAGGGTTTTTGGAGCTGTTAAATAAAAAATTCCATCAATGGCCATACGTGCTCTCTTTCAAGCAAAAAACTCCAATATCTCCGCATCCCTTTTTGCAATCCTTGCAAAACCTCTTCATCAATTTTCTCATCCTCTTAAATGCAAGTGCTTGTATGGAGAACTTGTTTTGACAGAGCCAATCATGGAGCTACAACAACGCCTCTACCATGATGGGAGGCCGAGGGGTCCCCTATGGAGGGGAAAGAAGCTACTTGGGAAGGAGGCGCTCTTTGTGATACAGGGAATGAAGAGGTTCAAGGACAATGACGAGAAGCTTGCCAGGTTCATCAAGTCCCATGTCTTGCGGTTGCTGAAACTGGAGAAGATCACAGTGCTCAATGAGCTTGAGCGGCAACAAGAGGTCGGATTGGCACTCAAGGTATGCTTTTGACAATAGATGTGGTTTGTTATTTTCTTTAATGTTAAGAGTTTCAGAGTTTGTGGGTGAGTTAAGGGTTTTCTGATTCAATTCCAATCATCTATAACTATTTTATTAAAATAATATGTTGCTTGATTATTTATGGGAGCAGCAACATGCGTCTGCCATAGTATTCATGAGTAATTCACTCCGTTACTTTTTCATTCATCACAAACATTCTGTTTTTGTAGATATCATGTAAATAAGCTATTAAGATCATGATTTCAGGTGAAAGTCTCTTTTTTGTTGTCTTAGCATCAGTATGTTTCTTTTTAATTTTCTTTATATCTATTTATAATTTTTGGGAAATGATTTTTTGTTCTGTTGAAGGTTGTCTCTTGATAAATAAACTCCAGTATTCTTAATCAATGATTTACTTTCCTAAGTTTGTGAAATTGGATTGGTAAACATCAAAATATGAGTTGTACATTTTCTCTTATGGAGTAGATGACAATCTTAATCCTCAATTTATACCTTGAAGTTGGCAATCTTATGACTAGGATTTCTTTGTATTTCAAATAAGGGTAAACCTAAGGTTATTTGGATAGAAGTTGCTCAAAACAATTTTCCAAATTATATTTAACTCCTTATACAACAATCAACAAGAATTATTGAAGCATGGAGGATTCATGATGTTGACATCACATAGTTGAGATAAGGCTAATGATAGTGTTGATGCTGTTGCCGTTGCAATATATATATATATATATATATATATATATATATATATATATATATATATATATATATATATATATATATATATATATATATATATATATATATATATATATATATATATATATATATATATATTTAAAATCAAGCTAAACAACTTAAAAGCGCTAAAACTAAATTGCTCAATCAGTTGTGATTATTAACATAATCAAGTGTGACAAATAAATGCTTCTTCATATGATATATTCTACAAGTTGTAATGCACCATCAACAGAAGATTTATTGACATTATCATTCAACTTATCAGCAAACTTGACTTTGGTTCCTTCTTGATTTATTTATTTTATAATATCATCTAAATATGTACTTGGTTTAATGAAGAAGATTTCTGCTACGAAGACTTTTTTGTATGGAAAATCCCTTTTTGTTTTCTTTCCTTGATATTTTTTATCATATAGCTTGTAAACCCCTCTTTATAATCAGGGGTACATATAAGTGTGATTGTTAATAATTAATAGTGCACTATGATTCAGTCTCTTGGAGCTATAATGTATATTGCATTTGTAGCACATATTGTTTTGAAAGATGTGCAAGTCATATGAAAATCATAAATATTTACTTATAATTTAACAATACAAGTGGAAAATATTCTAAAAGAGAAAACAGAATCAATATGCATAATTAGAATGTTAAGTTCAATTTAACATACATGACAACATGAAGGTTAATGAAAATATTAAGATTGAAAAATAAACTTTCAAATTAAAGAAGTAATTAAATTTTCAAATAAAACCATCATTGATGTAGATATTGGGAGAGAATGATCCTCCTTTCGAATTCAGGATCAATTGTATCTTTGTTTTCCTTTGCTTTACTTTGATTTCCTTATTAAATTCTACTGTTTTTGTGTCCAAACTTGTGGTTTCTTTTGCAGATTTCACCAATATTCGTTAGGGTTGCTTGCGAACTCAAGCAAATCTAGTAGGATTGCTTGCGAACTCAAGTATTTCCTGTTTGGGACTTCGATGTTTGAGAGTTTTCTTTTTTTGTTTTTTGTTTTTTTTTTCTAATAACTTTTTTGAATTAGATCAAGGCTAAAGAGAATAAAACACTACCACTAAGTTGCTCATCTGATCTGTTGTTTGCTATAAAATTGCAGGGTAGCTTTATTTTGTGGTGTGGCTTCAATTTTATTGTATTTCTGGTGAAGACTGAAAATCTTAAATGTGTGCTAACTTTCAGATGTTCAGGTTAATTGAAAAGGAAGACTGGTTTAAACCAGATGTGTTTCTGTACAAGGATTTGATTATTTCTTTAGCAAAGGGTCAAAATATGGAAGAAGCTATGCAAGTGTGGGAGAGCATGAAGGAAAAGGAGTTATTTCCTGATTATCAAACTTATGCCGAGGTTATCAGGGGATTTCTCAGATTTGGTTCACCAGCTGATGCAATGAATGTTTACGAGGACATGAAAAAATGTCCTGATCCCCCGGAAGAGTTACCCTTCAGGGTACTATTGAAGGGACTTGTACCCCACCCTCTCTTGAGAAATAGGGTAAAACAAGACTTTATAGAACTCTTTCCTGAGAGGCACATTTATGACCCTCTAGAAGAGACTTTTGGCATGCAATGAGGTATTTATGTCCTAAACCCTAATTCCATCATACCCATTGATCTTATTTGGATAACTGTTGTGACAAAATTCAGTTTGAAAGTTATGTAGTAGTGTGTATGTTTGATTCTGTTGTATTTTATTCATCATGCTTAATATCTTAGTGGAGAAATAGTACTATGTACTTCTTTCTCTATCACTCATACTTTTCTTCTTATGGCTTATATGATGCTAAGGGCATCTCCAACCGAAAAACTCATTTTTCACTCCAAAATATAGTAAAACTCTAAAATGCAGTAACTTGACTCCAATCGAACTTCATTTTCTAACATAAAAAAAAGAATATTCCTAGCATATTCTTTTTCTTATTTTATTTTAAATTTTTTTAATCATATATTTGTATTTATCAATTTTAAACCTATTATAATTTTAAAAATTATGTTTCTTTTCTCGATATAAAAAAATGGGGATATTAATATGTTCTAAATAATCAAATATATATTTGATACAATTAAAATTACATTAGAACACAAGTGAAAATGCAAACAACTTGATTATATTATATTTTATGAAGCAAAATGATCATTTCTAGTGCTGAAATACAATATTCCTCATGGCAAAGTCAAGCTGGTTTAATTCACCTAACAGACACCTTAATCCAGCCATTAGCAAAGGCAATTGCTAATATGACAAATGGAGTAGACATGCCAAAGATAATGATAAGGCAATGGAGTCTTCATAGGGTTCTCTCATTCCCTCTCTCCTGCTGTCTGCCAATACCTACAACTCAAACTTCTTAGTAAATTCTTTCTTCTTTAAACACCACTACATTCATTTTCTAATGCAAATTAATATTTCTGGACTTGTTACAAATTTTCCGAAGGTTTAAGGACTTCAAAGAGGGAAGAAGGAAGAACTTACTGATTTGGTTCTTCTTCTCTGGTTATAAACATTGCCTTATATCATTATCTTTGGCATGTCTACTCCATTGTCATATTAGCAATTGCCTCCCGACCACTGCCAGATTTACGAGCTTTCCTCTAGTCGACTATAGATAGAGTTCCTTCTGACCACTGCCAGATTTTTTTCCGACCACTGTCAGAGTTCTTCTTGACCACCTTTGGAGTTCAGCCCACTACCACCAAAGTTCTTCTCGGTCACTACCGGGTTTTTCCCGACCACCGCCGAAGTTCTTCTCGATCATCGCCAAAGTTATTTTTGGCCATCGAACTTTCACTCATTTATCCGCTAGCCATTCAAGATCATAAGCATCTGTCTGGAGTTTGGCAAAATCCTCAACATATTGTATTCTCCCTGTATCTAAGTTTGGGAACCGATTAATCTCTGTATTTCATTCAAACAATAGCGGAATTCTTTTAACTGGAAGATGCCTGTAAACCTGTATATTGTGTTCTCGTGTTATTTCAACTTTCTTTTTGTGCGTTGAGTGTTCATGCATCACTAGGACATACAATTTTTTTACATCGCCGCAAATTTCTCAGCCTCAACAATATTCATCTTAAGATAAATTTAATAAGAATCATTCTTTATTAATTTTTATCAAACTGTATTCAACTTTTTTAAAAAAATACATAAATGTACGTAATTATTTGTTTCATATATTTTCTTCGAAATTATAATTAAATTTGAATTTTCACAAATATATCTTATTGCTTATTTTTTATTTATTTCTGATAAAACTTATTAATTTAGTTATAAATCTTAGGTCCTTCACATTTACAAGGAGAAAGACTGCCTATTTCTAAATAAATTATGCTAAAAAATTATAATTCATAATATTGTATACCATTTAAATAATATAATTTTAATTTTTAAAACATATATAAAGTAATAAATTTCTAATTTATATTACATTTAAATAATGTTTATCTAATTGATACATCATCATGAAATTATCTTGATCGGGCACGAATCTCGAGGCAAAAAGCTAGTTGGAAACTTTAAAAATTAAATTCAAGAGCACATGAACTCCGATTTCAGCGAGCTTACAGTCAAACTGAGCGTCTCAGAAATACGAACCCAACGACACCAAATTCAACCCAATCTGAGCCCAAATGGGTTCAAATCAAGGACCCGAAGCACTAGTGGAAGGTTCGAGTCACAATTTGAGTTACCAAATGGTCTCCGATTTTAACGAGCTTATACTCGAATCGAACGACTCGACGAGACAAATCCAACGAGCCCAAGATCACCGAATTCTGACATCAAGAAGGCCTTTAAATGTCCAACGAATAGTGCATGGTCAAAGGATTCAATATCGGCCGTCCATTCAAACCACTCCCAATTCGCCCCTTATCTCACACCTATTTACGGGCTATGCCACTCCATAAAAACAATAAATAGAGCCCTCATTCTTCACAAGAGGACTTAAGTGAAGAGAGAGAAGAAGAAGGGAAGAAGAAGAGAAAGGGGAAATTGAGAATCATCTCCTCCTCGACCACCGTCGGAGCTCTTCCCGCCGCCTGAATACGCCGGGACTCTGCCGGACAGTCCCGGACATTCAGGAAAACGCTGGAATTCTGCCCAACTTCCGCGTGATGCTGAAATTCTTTCCAATTCGCAACAGAGTTCCCTCCTGACGCCGAAACTCCGCCCAAGTGAAGCCGGAGTTCTCCTCAGTCACCAACAGACGTCGGACTTCTACCCGACGTCGGACCTTCACTCTTCGCCAAGTTTCTACCCGACACCGAACTTCTACCGGTTATCGGACTTCGCTGGACGTCTACGCGAAGATGGATTTCTTTCCATTGTTGGACTTCTACTTGACGCTGTCCTTCTGATCTTCATCGTCAGACTACAGCCCTTCCGACCTCCGTCGCCAGCTGACTACGGTCCTTCAGACTTATGTCGCCCACAGACTACAGTCTTTTCGACCTCCGTCGCCCGTCAACTACGGTCCTCCTGCTTATGTCGCCCACCGACTATAATCTTTCCGACCTCTGTCGCCCGTCGACTACGATCCTCCTGCCTTAAGTCGCCCGCCGACTACAGTCCTTCCGACCTCCATCGCCAGCCGACTACGGCCCTCCTGACTTACGTCGTCCACCGACTACAAGCCCTCCGACCTCTGTCGCCCGCCGACTACGGTCCTCCCGACCAAACGAACATGTCAATAGTGATTCTTTATATTAATATCATGTAATGTACTCTATAAAATGTACATCAAGCTAAGGCCTTCTCCCAAGGAAGGGCCTCATTTGTAATCGACTGCAATACTAGTGGATTCATTCAAACTGGGCTAGGCCCCGTGGTTTTTCCCCCTTTTCAGGGGTTTTCCACGTAAAAATCTTGGTGTCTCATAAATGCTAGACCCTTTTTCTTATCTGATTGCGTGTCGGATTTTCGTACAACGCTAAGACGATAAACTTTATATTTCTCTACCGCCGCGAATACTTCTGGACGCAACACTAATATAATTTTTATGATAAATTTATCTATTTATTTATTAAGTCATCTAAGTTCTTTAAATACAAAACTTCCATGTACTAGGTCACCTCCCGTTATGTGCTCTATTTTTGAAAAAATTAAGTTTAAATTTATCGATAAGTTGGAAGCTATTGTAGATCTTCTCCTCGAAGAATGCAATATTCTCTAAATAAAATTTTATTTTCAGTATCAAAAATTTTATTCATCAAAACTCTAAAATTTAACGACCTTTTGTTAATTACTTTCTTAAAAATGAGCACCACTTGAATTTATTAAACCAGATCATTGAATTAGGATTTTATTTAAGGAACATAGTGTTTAATTAAATTAGGATAGAAATTGTGTATTAAAAAAATTTAAAACGAAGCAAATTAGTCAAATACAATGACGCATTTCATTGAATACAACAAATTATTTGACGTATTTAGAACTGATACGGCATCACAAAATTAGCTTGATCGGGCACGAATCTCGAGTCAAAAGCTAGTTGGAAACTTCAAAAGTTAATTCCGGGAGCACCCGAACTCCGATTTCAGCGAACTTATAGTCAAAAATGAGCGTCTCGGAAATACGAACCCAACGACACCAAGATCAACCCAATCCGACCCCAAATGAGTTCGAATCAAGGACCCGAAGCGCTGTTGGAAGGTTCAAACCGCAATTTGAGTTACTAAACGGTTTTTTATTTTAAAGAACTTATACTCGAATCAAGCGGCTCGACGAGACGAATTTAACGAGCCCAAGATCACCAAATTCCGACATCATTAAAGCTTCTAAATGTCCAACGAACGGTGCACGATCGAAGGGTTCAATATCGGCCGTCCATTCGAACCACTCCCTATTCGCCCATAATCTCACACCTATTTACGAGCCACTCCACTCCAGAAAAACTATAAATAGAGCCCTCATTTTTCACAAAGGGGGACACAAGTGAAGAGAGAGAAGAAGAAGAGGAGAAGGAGGAGAAGGAAGAAGCTCCTCCTCGACCACCGCCGGAGCTCTTCCCGCCGCCTGAAGACGCCGGAACTCTGCCGGATTTTCAGGAAATGCCGGGAATTTGCAGAACTTTGTAACTTTGTGAGAAGTTGATTGTAAACTGATCTTCTTGATTTGTAAGATGGAGCAACCTTTGTACTTCAAACAAATACTTGTGGAACTTTACAACTAAGCGAGGCCCCGTGGTTTTTTCTCTCTTACGGGTTTTCCACGTAAAAACCTTGGTGTTCATTTCTCTTTTCTGTTTGTGTGCTGAATACTCGTACAACGCTCGGACGCAAATTTACAAACTCTACCGCCGCATATATTCTGGCACGCAACAGTTTGGCGCTGTCTGTGGGAAACACTATCCCACAACTTCAAGTATTGCTATAATGGTCAACAGGCATAGCAGTCGCATCATTGGAGCTTCCCGCTCCAACTCCCACTAATCCAGAAATCTGTCTGCAAATCACAGACGCCCGATGTCTGCCTCTTTTCATCCTGGGGGGCAGAATGCTGCCGGAGAAGGGACCTCGGGACCTTCTTTAGAAGAAAGAATCCGAAAGATGGAAGAATCTCATAACGAGATCCTTCAACTCCTGCGAGATGATCGACAGCCGACATTGGAGGAGGTCCTTCTCCCTTGGGATCCACCAAGGGTTGAAAATGTCCAATTCAAGCATCTTCAAGAAGAGATTCATCTTCATCCACCTAGGAGACATTCTCAATCACGACAGGAAGATGAACTTACTGATACAGCGAGTTCAACACATCCTTCCCCCTTGACTCGGCAGCCTCGCATTCTTTCGGATCTCCCTGAAGGCTCTGCCCAACAACACATTGCGAAACTCCCTCACAATGTCCTTTGTCGCGAACTGCGAAGATTGGTATGGAAAGAGTTCCCCCGAGGAGATGTGAGGCATGCTCTCCGACAAAGGAACTTTCAGGAGTCATCACCTCTAACTGAAGCCATTCTTCAGCACCCCATTCCGATCGGATTCAAAGTGCCAAACGTTGAGTCCTACGATGGGACGACCGACCTGTATGAGCATATCGACTACTACAGAACCATCATGCATATTCAACGAGCATCAGACGCACTCCTTTGCCAGGTTTTTCCTGCCACCCTTAAGGGACAGGCTCGAACGTGGTTCTATTCTCTTCCGTCGAGAACGATCCATTCATTCATCAAATTAGCCAAACTATTCGTTGAACAGTTTGTGACTAATCGAAGAATTGCTAAAGATTCTTCGCACCTCTCCGGGATCCACCAAAATGAAGGAGAATTGTTGAAGGAGCATTTTCAGTGGTTTTCCGCTGAGGCTCGACAGATTCTAGGAGTAGACCCTGAATTACTTAGAGGGGTCTTCCTTGGAGGCCTTCGTCCTGGCCCTTTATATTCGGCCCTTATGCGAGACATCGTCCATTCATACGCCGACTTGATCCATCGCGTGGAGGCGCAAATCTCTACAGATGAAACTATAAATGCTCACAGGAATCAATTTGAGCAAATCAACGGGAAGCGCAAAGGTACACTTGGGATGGACAATTCATTCTCACAATAGAAAAAGCAAAGGCAGAATGATCTACCTCCTAGGCCACCATTATCGCGATGGGAACCCCGACAGGAGAAGGAGTATACCCCACTCAATACGTCTCGAGCAAATGTATTGATGGCCTTTCGAGATCAAGATACATTAAAATGGTCAAACCCTTTGAAGTTGAACACATGAAATTTAGATCAGTACTGTCACTTTCATCGTAGTCGTGGTCACACCACCGAAGCATGTAAGCAACTCAAGGATGAGATCGAAAGACTTATCCGTCAGGGCTACCTTCGACAATTTATTCGAGATCCATCTACTCGAGAGGAAGCTCGTCTCGCTCGGGGAAAAAATCAACAATAAAGACAACCAATGAATAATATTCAAGTGGTTGGAGATATTGAATGATCACGCACTTCGTGCATTTGTATTAGCAATATTACTTATCTTGTTGTCGCTTTTATGTTGAGTAGGGTGTCACTTTGATATCTCTAATGTCTTCTTTCAAGTTAAATGTTGTATTGTGTCCGTACGTAGATCTCGTGTGTTGAGTACTTTATAATTTGTATATCCCTAAGTCATACTAGGGGACTATTGTACTGTCTTACATAATGCAGTAATATAATGTTCATGTTGTTGTGATATTATTTTCTCTTATAAAAGATAAGAAAAAATTTCTCAAACTCTTTCTCCGTGATTCGAGAAATACACAATCTACATTGTATCTCAATCACCGGATGACCAATCCAAGGAGGATTTGATCTGACCTCATCCACACAGGTTAACGTCATCGAGCAGGGCTCTGACATACAACCTCGAATAGGTCTTACATCCTTGGTGGATTCTCTCGACCTCTTCCATTCAAGTTAACGTCGTCGAGCTAAGACTCCGACATACAACCTCGGAAAGGTCTCACATCCTTGGTGGATTCTCCCGACCTCTTCCACACAGGTTAATGTCGTCGAACAAAGGCTCCGACATACAATCTCAGAAAGGTCTCACATTCTTGGTGGATTCTCCCGAACCTCTTCCACACAGATTAATGTCGTCGAGCTAAGACTCTGACATACAACCTCGGAAAGGTCTCACATCCTTGGTGGATTATCCCGACCTCTTCCACACAGGTTAACGTCGTCGATCAAAGGCTCCGACATACAACATCGGATAGGTCTCACATCATTGGTGAATTCTTTCGAGCCCATTTATAAAGGTCAACATCACCAAACAATGTTTTGAGTAAACAATGTTCTCTCTATAAAGACTCCAAGAATGCAAGTGATTGATAAATTTATCACTTATACAAAGAATTCAGTCAGTCTAAAATTTGGAAACAAATATTTTCAGACTTCTATTCGTCGTTGGACTTCTGCTCGTCGACGAACTTTCGTCGGTCTTTTACCCGACCTTGAACTTCTACCCGACGTCGGACTTCTCCCTGTCGTCGGACTTCTGCTCATCAGCGGACTCCTACTCATCGTCGGACTTCTGCTCGTCGACGAACTTTCGTCGGTCTTCTACCCGACGTTAAACTTCTACCCGACATTGAACTTCTACTCGACGTCGGACTTCTCCCTGTCGTCGGACTTCTGCTCGTCAGCGGACTCCTACTCGTCGTCGGACCTCTGCTCATCAGCGGACTTCTACTCGTCGTCGGACTTATGCTCGTCGAAGAACTTTCGTCGGTCTTCCGCCGGACGTCGGAATTCTACCTGTCATCGGACTTCTATCCGTCAATGGACTTTCGTCTGTCTTCTGCCCGACGCCGTATTTCTACCCGACGCCGTATTTTAGAAGTTCAACATATCTCTTGAAGAACTGAGGGGCGGAAGAAATCCCTTAAACTTCTGCACGAGAGGAGGGACGCTAATTCGAGTAAGGAAAATTTCCCACTCGCAATTAGCGGAAACCTCAACCATCAGAAAGCCGGGGGAAGGAGAAGAAAAATCATGTAACTCCTGCAAGACAGAAGGGGCACTAATTCGAGCAGGGAAAATTTCTCACTCGCAATTAGCGGAAGCCTCAACCGTCAGAAAGCCGGGGGGAGGAGAAGAAAAATCCTGTAACTCCTGCACGAGAGGAGGGGCGCTAATTCGAGCAGGGGAAATTTTCCACTCGCAAATAGCGGAAGCCTCAACCGTTAGAAAGTCGGGGGGAGGAGAAGAAAAATCCCGTAACTCCTGCACGAGAGGAGGGGCGCTAATTCGAGCAAGGGAAATTTCTCACTCACAAATAGCGGAAGCCTCAACAGTTAGAGAGCCAGAGGGAAAAGAAAGAGAAGGTGCATGTTTTCTAAAGGCCTTGAGGGCCTATTTATAGGTTTTGGAGAGAACGAGGGAAAGTTAATGCAATTTTTTAAATTATCAATTTTTCTTAATTTTTTCTGAATTTTTAGGAATTTTTTGGACAAAAAATAGCCAAAAATGCTATTTTCGCGTGTGTGGGGCCCACAAAGGCGGTGGGCCGAACCGACCTTTCTCTCTCCTCAAAACAGCGCAGATAGCGCACAGATCCGTGGACGAGCTGTGCGGATCGCGGTTCACGGCACGCGAAACCAGCACGGTCTGCAGCTAGCCGCAGCGGCGAAATCTCGCCAGCGGAACCGCGGGAAACCCACGCGCAGTTCAAAATTCGGGCCAGGTGGGTCACTTTGCATAAGCCGGCACTCAGGCCGGTGCACAGGCTGGAATACCCAAGCGCACCCAGCGCGATTCAGCCTAGGCGCGCAAACGTGCACGGCCAGGATCCTGCGCCGACGGCGGCCGGCCGGCCGGTTCGTCTGCCTAGCCCATTCCAGACCCATTTTTTCGCCCCGAAAAGACCAAATTCAACATTTTTTGGGTCCTCGAACACGTTTTTCGATGTCCCGGACTCAATTTTGTAACTTTCGGAGCTCAACGAAGCCTCTATGATCAAGTTTCGAGAAACACTTAATTTTCGGAACGTAATTTTTAGTGTTTTGGCCGATTCAAATTTTCGAAGCATATATTTTCGGACTCCTTGAGCTTCGACGTCCTAAAATAGGGGGGCAACTAATATGACATCATAAAATTAGCTTGATTGGGCACGAATCTCGAGGGAAAAGCTAGTTGGAAACTTCAAAAATTAATTTCGGGAGCACCCAAACTCCGATTTCAGCGAGCTTATAGTCAAACTGAGCGTCTTGGAAATACGAACCCATCGACACCAAGATCAACCCAATCCGAGCCCAAATGAGTCCGAATCAAGGACTCGAAGCGCTGTTGGAAGGTTCAAACCGCAATTTGAGTTACCAAACGGTCTCTGATTTTAACGAGCTTATACTCGAATCAAGCGGCTCGACGAGACGAATCCAACGAGCCAAAGATCACCGAATTACAATATCATTAAGGCCTCCAAATGTCCAACGAATGATGCACGATCGAAGGGTTCAATATCGGACGTCCATTCGAACCACTCCTTATTCGCCCATGATCTCACACCTATTTACGAGCCACGCCACTCCATAAAAAACTATAAATAGAGCCCACATTCTTCACAAAGGGGGACTCAAGTGAAGAGAGAGAAGAAGAAGAGAATGAGGAGAAAGAAGAAGCTCCACCTCGATCACCGTCGGAGCTCTTCCCGCCGCCTGAAGACGCCGGAACTCTGCCGGATTTTCGGGAAACGCCGGGAATTTGCAGAACTTTGTAACTTTGTGAGAAGTTGGTTGTAAACTGATACTAGTGGAACTTTACAACTGGGCGAGGCCCCGTGGTTTTTTCCCTCTTACGGGTTTTCCACGTAAAAATCTTGGTGTTCATTTCTCTTTTCTGTTTGTGTGCTGAATATTCGTACAACGCTCGGACGCGAATTTACAAACTCTACCGCCGCGTATATTTTAGCACGCAAGAAGAACAAATTAAACAGTTTGGCGCATTGCTACGATATTTTTAAAATTTAATTCGACAGAAAATGATGAATATGTCAAATGATTTCAATGTTTTTGGAGAATGCATCAAATCATCTGACTAGTTCTAAAGCCTGCATTAAATAGTTTATGCACCTTTCTTTAGAACTTAAATTTTTTTTAAAACACATGATACTATTATTAATTTAAATTGAATATGCTCCTATTTATAATATTATCATTAATCACGAGTTATAATGCGTACGGTCTCCGCTAATTTCTCTCGGATCGGGAGGATTCGCTAAAGGATTTGACGCCGCATGCTGCGCTAACTTGTTTGGCGATTTTCTGAATACGCCCCTTCCTAATTTCACGTAACCGTAAGAATCTCAAACCAAAAAAAAAATCCGCAAAAGGATTCAGATGAACTAGGGCAAACTCCGCAGCACGTCGTTGGAGATGGAGAAGAGAAACAAGTTACAGGTAACCGACAAGGTAAGTGGCCCCTCCGGTGACGGAGGGAACAGGAGGTGGGAGGACCTGGGCAGCGAACTCTTGGTGGCGATCTTCTCGCGGATCGGAGTAGAAGATCTGATAGCCGGCTTGCCCTATGTGTGCTCAACGTGGCGGAGCGCTGTGCGGGATCCATTTTGCTGGCGTGTACTGGACTTCCGGTCTTGGGACACTATTTCTCACCGCCTCGGTTGCCGGCGCGATGAAGCTGTCGACTTCGCTGATCTATTCAATTTCGCCATTTCCCGAAGTGCGGGACGCATCGATTGTGTTTACTTCCCAAGCTTTTCCGATGAGATCAATCTTGAATACGTGGCAAACAGGTGATACATTTTTATGCATGTTTTGTTTCTTCTCTTTGCTTCCTGCACAGTGGTGGAAGTTTGGCGCTGGGGCCATGATGGTGATGATAATTGTTAGATTTGATTTCGTAGGTCGCTTCCATGCGTGGAGCTTGTTGGGATATCTCTATTCGAAATTGAATCTTCTATTTCATTTTCTGTTTTGACGTTTCAGTTACTCTGGTTTTTGCGGGTAGGGTTTCTTTTATTTCAAATTGGGGGTTTTTATTTCACTAATTTTTTTTTTGGGGTCGTAATCACCCTGTTAATGAGATTTTGGTTTCCCTTATTTTTTTTTCTTTTACATGTTCTAAAGCTTAATTTTGCTTTGCTGTTTGTTTATTGATTTGTAGTGCTTCCGTCGTGGAATGCCGAGTTCCGTTTTTGTATGATTGTATTTTTTTTTTGAGTTTTTTTACTTCTTCCTTGATTTCATGGATGCATTGGACTAGGGCCAGACTCTTCTAGTTTATAGAACTGGCACATTTTGCGGCGTTCCAGCGGTCGGGAGAAAAAAATTCACCAAACCAGCGCTCGAAGCTCAAATTGTTGAAGTATCCTTGAAGGTTATTTTTTAAGGTTCATAGGTTTGAGTCAGAGATATTAAGATTTATCTTTCATCATTAAAAAAAATTTCTAATTGAATATCTTTTTTAAGTTATTCCCCCCCCCCCTTTCATAGTTGGGTTTGCTGACTCCGTTTTTGGCTTGCTGTTGAGTCATCTGCCAATGCCAATATTAAAGCAATTGAAATGATTTTAGGTGTCCAATGCTTCAATATTTCAGCATGGAGAATCCTGATGTATCTGAAACTGAATTTTGCAAAACCATCAGTAAACTCAAATTTCTTAAGGGAATGGCTGTGGATGAGAATTTAATCTGTCATCAGGTCCTTCAACATGTCAACCAATGTTCTAGTAACTTTATCGAGTTGAAGGTCTTTTCTGATACCATGGATAAACAATTGGCTTCTATCATTTGTGACTGTCTACCACACCTTCAAAAGCTCGAGATCACTGAATGCATAATGTCAAGAGGTGCTATCCTTACTCTACTTGATGGGTTGAAGAAGCTTGAATTCCTTGATGTCTCTGGATATGCAATATCTGGCATCACTAATGAGGTTATTGAAAAGGCTTCACATCTTAAGGTTTTTCGGTGGGATTCTAAGTATGGTAAGTATGGTTTTGGTGTATTTGAGTATTGTCATCATTGTGAGGACGACTATTTTCATCTGTCACCTTGTGAATGTGTGCTGCATCAACAGCTCATGGGGTGGCTAGCAACCCTTCCTTGAGATGGTTCATTTCATGTGATTGAACTTTCTACTGCTCTACTGGTCTCCGGGTATGAGTATTTTGTTGGTATGAGTCATCGTTTGACCTTTTTGCTTTGGATTTTTTTTAATTGTACAAAATGCTGGAAGATTAAGTAATTGCATAGTTCAGAGTTTATGCAATAGTTATGCTGTGTTCTCTTCATTTTTTTCCTTCCCCATTTTGTCATTCAATCATAAAACCAAGTCTATTATATGCTTTCTATCATACTGGTAATTCTAATTATCTTTGGTGCTTTTGGGATGTACCTTCTTTTCTTGTAGGGCTATTCGGTCTATGCTTGTTATTCAAGAATGCGCTTCGCATGCCCTAGCCAAGAAATTATGTTTGCTTGTGATGTGGGAACATTTTAGCCTATCTTATGCTTAGGGACTAGTTTATCTCCTTTAGTCTAGAGTCTTCTATTTGCTCCCTTAAATAGGTATAATGTATGGGTTTTGAGGCATTAAATGATATATACACCTTTTGAAGCTTGAAAAGCTTTCTTTTTCTTCTTCCCTGGATTGGGAATTTTCAAATCCTTCTTGCAGGTATCGACTTCCGCCGATCCACTACATCAGTTGGTATCAGAGTCTGGAGCTTGTGAAGATCGATGTATTGCAGAAGGTCGGCTGTCGACGACGATCGAAGCCGCAAAACAAGATTGGCGTTCGACGACGTTCGACGTCAAGAAAGGTGGGCTGTCGACGATGCTCGAAGCCGGATCGCCTTTTACCAAGCTCAGTCGAAGGAATCACTCGATCGGGTAGACAGAAACCTTGATCTGATTCGCGAAAACCTTCGAGCAATAAGGAAGATGAGGAAGACGTCGGCAACCATACCGAGGTATTCTCCTTCTTCTTCTTCGATCTCATCATTCGCTTCACGCAGACATCGTCCGTCCCGCCACGATTATCCTCCACTCGAGCTTCCCCTCCGGTGGCGCGAACCCCTCCGCTCAAGCACGCCAAATGCCGTTCAGATCTGGCCGCACGCCCATTGTCCAGCGTCGGAGCTTATTCCGATTCTCGCAAACGACATCAATCCCGACATTCTTTCACCTTAGTTGACGACGAACCTCCACTCGTGCTTCCCCTCCGGTGGCGCGAACCCCCTCCGCTCAAGCACGCCAAATGCCGTTCAGATCTGGCCGCACGCCCATTGTCCAGCGTCGGAGCTTATTCCGATTTTGCTTCCAATTCCTTCCGCCATCTAGAGCATGTCCAGGAGGTCTTTGATTCACAAAGCAGAATCAGGCATAATTTGGCTATTTCGGAACTGGAAGTTGAAGAAGCATCTGCCCCTGTTGAGCTCTCGCCTCCACTCCCATTATGCTTTGGTGATCTAGCTCATGTTGTCGAGCCCGATCTCTCACGCCGTGATTCTAGTCTTGACGCCACTTCATCTCACGAGCAGGATCTTACCTATGATGCTAGTGCTCAGAACAAGGAGAATGATTTCATTCCTCAGAACAAGGCGGGAAAGCTCGATGTCGGCCTTGGCCTTCACTCACGCGATCGAGATCCTAAAGCCTTCTCCGGCTTCTTCCGTGCTCCCTTCGCCGAGTCCAAAACCAACCTGGTCGGACTCTCCGACCTCAACGCCGATCCCAACGTCCGCTTCCGATGCCTCCAACCAGCAGCTCTACCGCCGGATCCGGCGAACCTCTGGTCCGCTTCCACTCTTGCCGATCAAGAAGGCCTTCACGTGAAAGCTCCGAACAAACCTCAAGCCCGGCCGCTTCCGTTCAAACCAGTGGCCAAGACGGCCTCCGCCGTCCGTGCACCGCCTACCGTCTGGGATGAAATGAAGGCCAGTGGCTTCAGGCCGAACTTTGGTCTTTATACAATGATGATTGAAGCGCAGATAAGATGTGGTCGGCTTGATCTGGCAGCCACTCTTTTTGCCGACGTGGAGAAGGCTGGTCACAATAAGCCATCTCCAATCCAAATGGCAGCCATTCCTCTAGGTTTACAACAACGTGATGTTGTTGGCATTATCATGGACTTCAGAGGTGATCTCCCCGAGCTTGAAGTGCTTCAGCTTTGGGAAAATATTTTTACAGGAAGCATTCCGAGGCAACTAGGAAAAAACGGTCTTCTCCAGCTCCTTGATCTTTTGCCTAACAAACTCACGAACAATCTCTCACCGGATTTGCGCTTCGGTGTGAAAATGACTGATCTAAATTCCAGTGACAAGGTTGATTCAATGCAACGCTCCCAATCTGTTCGACGAAATGTCGCTAAAAGATATGAACCCAATTTGAAGAGGCTAGAGGAGGTTGTGCAGACACTTGATAAAGTTCCAGCTGAGGTTAATCTTTTTATTCATCTTTTAAAAAACATAAAGCTGCAGCAACGTGAGTTGTATAAAACAAGTGAAACAGGATCCTTGCATATAAATGATCTCATCAGTAGTGGCAAGGATAAGGAGCTTGTTATGCAATGGTTAAGAAAGTCATCAAACGTGCATCCTGTAATTGAATTGTACAGAAACATTTCTCCTCTATCCATAGTGGGGCATGGTGGTATGGGAGAGACAACTCTCTGGCAGCTTGTCTACGAAGATGAAATGACTGAGGAATTTGATCTTAATCTATGGGATTGTGTATTCAACGACTTTGATTTGGAAAAAATCATTGCAGATATGTTGAAATCTCTTAAAATGAGTAGACCTCCGTTTGATACATTTTATGCAATTCAAAAGAACCTTAAATCTGAGATAATATCAAAAGGGTTCTTACTTGTGCTGGATGACTTGTGGGATGAAGAGGAGGAAAGGAACAAAACTAAATGGAAGAATATGCTCACCTCTCTATCTTGTGGACTATGGGAAAGGGATTGGTTCTGTGCCGAAAACTCATATTCATCAACCAATTGGCAAACTGAAATGCTAGTTCAATTCAAGGAATTCAAAGTTGAACCTCCTCACCTGGATTGGGGAAAACCTCGTCATGTGGTAATTTCAAAGTCCGCATTCAAAGTCTTCGATCCAGGAATTTGTTGCCACCTTACCTCTCCTCCAATTATAGAGCCTCGAACGGAGTCGAGCTCTTTTTTACGCAAGGGGAGAATGATGTGGGAACATTTTAGCCTATCTTATGCTTAGGGACTAGTTTATCTTCTTTAGTCTAGAGTCTTCTATTTGCTCCCTTAAATAGGTATAATGTATGGGTTTTGAGGCATTAAATGATATATACACCTTTTGAAGCTTGAAAAGCTTTCTTCTTCTTCTTCCCTGGATTGGGAATTTTCAAATCCTTCTTGCAGGTATCGATTTCCGCCGATCCACTACATCAGCTTGTCTTTAGAGTGACGCTCAAGTTAGAAGCATGAGTTGAAAAGGAATCATTCTAGTTGTACTGAAAAGGAATATCCTATAGGATTCCTAGGCTTTCTATGATTTTTCCAGGACTTATAAAATGGCAACATTTTTAATGAAGGAAAATGCAAACATTGGGACATTCTTATCACTTAAGTGGATGGTATATTTGACATTAGCAAAAGTATTTATTTATTTATTTGTTGATGTGCATTCGATAATCATGGTCGGGCCATGTCAAGTTTGATAGTCATGCTTTTAAGATTTTGATAATGTAGTCTCAATACATCTTCAGGTGGCTCGGCATTCCTTTTGATTTGACAATCGTAGGTAGTGTTATCCTGCTTTTGAGAATCATGGTATCATTAATATTTGACACACTTTTTTTTTGTTTTTATATTTGACATACACTTAACTTATGTAAAGCTATTTTTATGTCAACATGCCTTCCCCTAGTTTTTTAGGTGATGAACATTTATAAGCAAGAGTTTTGGGACAGGGACAATTGATTTTGTTTGGATTGTCTGTTATAATCTTGACTTGTTCAGGTATTAAGATAGATTACTAGTTGAGATTGCCCTAATTGTTGAACAATGGTGATTACGCCTACTGCAATGGTTGCGTCTCTTTAGGGATGTTAGAGATGATACATAGAATAAGGAGCTATCAATCATCATCACTAAAGTGTAATAAATTGATATAGTAGCTTACCTCCATTTTTGTTATTTAAACTATGGTTTCTTATTCTTAGGGTGGGTGGGCTCTTCTATTTTCTTCAATTTGGATTTTAAGGGCGCTTATTACATTTTTTTTTATCTTTAGGCTATATCAGGCCAAGACTTGCTTATTTTGGGCCTATTTTCTCTGTCGTCTCTAGGACTCTAGAATCTTCTTTTTTTTTTAGGTATACAACCACGTGTGTTTCTTATCGTGGGACTATGACATCTTCCATTTATTCTTGTGGTTCCCATTTCACCTGCTAATATAGTTATATCTATATGAATGGCGATTATATGATACGACGGGAGTGGGAGCTGCAGGAGAGGGGGGATTGATTTGGTGGGAATTAGTTAGGAAATATTTTCTAATTAAAGAGGGCAGATTTAGGGGCTGATTTGGGGGTGAGTTGGAGGGGATTAATTAGAAAATATTTTTTAATTGAAGAGGACAGATTTGGAGGAGATTAATTAGGAAATATTTCCTAATTGAAGATGGCATATTTAGGGGCTGATTTGAGGGCTTATTTGGAAGGGATTGATTTGAAAATATTTCTCAATTGAAGAGGGCAGATTTTGGGGTTGATTTGGAGGGGATTTATTAGGAAATAGTTTCTAATTGAAGAGGACAAATTTGGGGGCTAATTTTGGAGGGAATTAAGGAAATATTTCTTAATTAAAGAAGACAGATTTGGGGGCTAATTTGAGGGCTATTTGGATATTTCCTATTTATTGCTTGTTTTAAGTAGGTGATTTTCAATTAGGAAATATTTCTTAATTGAGATTGTAATTATGATGAATAAATTGCAATTGCTCACTACTTTTGCATGGTTAGAATTTTTTGTTGATTTCTTTGAATCTATTCTATTATTGCATTATTATTTTGGTTATAATTCTTCTACTTATTGTTTTGCATCTAAAGATAGAAATTTGTCTTACATCACTATGCAAATGATTGGAGAATAAACATTTATGGTATTAACATTTAGAAACAAATGTTGTTGGACCCCATGAGCTATTTTATGTTTTAATTCATTTTACACCCTTCTGTGTGTGCTTGGTTATTTATCCCACTATATTCCTATACAAACAAAGGAGGACTCAAAAATAAAAAATATTACAAATTGACACATTTTACTTTTTTTGAGACCTTGTCTTTGACTGCTTCATATTTGTAATTTTAGGCTCAATCATTTCCTCTTTTTGTCTTTCCTTTTACTTGAAATGTTAGTTTGAAAATAATAATCTGAATGCACAATTACAATTTAAATTAACATAACCAAGAATATTTGTAATCATCAAAATCTTAGTGTGCACACTAGGCTCTTGGGGTCCAAAAATCTCACCTCCCTCATTTTGCCAATGACAAATATATTTGGTTGAAATTATATCTCAAAGATTTTAATCAGAGCATTTAAATAATAATTCAAATTATATTTTTCTCCCCCTCATTTTATGCTTCTTCTAAATGTAATATGAGAAAAAAAATGGCATAAAATTCAAGAAAATATTATTATTATTATTATTATTATTTTTTAATCTAAAAGAACTAAAAGAGCACAAAGTAAGTATAGATACAATAACACAAGCACATTTTCTAACCAAAATATACTTCTCTCTTGTTTGACATCTTAGAAAGGAGAAAATTGATGAACACAATAAAATCAGAACAAACATAAGACACTTTAAAATTCTGACAGCCCTTGATTTGGCGACGTGGGCTATGGGTGAAAATAGGCATAGAGGGAAAATTGTTCTTGAAATCAGGTACGAGCTATCTTGCATTTGCTCCCATCGTTGACTTCCTGTTGAATATGATCATCTAATTTAAGCTCCAGGCGAGCAGGGTTGTCCACTCATCTTATGGATATTGATGTGCTTGATGAGGAGGTTGAGTTAGTTTTGCCCCCTTCTTCTGCCTTCTGATCACTTCCATGCGAATGATTGGTGAAGTTAGAGGGTTAAGTAATCTGGTAGTGCAGGGTTGGTGAGATTATTTTTGGATTCCAGAGGGTATGCAATGATATGCCTTAGGGCAAGATTTTGCTTCTGGCAAGCTCTAGAACTCCTAATGGTGGAGAGATTTCTATACACCAAATTAGAATATTCACTATGTTGAATTGGATTCCGGTCATTAAAAAATAGGTCACTATGGATTAAAGAGGCGTGATATTAATCCTATCACTGGCCTTTGTGATAACATTATATCGAAGTACATGTTATATAACTCATGTATTCAACACCATCATGCTAACTAGGGGTTGAGGATGGTTAGAGGATGTTCCTAATTGTCATGTTAATGGTGGTCCAATTATAATGCAAATCATTAGCTATTTCGTGTGGTGCAAAATTAATGTGAGAGATGTGCAGGTGCTCATGTAGTTCAAAATCATAGTATTTGGCCTAGTTGAAAAAATTCCGTAGTTAAAATATTCTTTACTTCTCTATTAACATAGAATATGGGATTTCAATGCAAAGAGTTAGGCGATAGCATTTGTTGGTGAAGGACAATGATGGATGGTGGACATTGGCTCTTGGCCCTACTTGACAACCCTATTCAGCATCGACATGCAGCAATTGATGTTGGGTGTCAATAGTGGTTAATGATGGGTGTAAGTGGTGAATTTCTACTGCTAAAGTGCTACTGATGCTAGGAGTACCTATCAGTTCCTTTTTGTGGTGGAAAAGGTTAAAATCGAGGCTAACAATGAGGTAGTTGAAGTCATTAGCCATTTGCAAGAAATATTCAGCGGCACAATTAGATAGTGGGAATTTAGCCAATGTATGTCTTTGATGGCCAGCCACCTAATTTAGAGAAATAGGAGGTTGCCAAAAGATACTCAAGGAGTGATGATGCCACTAAGGAGTTGGCGACTATAGCAGATAGGGGAATCATGAAGAAATTGGAGAAGTTTAGCAAGTGAATTGTCAATGTAACAAATCAACATAACACGAGGATTGCAAACGACTCCTAAGATTGATAGGTGTTCCAGTATATATCACATCATGTTAGGTAGAGGTTCAATGTATTGCTTTATAAAGTGATAAGATTTACGGCATGACTTTTGAAGACATGGATTCACGGACTTTTGGAGCTCTTAAGCTTTTTCGGTACTCGGTGGATCCAAGCTTTAACAAGATCTCTGTAATTGATTTTGAAGTCAGAAAAGCTGCACTGGAGGTAAGTTTCACCATGGATCAATTTATTGACTCATTCATCCTCTTTGTATGTGACTAGATAGGCTTTGGTGGGCGAAGAACATTGAAACTTATTTGTTATTATGATTCTATTGATAATGTGTTGGAAAACTTACAGGTATCATATGTTAGAGGATTGGCAATATCAAGTGCCTCGGCTATTTAGAGACTCTTCAGACAACTTAGCACACCCGAACTTAAATGGGTTGGTCTGAATGAAGAGAGTATTGCGGCCTTCTCGGTGAAGGAAAATGGTTTCATTTATGACCGATTTAGCAAGGCAATAGAATAGTGCTAAAGAAACTAAGGATAATGGCAGCCAAGGGAGGTTGGAGTCATTTTTTAAACCCTTAATAAATGCATTTGAACGTCTTAAATGGAAAGATGCTCTGCCAAAGCCAACCATAACACTTCCAAGCAAGAAATCCTAAACTGGGGGAAAGAAGAAATTAGAGTACAAACCTTAAAGTCTATTTGGCCATCCAATGGAGAAATCTTCAAGTCATCTTAATTTGAACTCTTTAATATCCTAAGGCTTTTTGTCCCTTAAATGGATAATATTTCCATTTAATACAAAAAATATGCTTATTTCTTATGATATATTATACGTGTAAATTTGTAAAAAAAAAAAAAAAAATCACTTCATTTGATCTGAAGTTGCTGAAATGAGAGGGGACGAATTATTACGTCCGGCGTCCGAACCGTCCAGAGGCGAATCCAGACTCGCCACGTCACCCGGACCCTGGTGCATCCGGACGCGCCACATCACCCGTATGCACCGGGGTCCGGGTGACGTGGCGCGTCCGGATTCGCCTCGGGACGTAATAATTTTCCATGAGAGGGAGACTTAAGTTGTGAGAAAAAAGAGACACCAGTGCTTCATAGAATAACAAGTGAAGGGAGGCCAATAGCATTGCATGCTTTAGTTGTAGACATAGACGATAGGGTAATAACTTTATCAAGAAGTAAAGGTGACTTTATGTTGTAAACTAATGAGGATTCATTCAACAATAATGAGAGGCCTAAACATTAAAAATAAAATTATCTTAAAAACCAAGCCTACTAATAGTTTATGGAAAGCCTCACTTTTTGGCACAACCTACCTAATTACCCAAAAATAAATTTCAGCGGATTTTTTCTCTTTACGGATTTGCACGTATAATATGTCATTCACAAGGAGCAAATGTATTTACGAAAATAAATAAAATATGAGCATTCAAGCTTCAAAATCCATGCAATTTATCAGCTGAAATCGAATGATAAGATAATTATTGTTGAACTCCCTAGAGCTTGAAGAAGCAGAGCACAAGTAACAATAACTACATCAAGCCTTAATCCCAATATTTGGGGTCGGCTACATGAATCATTTTTCTCTATCGTGTCTTGTTAAGAGTGAAGTCATTTAAATCTAATAAAAAAGTCATTTTATAAGCAGAGATGAAGCAAGAAGAAAATAATCACAGAGAAATACAAAGTATTAGAGTACATAATTACTTTTAGTATTTTATTCTATTTTCGTGCACCCCATTGAAAACAGGAGTGATAAATATATGATTTTGATTTAAGTAAATTGCAACAGCCCATGATTTTCTTATTTGAATGGTGCTGATAGAAAGATTTTATTTATATGGGCGGCTGAATTATTGTATTTACAACAGAGGTGCCTATATTATGATAGTGAACTGCTACAGCTGCCATTGTGCAAATGCCACTAACACCTCACGCTGATTCTTGTGGAACAAACAGCTTGACAAGTAGGATTGCAAAGTGGGCAACGAGTAAAGAATGACAGGTAGAAATATTGGCAAGTTTTTTTGAGAATTGAGAGGTACTAGACTACTAGTCGAGTTACTTGGAAAGCCAATCGTAATATAATATAATAACTTATAGCCCATTCTCTATTATAGCTTAAATC
This sequence comes from Dendrobium huoshanense, assembly GCA_016618105.1. Classification (NCBI taxonomy): domain Eukaryota; kingdom Viridiplantae; phylum Streptophyta; class Magnoliopsida; order Asparagales; family Orchidaceae; genus Dendrobium; species Dendrobium huoshanense. Next base: position 32,525,151 of record CM028349.1, on the reverse strand, counting down.
TATTATGTTATAATTGCTATGACTTCAGTCTATTGTACTAATCTTGTAATATGCACTATTCAAATTATTGGAACATGTTCTATTATATCAACATTTTTTGAAACATGCTTGAACATCGATCGAATATTGTTCAACTCTTTGGAGCTTCATAAGTAAGTGAATCCATGTCTTCAAAAGCAATGACAAATCTTATCACTTTTGTAAAGAGCAGCGCAAAGAACCTCAGTTGCGCATGGTGTCGTTATTATTGGAATGACTATCAGTCTTAGGAGTTGTTTACAATCCTTGTTGTGTTGCTTTGTTACCTTAATAGTGCTCTTGTTAAATTTTTTAATTTCTTCTTGATTTCTCTCTTCTCATCATCGCTCATTGAGTATCTTTTGGCAAGCTTCTGTTTCGCTAAATTAGGTGGATGGCCATCAAATATGTGCACTGGCTTCATGCCCGCTATCTAACTGTGCCGCTGAATATCCTTGCAAATGGCTAGTGATTACGACCGCCTCATTGATAGTCTTGATCCTAACCTATCCCTTCCCACGATTAAGTGGAATTGTAGCTACTCTACTAGCATCACTAGCACCCTTTTCCCGAGAATAACTCTCTAACTTAAGCCGCACTCATGTTTTATTTTGACTTTCGACGCCTTTGGCTACCATATGATTATATAGCCATAGGCATCTTTCTTTTCATCATCACAACTCATTATCTACTATTTTCTTCCTTCGAGGAATAGGGAGCAAGGATTTGATAAAGCGACTTTGTAAAACTATCATAAGGTTATGTACAATGAAGATAAGGTTGGATCAACTTGTATTGATTTTGTTTGTTAAATTTGTTTGTATGATTATAAGGATGCAGAGATATTACGACGATTACTAAATTGTAGGCATATGTTTTATGATAGGTGCATGGATGAATGACTTCGATGGCATAGGATATGTACGTTTTGCTGAAACACACTATTTCTAGTAGTTTGATGATGAAATTGATGGGTTCATATTTATGGACATATATCAATCATTAGGATAATTTGTGTTAAATAAGATGTTGAAATCAGTTATCATAGGCCGGTTTTATTTGCGTTTATTATGTTTTGGTAGTATTGATTGCAAATTGAAGTTTTGTTTTCAATAATTGATTGCTTCACCTTAGTGAGGTGAGATTTTACAATTCCTTGTATCATAATTTGTATTTAAGTGCATGAGAAAAAGTTCAATTGTTTCTTGAAGAAATGAAATGTAAGAATGCAAAATATTTAAGTAAATAAGGCAATTTTTGCTGTTAATACTTTCCATGAAAAGAAAAAAAAATTAATAAAGCTTTAAAGAGTTATCAAGATTCCATACAATTCTGGATCATTTCATTTCTCATTCTCTTACCTTTATAATTCTCTAACAAATCCAAATTTTGAAAAAACATTTTTCTCTCTTATTCTCACTTCATTTTATATAATTTAATAATCTTATCACAAACTAAATCTTAATAATCTTATTATTATATGATTAGCTTAGTTTATATAGAATTAGCTTGGTTGGTTTAATTAGTCAAATTAGCCTTTTTCCCCAAATCACCTGAAAATATTCTAATAGTTTATTATTTTTGTCAATACTTAAATGCTTGTAACAATAGAGCAGTTTGCACTATTTTGTTTATTTGATTATAAGAATACAGAGACGTTACAATGATTACTAAATTGCCGCCATAAGTTTCATGTTAGGTGCATAAATGAATGGCTTTGGTGGCATAGGACATGTCCTCTTTGCCAAAGCAGGCTGCTTCTAATAGTTCGATGATGACATTAATGGATTCATATTTAAGGATATATTCAAAAAAGTGTTGATAATTAGTTATCATCTATGTTGCATTGATACGGATACGGCGACATGGATACGACACGATACGGATACGAGACACGACAATTCTAAAAAATACAGGATACAGATACGGCGCGGATACGACATTATAATATATAAGTCATACATAAAAATAACAAATTAATCAAAGCATAATATTTGAAATGACAAAAAAATTGAAAGCAACATCATTTGTAGCATTGTATCTTATTATATCAAAACAAAAGTAAACATTAAATATTTAAATGTATAGTACAACAACAAAAATATAAATTGTTCAGCAAATGAAGTTTCAACTATTCAATAGAAGGAATGATAGGATTAGCTTCTTTAGTGGTTTGTCTTTGAATTTCCATATCATCTTCAATGAATATCATAGCTTCAAATTCAGGCTCACAAGTGAAAGATTAACAATTTCTAATATTCCCATATCCTCAAGAGATTCAAATCTATCTATAACAACATTTCACATCATGTTGTCTCCTTCCATATAAGTTGAAGTTTTTCTTGAGAAAAGTCAAGGGTTTGTATGCACATAAACTAAATCTTCAGCCCGTTGTGGAGTAATTTTATTTCTCTTCATTGATTGTATGAACAAATATGTGCTCCAATTTCTTTCACAACAAGACGAGGATGAAACTTGGCCAAGTAATTTTATGGCGATTGTTTGAAGTAAGGTGTAAATGTTGACTAAAATAATTAATGCAATAAAAAAAAAGAAAAAAAACGAATGGAAGCGTCACTTCGGGTTGGACCAACGTAGCCAAAACGATTCACTGCTTCGTTCAAAAATGCCGTCCAAACGACGATGCATTGTATATAAAAAAGATAGAAGGACATAAACTGAAGACTCACATCCATTTTCCTCTTTTTCTCACGCTTCATCCTTTTGCGACGCCGCCCCCGATCTTCCCTGTCGTGGAGCAGGAGCCCGCTTCCAATCGTGAAATTAAAAATTCCCTCCACAGGTAAACCCCGCAGTTAATCCGCCTCCGCCTCTGCCTCTGCCTCCTATTTCACGACTCTCACCGGCAAACAAAAAAAAAAAAAAAATCTATCTCGTCGCATAACACCCTTAGCCCCTACTGTTCGCGATTTCTGTTACAAAGTCCAACCGCCTGTATCTCTGTTTTAAAAAAACAGATAATATTTCCAACTCTTTTATTTATATGAATATGTTCGTGACCTTAGACCACTCAAAGCCTATTGTCTACTTAAATTGCTTGTCTTGCCCTACTGACATGAAATAATTACCTCCTAGTAAATGAATTTTTTTTTAGAGACCTGTAATGATTACTTTTGACCAATTCTACCTCTCAGGTTAAACTTTGACGGTAAAAGCCTTATTGTAATTATCTACAACTGTCAATTTGCCAAATTTGAATACAAAACCTATGTTCTTTCTCAATAAGAAAGTATTCCTCTTTATTAAAAAATTAGATTTTCTAATATCAAAATATTCCATTCAAAAATCAGATTCTTTTTTTTAAATGCATATTTTTCTTAAAGGGGCATATTTTATTACATTAATTTTAATTGTAATAAAATTTCTATTTTGAACATTAAATCAATAAGAATTAAATTTAATACCTCGCGCCGTTGATCTTAGATCCGGCCGAGATGGTTTCAAAGTGAAGACCTCGCGTTGTCGATCTTAGATCCGGCCGAGATGGTTTCAAAGTGAAGACCTCGTACCGTCGACTTTAAGTCTGGTCGAGATGAATTCAAAGTGAAGACCTCGCATCGTCGATCTTAGATCCGGCCGAGATGATTTTAAATTCAAGGTCTCGTGTCGTCAACCTTAGGTCCGACCGGGAAGAAAATATCGGCAAATGCTGTCCCGATTTCTCCCTCGGTGGGGAGATGACGCTGGGAGGCTAGCGAAATTTTCCTTGAATTATTGGACTTATGAAAATTAGAGAGCACTTAATCCACCAGTTGAATCAATTAAATTGCATATACATCAGATTTTTATATAAATCAAATTTCTATATAAATTATGATGGTTTAATTCAAATCATTTTTATTTTATTTTATTTTATAAATCAGATTTCTATATAAATTATGATGGTTTAATTCAAATCATTTTTTTATTTATTTTATTTTATAAATCAGATTTCTATAAATTATTTTTTTTTAAATTCAATTTCTCATAAATGAGCAATTTTAATTCTAATATAAAATTTTTTTGAATTGAAACATTACATAAAAGGGAAAATTCTTTCACATTTGGACAACTTTCCTTACTCAAGTCTTTAAAAAACTTTCTTGTATGGGGAAAGTAAAATGACTTGAAAATAGAGCTTGCTTATTGCTTGAAGTTGAAAGAGTTGCTCTCTTTGCCTTCTAAGCTAAAGAGCTTAAAGTTATCCACAATGACTCTTTTTAAATATTAGAATTGTTGGAAACATAAACTCACATTTTTATGGTAAAACTTCTTTGTAAAGTTCATCTTTATAAACATGTATACAAAGCAATCAACTCTCAAACAAACTCAATCTACAAACAACTCAAACTCAAATCAAACACAAATCAAACAAAACTCTACAAATTCCTATGCAAAACCTTCTATAACCATAACCGAAACTCTACACAACACATTCTGCAAGCTCTCTAAAAGTCCCTCATGTACGAGCCCCCTGCAACAAATAAATTAAATTTATTTAGCATTACAAATAAAATAATGTTAAAATTGATGCTAAAGCAGAAAATGCAGTAGTAAATCATCAGTATACTGGTACAAAAAAAAGTAATATATTAAAAGAAAGTAAAACTACTATAGCAAAAGAACACCAGTGTTACAACGACAACTAGTCAAACTAGTAAGTACAACTACTGGTAAACAACCAACTAAAAAAAATCACGGTGGTCTAGTTTCAAACAACTACTGTCCACTCAAATAATTAAATTCAAAATTTTGGTCATCCTACTCTATAGGATTAGGTTGTAAGACCCGTTATTGGGCAACTCCTAATTGGAGTCGTAAGCCCCAAACTAAACAAATCACACAAGCCAATATTTTAGGAAAATTACTAAATAAATTGTAATGAATCTAAATCCCAAACAATCAAAAATAAATCTCTGGGCATCTTAGTCTAAATGATTAAGTTGTAAGACCCGCTTTTCAGGCTACTTCCTAAGGGAAGTCATAAGTCATACATAAATAATTAAAATCCTCGGGCAGCCTTACTATAGAGTTAGGTTGTAAGACCCATCTTTGGGTAACTCATAAATAGAGCAGTAAGTCCCATTCCAAATCAAATCCCCGGGCTACCTATAAAAAAAGGTCGTAAGTCCCACTATCAGGGCAACTACTAATTGGAGCCATAAACCCCAAATTAAACAAATTAATGTGCAACTTCTAAGGAAGCCATAAGCCTCAACCCAAACTAAACTAAATTAAAATCCACACCTAACCACTTCAGTCTATTCGGGATCCCTGAGAGGAGGCAGCCTATGGCTGCTAATCAGATTCCCTGGACACTACAATCAATGATTGTTAGTGTTGGTAGACTGAAATCTATGGTATACCCGGGACGACGGAACCATGGGATCATGATCGGGTTTATCTCTATTTCCCTCATTATTGAGGCTAAATTTATCTAAAATTATTTCATCCTTAATCAAGAGTTCTCTCTTACGTAGTAAGAGGGGTAATTAGCTATGAGTGGTTGCACTCATAGGAAGTAAGAACCCCAGATTTTTAAACCCTGAAACTACCCTCAGGGAAAATCTGATTAATTTCAATCTGACTTAAGGGAAATGGAATCCTACAGCTGCAAAGCAAGATTCGTGCATTCGTGCCATTTTTTCTTGAGCCAACAATAAATCTCCATGTATAATCCACTATATTTTTGGATCAATTCTCCACCTATCACGCAATGACTCTCGGTCACCAAAGTCTTCTAAATAACAAAAATTTAGCAAGCTCAATATTGACACTTCTTCTCTCATTTGAAAAATAACGCTTCAAACATGTCTTCCTCATATTTGAAATTTCTAAATCTTTTTGCGGAAAAACTCTTTGAGGATCCTCTTGAAGTCATTCTTTAGTTGAATATCTTCAAAGAATAATAAAAATGTTGAAATTATTAAACAACAAATTGTAAATTAATAATGAAAAAATGTTGAAATTTACCTAGGATTTAGTGAGTGAGCCAAGCAATGTAAAAGTGTATTACTTTTGCGCCACCTATCTTCTAGAATAACATAAATAACATCCAAAAAGCTTGAGTCTTCATAAAGTGCTTTCCGCTCATGTCTATATATAATTTCTTTTACTTTGGCTAGCATTGAATCCCACATCTCATAAATGAGATGTAAACAAGACTTATCCGTATCCGCTACTCTCAACATCTCATAAATTGGATCTGTAAAGTTTAAGATGTATTCAATCTCATCCCACCGTAAATCATCTAAAAGCTTCTCCTTTATATACCAAGCCTTTCCAATATCATCTTCCCTATAACAAGACCATTTTTCACTGATCACCATAGCTTGAAGAGCATTCTAAATTTTTTTAAATCTTCTCAACATCATTATAACTAAGACAAACTGAGTTTCAGCAACTGCAAGCTTCTTCAAATTAGAAAAATCATTGAACATAGAGAGTCTCATGAAGTGATTCATAATAAAATTTCTAATTACAACTGCATCTCCAACAATCACTGTGATTCAATGACATTCATTATAGGTGATTTCATTTGCATCGGTAGTTTTAGCTGTACAAATGATCTTCAAGGCAAGATTAAGGTATGTCGGGCCCCCCCTGGCGGGGTTCGACATTTAAAGTTTTTTCTACCTTTTTGGTACTTCTTGGTACCATTCGGTACCCCTCTATACCGAGCAGTACCGAGCGGTACCGAGTTCTGGTACCGAGTTCCAGTACCGAGCGGTACTGAGTTCTAGTATCGCTCGGTACCAAGCGGTACCGAGCAGTACCGAGCGGTACCGAGTACCAAGCAGTATTGAGCGATACCGAGTTCTGGTATCGAGCCTACGATTAAGAAAACAAAGAACGAAGAAAATGAACCTTCAATGCTCACGTCGCCTTCACTGTTCGTGTTGTCAAGCCGCTCCATCGACGAAGGATTCTGTCGGCTTAAATGCTCGTGTCGTCGATATGCTCCTTCGACTATAATGAAAAAGATGAACACCTATGCGGAAACAAAAAACCTAGCTCGCCGAAATGTTTAAGATGCATAAATGAATAGGGATATCAAACGGATGAGCGGATAGCCGAAATGAATAGGACAAATTGCGGCTCCATTTTTTTTAATAGACACATGTATCTGATACGTGTGTCCGATCAAATTTAAATAATATTTTAATTGGACATGGCAAAGCCGTATCCGACACATATCCGTCCCGTATCGGAGGCGTATCCGTATCTGACACGTGTCCGATACAACATGCCTCGTAAATAGGCGTATCCGTGCAACATAGGTTATCATACACATATCCTACCAATTTTAATGTGTGTCTAAAGGTTATCAATTTGAAATTATACAATTTTCATGTTATAATTGATTGTTTCACTTCTTATTTTATTATGATGTGTGGTGAAATTTTACAATTATGTCATAATTCGTATTGAACTACATGAGAAATGAGAGGGAGACTATATTATTAGAGAAAAAAAGAGGAATCAATATGGGTTTTCATTAAATATAAGCTCATGAATGATTCTAACACATGAAGTCAAAGTGAAATTAATCATAGATTTTAGGCCACAAAATAAAACTCTTAAAGAGGCATTTCAAATTAAGATTTTATAAGAAAAAAAATTCAAGTTCAACATATGTATGAATCTTCTAACAAATTAAAATATATTTTGGTGGATCTATTTCAACATTTATTAGTTCTCTGAAAATTTTTATCAAGATAGCATGGTTCAAACTTCAACGAGATGAATTCTATGGAATCAAAATTACATACTTATGAGCACATTTGGAAGACGAACGACTCTAATTAGACTGAAGTGGAGTTGTTCAAACTGTTCCAAGGAAGTTGATTTGGTTACTGTCCTTTACCACAAAAAGAGGAATAAACTTTTTTTTTATGACATCCCATAACTCGAATAGAAAATATTCTCATAATTATTATGACTCGTTCTAGTCAAAATTTTGTAAACCATTAGAGGCACTTGATTACTCTAGTAAAGATGAACAAATCTGTCAAATTTCGATAAATTTCGATGATTGGAGAGGAAAAGGTTAAATTTTATTATAAAACATAATCCCTATTTATAGATCTATACAAGATGCCTTAATACATAAACAAATAACTATAGAATAATGAGTAATACAATCCTTCCTAAATCAACTACCTAGCTATGGAAGGTTTTCAACGTGATTCAAGTGGGCTTCCCATGGATCTCTATTCATAGTTGTGGGATCAATATGAGAACGAGAGGCTAGGATTTAACAAAATCCATACTGAGATTTTTGCCTATCATCAACATTTTTTGGCGATGACAAAATTAGGTCCTATACATTCCCTAAAGTTATTTTAGACAATTTGATGGTTAAAGTTTTTATCCGCCAACTCTATTCTGCAAATAGCTTCAAGAGTTTTCAAGTGGTGCTCTCAACTCGTGGATAGTATAATTTTTCATAGGTGGCCACCACCACCACCGCTGACCTCTTACTGATTACTTGGGCCAACATTGCTCAACCAATTCTATTAAGTCGAGTTAGGGTGAGATCAGCCAGTCAATTTCTAAAATGAAAAGCGAATGATTAAGATTGTTTGATTCCTTGTTAGATATTTATGTAAAAGGCATAATCAACCTCTCAAAACCTTTAAATAGATCATATTACTAATCATGAACAAATATTTTAGCAAATATTGGATTGCTTCAATTGCCTTGTAGACATAGTCATCGCTTTTTTTTTCTGATGCCCATTATTGATCAACACCTAAAGTGTAATGTCGCCGATCATCAGTCCATCATTGGCTAATGTTAACGTGTAACACCCTTTGGTGAGCTAATGTTAACGTGTAACACCCTTTGGTGATCGATGTTAACAATCAAACTCATTTTCGTACAAAGATTAGAGCCTCTCCGTAGATATTATGATTCTAGGAAACATCTCCTTGGATATATTACATCAAATACGAGTAATTAATTTCATTTTTAGATGAAAATCGAAACCTCGCCATAAGGCTTATGAACCTCAAATACCTCTCATCGAATTAATTCAAATAAGGATAATTAACCTTTTTGAAGGAAAATCGAAGCCTTCATAGAAATTATGAGCATCGAGTACCTCACTTTGAAACTAGTTCACTAAACAAGGACAATCAACCCAATCTTTAGAGCAAGGTCGTAACATTGTTTCAACAATTTTGAAGCCCAAATCACATCTCCTAAAATCTAATTCATCCAAATGAGGACAATTAACCCTATTTTCAAAGGAGGATTGGAGCCTTGTTGTAGGAATTATGATATTTGAATTTCGCTCACTTCCATATCTTAATAATAATTTTTTTAGAATTTTAGAGAAAATTTAAGCTTAGGAACAAAATTTGAATATTCTAAATCTATTAGGGGTATTTTATAGGATTTGGAGAGAGATTTTTTGGGGATTTTAAAAAATTTCTAATTTTTAAAGGTTGACTTAAATGTATCTTTTTTTTTTTTTTTAATAAAAAAAAATTATACTCACACTGCATGAGTTTAGGATGTAATTACGCCTTGTAATTTTCACAAAATTATGATTTTACATTCTAATTTTTAGGAGACCCTGATTAATTTTAAACTCACAAATTTTGATGTCCAAAACAAGTAGGATAAAAATTCATCTAGCTAAGCATAATTTGTGATGCAATTTTTATTTCTCAAAGCACCCAAATATACAAACCAAAAACTTTTGAAATTTACTTTGGGATCATCCAATCTCTAGCACCCATTTCTTTGCCTTGAAATCACATCTTAATATTATGTTAGTAGAATAGGAAATATTATTATAACGATAGAATTGTTTCAACCAAGTCAAATCCTATGATTTTTTTTCCTTTATGAAAATTTTCATGTAAGAAAATATTGCATCTCTTATAAATCTCAATCTACTCATTTATATGTGTGAGATTTCATATAACATTAAGGTGATAAACTCCCTCTCAGCCATCATAAACATTCTAGCATGAAAAAAAAAGAAGAAGGGTAAAGATATAAGCAAGGTGAAAATAATAGGATTAGTTTCAACTAGTTAGACCAATCAAGCTAATTGGAGTTAAATTATGCTAATTAAATGCTAATAAGATCAATAAGAATTAATTAGTAATATAATTAAGAATATCAAATTATAAGGAATGGAGTGAGAATAATAGGCAAAAATTTCTCAAATTTTTGAAGGAACATATTTATATAAAATTCAACAAATGCATCAAAGACAAAGTATAAATTTATTGTTTTTTTTAATTCTTTGTTTATACTTTAGACTATCATTATAAATGAAAATTGAATGCTCACAACACAAAACAACAAATGAGCTAAAGTTTATTAAATATATCAAAATTTTACTCTTTATTTATTTTTCATCAAATCAAATATTAAAATTCTTAAAACACTACATTTAAAAGTTTTTACTCATTTTTCATCAAACCAAAGTACCAAACATTCCATTGTAATAGCTTTTATTCAGGGAGATTTACACATATCTCCTGTATATATAATATCTAATATTTACATTTATTTATACAACATTAAAATATATCCATAAAAATACATATTTCCAAGCTTGATATAAAAGGATACTTTATCGAGGCTGAAACATTTAGATAGTTATATTCTATTATCATCATCTTTTTTCAACAAAATCAAAGTAGATTTTATCTGCACCTTTTTCAATTCAACTACTCTGATTTTATCGTTTTATGCAATTCCAACAAATTTAGCTTTTTAGCCGTTTCTGCAAACTTAGAATATTTCCTTGAATAATATAAAGATGATCTAGCATGGTAGCTGTGACAAAGAATTGAACAAAAGGAAAAAAGAAAAACCCTCATACACCCCTGTCATCTTTATAACAGCATTTTCTGCAGCTTTGTCCCTGAAAGTGTCACTCACTTTTTTTCTTTAATCTGATTTCTCATTTGGCATCATCTCCAATTAATTCCTTGGTTGGATAGCTTCCTTAAGCGTCCTAACCTCTTGCAAATGTTTGACTTTATCTCTGAATGATCACATCTTAATGCTGTTCAGAAAAACTATTATTATATGGTTATATGTTGTTTTCTATATCACATTTGGAAGGAAAGGAATTCTACTAGATATGGGTCTCTTCTTATAAAAGCATTTTGAATATTTATCGTAATATTAAGAAAATTATCCGCTTCAAAATTGCTAGTTGGAAAAAAATGGAACTTAACATGCTGCACTTTTTATCTGGTTATCCTTCGCGGTGTTGATTCTGGCCATCTTGAAGATCTCTGACCAGAGTTGTTTTGGTAGTCTAAGGCTTTGTTTGTGATGGCTTTCTTACTGCTTCTTAAAGCAGAGTTCTAATAGAAAACTGCTTTAAGAAGCAGTAAGAAAGCCGGCCAAAACGAAGCCTAAAACTACTTCATGCTGGATATTTCATTTATCATTGGGCATCTTGCTTTAAGATTGTTGCTGTTTTGAATTTTTGCTGCCCATTCACCCTGCGGGTTCTCATTTATGTACTGCTAGCTGGGAGAATTGAATTGACCAAGCTGGACCATGGTTTAAAATTGCGCAATATGAGGCTCGCCTTAAGGCCCGCCTTTGCGCAATTCCAGTAAAAAAAGCCTCGATGCTTACGCATCGAGTTTTTTTAAGAGGCTTGCGCCTCAACTTGGTTGAGGCCCGCCCCGCCTCGCTGGCCTGAGGCTTATGCCTCACGCTATAGATATTAAAACTTACATAAATCTTGAAGTAAATGCCTGACATCGGACTCTTTAGGAGAGGAGGAAGTGGAGAAAGCAGTTCACCATAATGATGATTCAAATGAAGAACCCCTTAGTGATGACAGTGCTGATGACTTATGAGTTCTTATGCGATATGTCATTGCTATTTATTTTTGGAAATTGGAATTATATGTTAATGAAAAGAATACTGGGATTTGGGAAAGATAGAATTTTGAGTTGAACTATATTTCATGTTGTCTTATTATTGAGATATTTTGATTTAACTTCATATCTTATGCTTTTTTATGTTTTATATTATTCACTCATTAGTATATAAAAAATTTATCATTTTATGTTTACGCAATCTTTTGATTTTGAGGCTTACGCCTCAAAACGTCTTGAGGCTTACGCCTCGCCTCACAAATGAAAAACGCCTCAATACCCAAATATGCAATTTTAAACATTGAGCTGGACGATGATTAATGTATTTCTTCATATTGAAGAATTTTAGTTAGTCTTTTTGCCTTTGGATGGTCGTCTTGGAAGCTAGACCCTTATTTTTGAACAGTATTATTCAGCAACCAGAGAGACTGAATTTTGATTTCTCTGGAATCTTTTTGCACATACCAAACCTAGTATTTTAGCTATTAAGCAACTCCTGTTTTATTTGCTCTTTTTCTGAGCATCGTCTTCTTGTTGTAGTTTGCTGAAATGTATTTTCTCATATTTGTTGAATTGTTTTTGTTTCTTTCTTAATGTAATTTTATTAGATTTAAATGAGTATTTGATTCTTTAACATGACACAATGGAGAAAAAGGATTCATGTAGCCAACCTCGCATAGTGGGATAAAGGCTTGATATTGTTGTTGTTTATGTAATTTTATTATATAATCAATGAAATTGGGCGTACCTTAACTTGTGGAGTGTTTCAAACGAGGAATCGATAGATTTTTTGCTCAATTGTTGTTTTTTTGTGATGGGAGGATTCAATTTTCTTCTGTAATGCGGGGTCTAAAGTGTAAACGAGGATTTAAAAAAAAATTCATAAATTTCTAATAAGCTTTTGATGCAATTGTTGAATTTTATAAAAATTCGGTCCTTCAAAAATTTGAGAAATGACATGACCTGCACATGTAACTAATCTCGGTAACTCTTAAGCTTTATTAAATTACTCCTCTCTTTTCATGGAAAGCATTTATTGCAAAAGTTATGTCTTATTGGCTTAAATATTTTTCATTCTTACATTTCATTTCTTCAAGAAATAATTAAACTTTTTCTCAAGCACTTCAATACAAATTATGACACAAGGAATTGTAAAATCTCACCTCACTGAAGTGAAACAATCAATTATTGAAAACAAAAGTTCAATTCACAAATACTACCAAGACATAAAAAAACGCAAACAAGATCGGCAGATGATAACTGATGTCAACACCTTATTTAGCACATTTTTTACATGATTCTTGATTCGCTGTTAAATATGAATCCGCTAATGCCATCATCACACTCCTGGAAGCAGTGTGCTTCGGCAAAGCGGACATGTCCTATGCTGCCGGAACCATTCATCCACACAAACAACATGATATTTATGTCCGCAATTTGGTAATTGTCGTAGCATCTCTGCATTCTTATAATTAGACAAACAAATAGTGCAAATAGTATCATTACTAGTTGAACCAACCTCATCTTTTTTGTACATAACCTTAGGATAGCTTTCCAAAGTCGCTTTGTCAATTCCTTGCTCCCTATTCCTCCAAGGAAGAAAGTAGCAGATAATGAAGGTTATGATGATGATGATGATGATGGTGATGATGAAAATAAATATGCGTATGACTGTGGCCATATGATAGCCAAAGATGTCAGAGGTCAAAATGAAATCCGAGGCTTAAATTAGAGAGTAATTTGGTGCCAAAGTGTGTTTTTGATGGCTGGAGGCATAGAGGTTTGATGTGCTGCTTTATATAAAAGTTACAAGATTCACACCATCGCTTAGATCCAAGCTTGATATAAAAGGATACTTTATCGAGGCTGAAACATTTAGATAGTTATATTCTATTATCATCATCTTTTTTCAACAAAATCAAAGTAGGTTTTATCTGCACCTTTTTCAATTCAACTACTCTGATTTTATCCTTTTTATCGTTTTATGCAATTCCAACAAATTTAGCTTTTTAGCCGTTTCTACAAACTTAGAATATTTTCTTGAAGAATATAAAGATGATCTAGCATGGTAGGTGTGACAAAGAATTGAACAAAAGGAGAAAACTCTATACAGATGTTGATTCTGGCCATCTTGAAGATCTCTGATCAGAGGTGTTTTGGTAGTCTAAAACTACTTCATGCTGGATATATGATTTATCATTGGGCTTCTTGCTTTAAGATTGTTGCTGTTTTGAATTTTTGCTTCCGATTCACCCTCCAAGTTCTCATTTATCTACTGCTCGCTGGGAGAATTGAACTGACCAAGCTGGACGATGATTAATGTATTTTTTCTTCTTGGAGAACTTTAGTCAGTCTTTTTGCCTTCCTATGGTCGTCTTGGAAGCTAGACCCTTATTCTTGAACAATAATTTCAGCAACCAGACAGACTGAATTTTGATTTCTCAGGAGTCTTTTTGCACATACCAAGCCTAGTATTTTTAACTAATAAGCAACTCCTGTTTTATTTGCTATTTTTTCTGAGCATCGTCTTTTTGTTGTAGCTTGCTGACATGCATTTTCTCATATTTGTTGAATTGTTTTTTGTTACTTTCTTAATGTAATTTTATTAGATTTAAATGAGTATTTGACTCTTTAACATGACACAATGGAGAAAAAGGATTCATGTAGCCGACCTCGCATAATGGAACAAAGGCTTGATATTATTGTTGTTTATATAATTTTATTATATAATCAATGAAATTGGGCGTTCCTTAACTTGTGGGGTGTTTCAAATAAGGAATCGATAGATTTTTTGCTCAATTGTTGTTTTGTTGTGATGTGAGGATTCAATTTTCTTCCGTAATGCGGGGTCTAAAGTGTAAACGAGGATTTTAAAAGAAAACATAAATTTATAATAAGTCTTTTGATGCAATTGTTGAATTTTATAAAAATTCGGTCCGTAAAAAATTTGAGAAATGACATTACCTGCACATGTAAGTAATCTTGGTAACTCTTTAAGTTTTATTAAATTTCTTGTTTTCTCTTTTCATGGAAAGTATTTATTGCAAAAGTTATATCTTATTGGCTTAAATATTTTGCATTCTTACATTTCATTTCTTTAAGAAATAATTAAACTTTTTCTCAAGCACTTCGATACAAATTATGACACAAGGAATTATAAAATATCACCTCACTTCAAGATGGCCAGAATCAACATCTGTATAGAGTTTTCTCCTTTTGTTCAATTCTTTGTCACAGCTACCATGCTATACTATTCAAGGAAATATTCTAAGTTTGCAGAAACAGCTAAAAAGCTGAATTCAGTGAGGTGATCTTTGATAGAATCCTTGTGAATGAACAGTGGATTTCTGCTTTCCCCAATACCTATTATTCGGTCCAAGCTCCTTCTTGCTCTGACCATTGCCCTTTAATTCTGCACTCGACGGTAACTCCTTCCACTAAGCACATATTTCTCTTTAAGAACTATTGGACTTCCCTTTGAGACTTTTTGGAAAATTTTGTTGGATGTTTTCTCGGCTCATCATACTGGTAATCCATTGGCTAACCTATGCCTGAAGCTTAGAACTCTAAAAAGTACCTTAAAAGGTGAATCTTGGGCAAATTCTAATGCAATAAAAACTCACTTGGAAGCACTTCACTCTAAACAAGCTGAGTGTCTCGATCAGATTTTTGTTTCTCCCTATAACCCCTCTCTTAATTTCACTCTTAAAATCATCAATCAACAAATTACAGATTTCTCCTCTCTTCATGTCTCGTGGATTATACAGAGGTCGAAAGCTTCTTGGCTTTCGCAAGGTGAAGACAATCTCAAATTTTTATATGCCAAGATTCGACGTAGAATGGGATCGAGAAATGCTGCTATCAATCTGAGTCTCTTCTCATTCCATGAGAATTGAGTCTATTAATGATATTATTTCCGACTTTCAAGAGTTGTTCAACCCGCCCCTGCCTGATAACATTGATATGGGACTTTTCCTTGCTTGTTAATTTTTGCCCTCTTCCTTTTTTGTTTCTGGAGAAAATGGAAGATTTAAGGAATCTCTCATTCATTTCTGATTAACCTAACCTTTCTGAAGAGGTGGAATGATTTAAGGAGAAAATGGAAGTTACTGTGCGGGTTGATCTGAGGGGGAAATCGTGTTCTAGAACGGACTCTGGTTCATGGGGATTGAGACAACGAGGATCTGGTTGTGAGAGAAAGCAGAGGCTCTGTGCGGGTGGATTACGCGAGTGCGGACGAGCTCAGTAAGGTTCGGATGCCTGCTATCGCGAGCGGGGCGGACGGCGGCGGGCATGGTCGTTTGCGTGAACTGGACAAGCACATGCACAAATCGCAGGTCAACGTTGCTAGTCGATTGTGAGGAACACAACTAAGGTCACGGACTGGCGGATTGTGTGTGAAGATGTCCGACAGTATGATTGTCATCGGTGGATTCATTATGGTATGGTTGCCAGAAGATGGAATCACTAGTATGGTTACCAGCGGGGGATGTGCAGATTCGCCTCTATGGTTGCCGCCTGGTGGAGGCTTCGAACGTCGTCGACAACCCAACTTCATACATGATCTTCCCAAAGCATCCAAAACCTCGATCGACGTTAAGGGTTGATGTAGTAGCAGCCCAGTGCCCCGATCGACGTTAAGGGCCAAACCTTGCTCTGATACCATCTAATGTGGGGAGAAACATGGAGAAGCAGGATAAAGAAGAGCTAAACAGCTCTTGGAGACCAAAAATAGTGAAAACTGTCTCAAATTCCAAAAATACTAATTCATCATTTCTTCTTACAACTATTCTATTTATACTAATCAAGTAAACAAATCTAGATAAACCTAGAAAGTTCTAAAAACAACTTGCAAACTAAAACATTTATGTCGGAGGAATATTTTAACTAAGATGTTCCTACAACACTATTCCTTCTATTTATTACATTACATAGGAAAGTATTTTTTTTTTTAATTCAAATTTGATATCCTGCTTTGGCTACCCATTATATAATAAATATTTGCTGGCATTTAATACATTGATAGCAGTAGCAAATCATTATAAAATATTTGTTTGCATTTAATTCATTAATAGCCCTTGAGTATTTGTCCAAATAGAGAAGGGGAGAATGTAAGTGGAATCAATGATCTCAGTCTTTAAATAATATGAACAACAGAAAGCTATTAACCCACTCTTTAAAAACACTGGCTGCCAATGGCCTCCTACCTCATAATCTTTGACAATTCATAAGCGAGGATAATCATTTATGATTGAGAATTATCATTTTTGCAGCTTGTTATATAAGTGATGAGCGATCATAAATCCCTTTCTTTTGAAGAGAGATTATTACGTGCAGAGTTCGGACTTGAGCTGCGTCTGATTTTTGTGAGTGTGAGCAACAAAAACATAGTAAAAATATAGTGGTGAATAGTAAGCGGGCTTTTGTTGCGCACACTCATAAAAATCCGGACGGTTCTCCGATCCGGACTTCCCACGTAATAATCTCACCCTTTTGAGAATGATTGTATTTCCAAGATAAAAGCAATTTAGCTTATGGACTTGAATGTTAACACATATATTGATGCAAAGTATATATATATATATATATATATATATATATATATATATATATATATATATATATATATATACACTTTATATGCTCCTGTTTCTTCAACTACTCTGATTTATGCTTTATTATCGTTCTAATGAAATTCCAACATCGGCAACTGTTTCTTTAACTTCTAGTTTTTTTTTTTTGGAAATTTTAGTTGTAGTTGAAAAAATAGTTGAGATGTCGGAATTTCATTAGAACATTAATAAAGTTTAAATAAGAATACTTGAAGAAATAGGTACAGATAATCCACATCAGGTGCATGAAAAAATTAGAAGGTTTTTTTTAAAGTTTAATGTGAAAGTGCTCTGATACCAATTGAAAGTACATAATACCACTAGAAATTGCTCTGATATCAATTGAAATTGCTAGATGCGCCAAGATGAGGGTGATTTGATGATTGAAAAACTTCTTTAAAGAAAAGAAATATATTTTTATAACTTTATGGAGAAGCAAATTTCATTCACAATAAAAAAATAGATTATCAATTTCACCCACGTAATTAATCGCAACAAAAATAAATGCGAAAATAATAAAGTGTGAAAATAATAAAGGAAAGAACACATCGATTTATAGTGGTTCGGTCAAACAATGACCTACGTCCACTCCCTGAAGGCACCATCCGAGTATTACACTAAACCCTTAATGATTCTCCTTTAGCCCCCACAGCTAGGCGGAGAAGCACTTATAAAATCACTTCCACCTTCCCCGGTGCGGCAGAGGAGCCTGGTCCTTTGACACCAAATAGATATTCTTCTTCCCAAAACTTCCCTAAAGACGAACCTTGAATCTGATGGTACTAAGGTGCAAGCTTGTCGGAGCAACCGTGTGAAATCCCCTCCACACTCTCTTGAAATCCCTCCAAGGATCTTCTCCCTCTCTCAAACTTCACCATTTTCTCTCTCCCTTTCAAGTCCTCTCTTCAAGTTTTATCCAAAAGAATGAAGACACAATGGCTGCCAAAGACTCTTACAAAGTCTTATGAGAGTGCTTAAATAGAGGACTCAAAAAATCCAAAAAAAACTCAATTCAGTAGTCAAATATCGTACCGTACAATCTCAAAATCGTCCAGTACAATGTGTAGAAATTGTCTTGTTTGTACTGTACAATGTCCAGTTAGTACTGTACGAACAGTTCAATTGCCTGTTCATACTGTACGATGTCCTGTACGAACAGTTCAATAAAATAACAATTTGGCCAAAATAGTCTATGTTGATCGTACAATACGATACAATTCATACATTACGATAAAAATATCAAAATTAAGCCGTTTTGATTAACAAATCACATGATTAAATTATGCAATGTTTTAAACATCATACAGTACGATCATGATCGTACAGTATGATTAGAACAACTTTTCAAATTCAAAACTTTTGTCTAATTTAACGGATGACAGGCTTTCTAATTATAACAGATCGACCAGTACGGTGTGGTGTTTGTATCGTACGATTAGTTATATTTTAAATATATTTTTTTAGAAAAATAAAATATTTTAATTTATTTCTATTACACTAGTTCGTACAGTACGATACATTACGATGTACAGAAAAATTTAAATAATTAAAAACATTTTTTGCTCCATTTGTGTGTGTGTACGATCAACAAACCAACATACATCAAGACTCATTTAATATAATCAATTCTACATAATCTTGAGCCTTGAACCTTAAAAAAATGGTGTATGATGTATCTGAAATATTAGTCAACACACAAACAAATATGCACTACAAATACTAGAAGAAATAAAAGATTAATTAATATTATTTGTTATCATCAAAATCATAAAATCGGAAGCCTGAGTCCCAACATAATGATTCGATGAGAGTCGAAAGTTGAACTGATGTAATAAATATAAAAATATAATAATCGTGTAATAATATAAATTTTTATTAAAAATTAAATCAAATTCATATATTAATGATATCTTATGTAATTTTAAATTTTAACACATTCAAATAAAAATATAGCTTACATATAAATTTATAAATTAAATATAAATTATTTTTAATTTATGTTATATATTTAGATATTTACACCTATAAATTATATATTAAATTTATATTTCTAAATTATTAAGATTAGAATATTTATTAGTAATAAATAAATAAATACATAAATTTTTATTGTACATAAATAATAAATGAAATATACACTTTATTTAATATTATTAATTAAAAAATATTATTTACATCATAAAATATTTATTTAAAAAATCTATTTTAAAATATATAGTATATGTTGTAAATTTTAGAAGTAAGAACTTCAACTTATTTAATTTCATATCACTTGAAACTTCCTTTTGATAATGTTTATATTACTTTTTTTGTTTGGAAGACATAAGAACTCATGTGGAGAGATGAAGCTATGTGAAAGCTGTTTTAAGCAGTAGTAAGAAAGCCGTCCCAAATGAGCCTAAATTTTTTTATTTAAAAATTAAGTATTTTAAATTTAAATCAATTTATTAAATTATAAATATCACTTAATATTTTATTCTTGATGCATTAAATAAATTTATTTAATTATTTAAATAATTAAGAAATTGAACTGACCAGTTTTCCGGATTCTAATCTAAATAGGCTTTCTCGATTTTACTCTTATTTTTTCTTAACAAAATAAGATTTACAAAACTGATAAGATTTACAACATATAGTTTTTGAAGACCTGAATTCACTTACTTTTGGAGCTCCAAAGCTTTTTCGTTACTTGATCGATGGATACAAACCTTAACAAGATTGCTGTTATGGATCTCCAAAAGTACAGCAATCTTGTTAAAGCTTGGATCCATCAAGTAACGAAAAAGCTTTGGTATCTGATACTCTTCTTCTCTAATCTCCACATGCATTGTTTATGACATTAATAATTCCCCTAAATTCTATAGGAGAAAATCAAGTTAGCAGCAAATCAAAGCTAAAATTTACAGTGAAAATTAACAAAGAAAAACATTTATTCAGAAATCAAAGACATTTATATAATAACTACAAGACAACTATTTTGTACAACAAAATAAAACTAAAAATCATTTTTTCATCCTTAGACAAAGCTAATTTACATTATATTCTGATCAAATTTTCTTTCTTTTTTAAAATTAATTATTATCCTGCACAACTGATCACACAAATTTGAAATTTCTATGATCAACTTAACTTTTTTCTCTTTTATTTCATCTTCTTCCTCAGAACCCTAGCTGTATGTTCCACCAAAGGCTGGAGTCCAGAAATGAGAACTGGCTTCGCTGGTAACTGGGCAGGTGGTCGGTACTGGAACCAAACAGAGACCTCGGCTTCTGAGGTCTTGCCTATTATACTCTTCTCTTTTCTTCGATTTGCCTGAGTTCTGCTTAAATAATACAATACAAGCAAGAGTACTTAATTACATGCATATGTAATTTTTCTGAACTCAAAGTCGAGTGAAGAGATCTATATATCTACCTTCTGCTGCTGCATGGGATGCGCATTCATCAAATATGGAGTGCTTAAGACCTGAAATTAAGTTCCATTTACATAAAATCTATGTAAATATTAATATACAATTTTAAGCAATAATTATGTTTCAGTATTCTTTCTTAATTGTATCAAAGAATTTAAGGACTTACATTGACTTGATCATGAAGTAATTTAATGTGAATGATGGCCTCGTGAAGCACTGATGCTGTATCGGTCTGCAATAAAAGGGAAAGGAGGCTTCAGAAGACGATAAGTAAGCTATGTGCAGCGGTAGAAAAGTGGAGTGTTTAACGTCCTAGTGTATAAACCCCTAACAAAGGAAAAAAAATGAAAAAAAATAAATTTCAATAAGTGTTTATTGTTGATAAATTATATATATGCCCTTCATCGGGGAAGTTGTTGGCTTAATGAAGTGAATTTATATCATATAGAGTACATTACATGATAGAAGTTGGAAGAATCTGGAGACATCAAAGGTGTTCTTAAAAGAGTGTTGGACGGTTGGTATGATCGTAGTCAGGTGCTGATGGTTGGAGGGACCGTAGTTGGCGAGCAACAAAGGTCGGAGGGACCTTGTCGGCCAAACAATGGAGGTTGGAGGGACCTTGTCGGCGGGCAACGAAGGGACCTTGTCATCGGGCAACCATGGTCTGAGGAAACGTGGTCGGTGAGAGATGAAGGTCATAGGGACCTTGTCAATGAGCAACTGAGGTCATAGGAACCTTGTCGGTGGGTGATGGTGGTCGGAGGGATCAAAGTCGACGGGTGATGGTAGTCGGAGGGACCGTAGTCTTTAGGTGACGGAGGTCGAAGGGACTGTATTTGGATAACAATGGTGGTTAGAGGTCCGACTTCGACAAGCTATTGGGCAGAGGTCCGATGACAATAGGTAGACAAGCGGTTGTCTGGAGACGGTCGACAGTTAGGTGGTGGTTTGGTAGCCAGGCGGTCGTCTGGTGGCAATCGGCAACTGGGTTGTGGTCCAGCGAAGATCGGCCGCCGGGCGGTGGTCCGGTGGGAATTGGCGGCCAGGCGATGGTCCGTCGATGGTCAGCAGCTGGGCAAAGTTCCGACAGTGGTCTACAGATGTTCACCGAAAATTGGGTAGAACTCTAGGATCCTTAAAGCCTCAGGGCTCTCTCAAATTTTCAGCCCAAGGTCCAAGCCCCCGCCCCCTTCATATGGGAAGAGAGAGTCAATTTATAAATTTTTGAGAGTAACATGCTCCATAAATATAGAGAAAATCCATGGTGAAATCGAATTGGTCCATCATACACTCATATTGATTATCTTGATCATACATCATTCACTAAGAATTTTAGTTTCTTAATGATGTCAAAATTTGGTGATCCTAGGCTCATTGAATTTGTCTCGTCAAGCTGCTCGATTTGAGACATTCAATTGCATTATCAATTTGTTGAAATTGGAGTTCGGATGGTCCATCATTTAATTTTGAAAGTTTCACACTTGAATATGCTTTCAGATTTGTGCTAGATCAAGATGATTTTCGTTGTGGTATCTCGGGCTCGCGTGCGCGTATATATATATATATATATATATATATATATATATATATATATATATATATATATATATATATATATATATATATATATATATATATATATATATATATTCTTGTAGAATAATTTGACTTTAAGAAAAAAAGAAAAAGATATACCTTTCCAAAAGGCGAAACTAACTGTTGGAGAGCAGTGATTCTGTCGCCTAGTTTCTCTTTTCTCACCTGCAAAGATCAAACTCCAAAGGCTATCATATTCATACAGATTGTTTTTGAAGAAAATAAAATTAAAAGATCAAATTTTGCTTGATTAAATAGAATTTCTATTTTATTTTTATTCAAGTCAATAACTCATAAAGGAAATATATGATAATTAACACACTTTACCAATCACATTTTGTTGGTGTGTGAAAGAAAAGAAATCATATAAACATCTCTAAGAAAATTTTCTCATCACCACTTGTTCTTACATTCAAAATTAGTGCTTATGAGTCTCAGTTGTTAATCGAAACTTAGAAAGTACAGACCTTTCTATGAAATATTGCTTTTGGATAGAAATTCTATAAGAAATTTCCCATCAATCCCATTTTTGACCGTATAATGAAAAATAATCAATGAACTGAATGCATTCATGTATAAGATCATATAAGGAATTCCTTCTCTTCATTGAAAAAAGAGATAGAATCCAACACCGTACTTTGAAGGGCGCTGAAGTCTCAATTCGAGGCTTTTTCAGCACAGATTCGCTGCTGATCTTCCTCTCTTGATGTCCTCCTGAGCTCTATGATCAGTTCATCACAAATCACCATTAAAAAAAAAAATCAAATTTTTATGTATCAATCACATATAAAAGAAGAAAGAAATCAAAAAAATGAAAGAAGAATAAAACAGCTCCTTTCATGATAGCTTACCTTAGCAATTAAGGAAGTGAAACTGGGCTTTCCTATAGGGCTAGCAGGAGGATGATCATAAAATCCAGGGGAATCATTCAAGAATGTAGAACTATTTGTGAATTGCATCAGATTTATCTCTGCAGATTGCTCCCTGGGAGCCAAACCACTCAATATCAAAGGGCTCTGATGAATCTCATTTGAACCACGGCCATAAGCCATAACCATCTGATACTGGTAATCACTCATCTGCTGATCATCAAACAAAAAGCGCCGAAACTTCGTATCTGGTTCGACTAAGCTTTGCATCATCGACATCGGAGTCCTTATTGCATATGAAGAAGAAGAGGGCGAGGAAGAAGAAGAAGCAGCTAGCAATAGTGGCTGGTTTGTCTCTTTGACCTCTTGCCTGAAAAAGTCTGCAGTGCTAAGATCCTCTTGAAGCATAGCATGAAAGCCAGGTTCAGCTATTCCACTTCTACTACTACTACTACTGAACAAGAATCATTTCAAATATTTTCAAAAATTAAAAGAGAGCATAAAAGATAGAAACAGAAGTGAGTTTACATTGGAGTTTGGCTCCAATCAGTGCAGGAAGCAGAGAAACCAAAGCCTGAGAACTGTAACTTAGAGTCAGAGTGCTCGTTGCAAGTCTTGCTTTTGTTCCACCAGTTGCTGGGCTGAAAATCATCTGCCATGGCTTTTCTTCTTCTTCTTCTTATATTTGGTGTTTCTCGATCTTCTCAACTTGCTCTCTTATTATCTCCCTCTAATTCTGGGCTTTGATGGTACTTTCAATGAGTTATTTGGTTTTGTACTCTGGCGTTTTGGATAGAACAGAAAGGATTTGGGGTATTTATATATGGATAAGACAGTTAGGAATGTAAGAAGAAGGTCATAGTTTGCAGGAATTCAGGTCAATGTAATTCTGACTTAGACGTTTTCAGTGGGGAGGGGAAGGCAGAAAGAGAGATTACTTACCTTAATTTTCACAATATGACTAATTTGACTGCTGGAATTAGAAGCTTGCCTGTTTTTTTTTGAACGGGTATCTATACACTGCCACTTTCGAAAGGATGTTTGGCGGCGTGACTAATTCTCAGTTGAACTAGAAGAGGCATCTTGCCCCAGAAACTTCTTGGCCCGCACTTGATTGGACCCACTTAAGAAGCGCTGCTGCTCGAGAAAAATTGAGCACAGTTTGGGGGGTTCCCAACCGTACTCACCCACCAACCAAGCTAATCATCGGTGGGTGCTTGCCTGTGTTTATTTGGTGCCAGCCCTTTTATCATGATATTTCTTCTCAATTTAATATGAACAGGGAGATAGATGCAGAAACAGTGATAGATCAAGTAATTTTCATGATGGTTGAAGCTTCACATTCCAAAAACAACAAAACAAAAAGAGAAAGTATAATGTTGATGTTAATTGTATCTTGAGGTGCAAATATTTATTGTTGTATCTATTTTGTTATTTATATTAATAAAATGGGGGGCACCGTCCTCTTTCAATAAAAAAAGCAAAAAAAATTATCAGTATCACCTTTTAGAAAAGAAAAAAAAAGGATGGAGAAAAGGACACCTATAATATTTTCAAATATAGCACAACTATAATTTATGTCTAATATTAGCATTATCCTAGGTGACTTTATTAAAAATGAAAAAAAAAAGTAAAAAACACAAATATAGATATTTTATTTTAAAGAATAAAAGGCCTTTGCCTTCTATAATATATATATAAAATTTTGATGCGGGGGCTTCACAACCCAACTCTTAAGGCAACTAAGGCCTCGTTTGAGACGGTTTAATTTTATCTTTTCGGTTTTAAAACAGCATAATTTTTTTCGTTGTTTGAATGTGACGCATGTTTTTTTGAAAACTCCATTTCTTTACTATTTTGAGAGTGTTATGGTAGTAGATTTTTCGTTTAAAACCTCTGTTTCTTCGATTGACGTTTTTGAAACGGAAAAGATAAAGAAACCAAATGAAGCCTAAGTTTTAAGGAGATTATATACTATTATCCCAATTTACCAGGACATACAGCATCCCCTTCACATCAATAAGAACAATGAACAATTGGACAAGGCAAAGAAAATTCAACAAGATAGATTTTAGGCTTTACTTGCCTGGCTAGCTCCTTCCCTTGAAGAGCATCTAAGTGATCAAGGAAAGAACAAGATGGACAAGCTTAATTAAACCAAATATAATGAGACAGCTTTTTCAATGTAATTAAATGAAAATCATCCACTACAGGAAATTCAGTTAAAATCGGCGGTTTTTTCCGGTGGCTTTACTGGTAAAACCGGCGGTTTTCAAAAACACCGGCGGCTTCGCGGCGGTTCTCAAGCCGCCGGTAAAAATGGCGTAGGAAATCATTGCCGGCGGTCTTTTTCCGGCGGTTTTATTCGCCGACGGCCTTCCGGCGACTTATACCACTGGTTATTATCGGTTTTAGTACCGGCAGTGTTCCGCCGTTAAGATATCTTTCTTTAGCCTTTAAACATTAGTAGTAACATAAGTATGGGAAAAAGTAGTAAATGATTAGATATTCGATAAGCAGATTAACATGTTCTATTATAATGATAGCAGTTCATGTCATCCAATTAGGACGTAAATGAATCAGGTCGAGTTTAAATTAATCACCCTAAGATCACTAAAAAAAAATGATTTATCAGAATGACTTAATATCATAATAGCAAACTTTGTGACAGTTCAAAATGACTTCCATCTAAAACATTCATAGTGCGTATTAAGACAATCCCACGTTGATTACCTTGGAAACATGGTGCTTCAAGTTTGGAGAAATTATTTTGTGCGGATACCGAACACAACTCTTTATCCGTAGACCAATCAAAATGAGTAACGTCAGCAATATCGAGCGCAGCATCGAGCCGCAGTACCGACATGACTCTTTCTGATTGGTCTACAGACGGCATTCGGCATTCGCACAGAATAATTTCTCCCCAACCTACGTGCATGTGTTCCTGCAATGTTCGCCATAACAAAGGCGTGAAGAAATTGTGGTAATTTCTTATGAAAGTTATATTTATACAAATAAGAAAATATAATATATGTATAAAGTCACTTTTTTATTTTGGAAAAAATGGCACCATAATGACATAGTAAATTTGCGTGTGTAAAAGTAATAATATTAATAATACTAATTAAAAAAATAAGAGAAGCTTAATTAAGTGCCGCGTGAGTCATGGCCTGATAAATAACAGGTGGAATACACGACGTAGATATAGCACTAGCCGTTAGTAGTGCTACAATTAATAAAAATAAAATAAAAATGAAACGAAAATTATGATATATATTAATATAATAATAAAAAACTAATAAAAAATCTTATTTGAAGAGAAAAATTAAATGAAATATTATGTAGGAATTTATTTTAGAAAATCAATATTAAATTAAAATACCGTTGCTTTTGTTCAAATCTTAAGTAGAAAGAGGATTGGCTTAATGATCTTAATTAAGATGCAACTTGCTCGTATTTGGGCAATGATGGGTTGGGGCCACATCATTGCGCCGTGCTTGTGGCAACCATAGCTGTGGGTTCTTTTCGGGTAGCTTCGAGGTGCTATTGGATGGTCCTTGTGACGTGTTGCTGGTGTATCGCCTCAACCGCCCCTGAGCCCGCACTTTACTGTTTTTTCCTTTTCTTCTTTTTTTCTTTATCTCTCCCTCAAATTGTACTGTTTTCTTGATATTTATTAATATAATTCTCTTTTAAATAAAAAAAAAAAACTTGCTCGGCATTAGGTCCCACAAGTGTACAAATTGTTCTTCTTTTTAATATATAGCTTACTTTAATGGCTTGTTTGGTAGCAAGAATTTAGTATTGAATGATAATTGAAGTGCTTTGTCTTTCAAATTTGCAAATAAAAGTGATTCAAATTTTTTTTAGAAAAAATTAAGGCATCCTAGGAGAGGTACTAATTGAACGTAATCCTAACGAGAGTTCGTCTCTAGGGCCAAATCGCGACATCTCTAGCCAAGAACCTTGATGTGAGCTCGCCTCAAGCAAAGAATTGGCTAGAGGTATTTGAGCAATGAGTCACAATACGAGCTCACTCATAACTGGCGAGTTATGATCAAGATGAATCACAATAGGTGATTAAGGCTTTGTTACTGTTTTAGAATGCAGTAAGAAAATAGTCTTAAATGAAGCCTAATGCTTCGTTTGAGACGGTTTTTTTATTGCTTCTTAAAACAGCTTTCTAGTACAAAAAGCTTTGAGACGCAGAAAGAAAACTGTCCCAAACGAAACCTACGTGGAGAAGGTGCTAACATGAGCAACAATATATGAATGTACAAACTAAGGTTCTGTTTGGGACGGTTGTAGATATTTATAAAGGTGATTATAATGCTATTATAGAGAAAATAACTCTTTTGAAAGCTACTGTAGAAAGTAATTTCATAACATAAAATTTATTAAAAACAGTTACAATTTTATGATAAAATAAAATTTATGATTGCAATCAAATAATTTTGTTTGTTTTACACTATACTTTTAGAAAGATTAGGTAGACATAATTTAAAATTTATAGCATTTATTTATTTATTGACATGCTTTATGACTCTTTTAGTGACCTGAAAAGTCAAAATCGATTGGAAAGCCACCTCAATGGTCAACGCAGGGAGAAGTGCGAATTGGCATGCGCGAGGTGGTGGGAGCGACTTTTGCGAACGCACGTAAATTAATATTTTGATATAATTTAAACGAGATTCTGAATCTATAATTTGATTTAATTATTTTACTAATATTTTTTTATTATTTATTCATCAATATTATAAATCAATAGTAGTTTCGTTTTACAATGGGAAATGTGGTCATATATTTGTTTATAATAATGTCTCGTTCATGCTTTCATTTTGTTACTCTCTCTTTCTTTCACAGTGGTAATTATTTTTATAGAAAAAAATTGTGTTAAAATATTTAGATAAAAAATAGACTTTAAAATTCTTCAATTAATTAAGAAAATAAGTTATATGATAACATAAAAACTAGTAATATATAGAGAACATCTATTCGTCATATTCTCCTTATATATTACCTACAATTTCTTTCTCCGAATTTTCATATTTTGAAATTAGTGTATAATCATTTCACTATCATCACTATTAAATATCTCCTTTTTTGAGATCGCGAGTACCGATCACTGGTTGAGTGAAGCTCTTCCTCCAGCGTTGCTCATGTTTGAAGCAACTCATTATTTGTCTTATGAATACTTCATTTCAGACGGCTTGTTTATTGCTTCCTAAAGCTGCTTTCTAATATAAATATTTTAATTTTTATACTAGAAAGCTGTTTAAGAAGGAATAAGAAAGTCGTCCCAAATGGAGCCTAAATTTATGATTAATCTCTTGAAGTTGCATATCAATCACAATTTAAAATAGTTCAATTTTATAATAATGCATATTTGTGATTGTTTGGGACAGCTTAAACTTTTATGTTTTTGCTTTTTAAAAGCTCTTTTCTCAATCATAATTTCAAAACTATTTTTTATTCAAAAAATAAAAAGTTATATTTCGAATATATATTATTCCAAAGAAAGCCAAAGTTTGATCAAGCCAATAAATTTACTAAAGTAAAGATAGACATGATAGATTCCATCAAAGATGAGCAATATTTCTTGCAATCAAGTTTACCATTGAATTATCTTCACTTTTTTTTTTTTTTTTTTTTTTTCTTGTATTATTAAACCATGCGTTGATTTTATTCTGAGATAAGTATTATTCCGGGCTTGAGATTGACTTTTGACATTTACGGAGTTGAAATTAGGAGAAAGGTCAAGATCTGAATAAGCTTTTTTTTTTTCATTTTCTTAAAGAGAGGACCTTTTTTGAAATTTGAAGAGAAAGGACGAAACTTCTTTAGATTGGTTGGTTTCAGCCTCAAATGATGCAAAGAGGTTTACACTTTAGACATATAAGCCATTGATGGTGCTGTGGGCCCATCTTAGTCTCACGTGAGACCCACATTGAGAAATGTATTTTTAAGTCATTTAGTGTCGGTTGAGAACCCCCATCCCGAGTTCGATTCTCTCGAGCGGTACTCGACCCTTAAGTGGGGCCCCCAAAGCGTCGGCTATGAGTTTGTGGCATGGGTGACCCATTAGGTCGGCCGAGGTTTACGGACCACCAAACGCGCTCGACGAAATCGGGTGTGATAGCGAACGGTTCCTCGTCATCAAAAAAAAAAAAAAGTCATTGATTGATTTTGGTATTTTTTTTTTAATTATTTTTAAGTACATCCATAAAGTAATTTAAATAAATAATAAACTCCTTAGGATTTGACATTTATTATAGTCACTCATTATTATTATTCACAAAAATTTTATACATTTTATATATCTAATATCTAAAATTTGTATTTAATTATATTTTTATACATTATTTTTAATAAAAGATAATTTAAATGAAAATATTAATTGAATATCAAAATTTTATATTAGTTTACAAATATTATTTAAAAAAATAAAAAAAAAAGTTTACAAAACATATTTAAATTGAATATAAAAATGAAATTATAAATTGACCTACTCAAATTAAAAATAAAAGCCTAGTCAATCTAAAACATGAATGCAAACATCTTAAATTATTTTTGTAGCTTGAAATATTTTAAATTATTATTTTATAATTAAACATATTTAGAATGGTTATTAAAATAAATTTTACATGGATATAAAAATGAATTTAAAAATGGTAAAAAATTAAACATAAGATAATACATTTGCATAATGTAAATATTAAATTATTAAGATTTATGATCAAATACAAATGAATTATTACTATCTAAAACAAATGAATGGATAAAATTTCATATCCGCACTATTAGATGATTAAAGTCTAAATTGTGATCTAAAATGTTGAAATTATACCGATTTAGCTTTTTTTTAATTGTTTTGTATAGAACAAAAAGTATTTCAGCCTATTTTTTATAATTTAAAATTATTTAAATGGATTTAAAAATGAATATGAAATAAAAACAAAATAAATGAAATAGTATATATATATATATATATAGCTTAAGACATGAAGTGTTAAGTCTAACAACAACAACAACAAGCCTTTATTCCCTGTATGAACCATTTTTCGTCATTATGTTCTGATAAGAGTCAAATTCTCATTTAAATTTAACAAAAAAAAGATCATTTCTAGTATTTTTAGGTCTACCTCTACCTTTTTAATATAGTCAAATTCTCATTTAAATTTAATAAAGAAAGATCATTTCTAATATTTTCTAGCCAAATATTTTTAGATCTACCTCAACATCCTCATCTCCACAACACTTAACTTAATATTATACTTCTCTTTTAATGGCCAACATTATGCACTATAAAGCATTGCAGGTCTCAACATCATCTTATAAAATTTTCTTAAGTTTAAGCGAGAATTTTCTATCACACAACAAGTCCAATGCATTCCTCCACTTTAGTTATCCATCTTGAATTCTACCAATAATATTCCCATCTATTTCACCATCACTTTGAACAATAGACCCAATATATCTAAAATATTATCATTGTCAAGTCTCATCCTGAATGAGAAAAGTGGAGTGTTGAGTTCAATAATTGACAACCAACATAAAATTTGTCGAATAGTCATGATATAAAGTGCTAAGTCCAATCTAAAAAAATTGATGAATAATCATTATTTGATTATTTCATATTGGGGAATGTGACTTTGAGCGATAAAGTCATTGATAAGAGTACACATTTTTAATATCCTAGATCTATTATTCAGAGTGATGGTGAAATTGATGGGGATATTATTAGTAAAATTCAAGTTTGATTGTTAAAGTGGATGAATGCATCAGGCTTGTTGTATGATAGAAAAGTGCCCCCCGACCTACAATGTTTATGGTGCAGATTATTGGTCATTAAAAGAAAAGCATAATATTAAGTTAAGTGTTACAGAGATAAGAATGCTCAGGTGGATGAGTGGCTTTACTCTTAGAGACAATATATGAAATGAGCATATACGCAAAAAGGTTGGAGTAACTCCCATGGAAGATAATAGAGTCACCTTGGATAGTTTGTTCACATAAAACGACAACCTTCCGATGACCCAGTTAGGAAAGTAAATATATTAGATTTATCTTATCTTAAGAACGATAGATATATACTTAAAAAGAGTTTGTTAAAAATATTAAAAATGATCTTTCTTTATTAGGTTTAAATAAAAATTTAACTCTTAACATAACACAATAGACAAAAAGAATTTCTATAGGCAACCTCACAATGGGATAAAGGCTTAATGTTGTTGTTGTTATTGTAATCCATTAAAATTATGGAATCCGGACGATACCTAAAGGGCTTTCTGTTTTGCTCAAAAAGAAATTCAACACATAAAACTTAAAGATTCTTTAATTGGTTGGATGAAAGAAAAACAAAATAATTTAGTTATGTATTTAAAAATTCCCATTCAATTCATTTTCAATATATTTAAAATTTATATGATTTGGATAAATTTTGAATATAAAAGCATCACACCAACTACAGACACCTATAGCCGCCACCTACCGCCTTCCACCATCAAACACAATCAAAAACTGCTTAACACTAAATTCATTTTACTCCAAATTAAACCGAACTCTTGCATTTATTTTAAATTTAACCAAACAAAATGTAATACATCCCATATACACTATTATTTTCAATATATTATTTCTACCTAAACTTTCTCCTTTTTTTTTTCAGCAAACCTTGGCCCCTGAGATAGCTAGCTATTCAGTTTTCACGCTGAAAAAGACAAAAGGTTGGAATGGTCCAAAGGTTGTTTACAAGTATGATATGGCAAATATAATTTCATGCATAGAAAGCTTCGTGTAAGCATTGGGAAGTAAAGTAAGAGAGACCCACAATTAAATGATGCCAAAGAATGAATGTGATAGATACAAGACCAAGAATTGTTATAGATTATTTGAAAGCAGGTGTTTTAAAGGAAGATTGTGAAGGACATCATGCTCAAAGAAAGTAATAGCTTTGTCAAAAGCTGTGATTATGAAAGCAGGTGGATAAAAATTTGGGATGATCGAGGAGCATTTCTTTGACTTAAAAGGATAATGAAACCTTAAGCTGTTGCAAGCAGTGAGGATTTCAAGGATTCTGCAAATGGCATATCTTAGAAGTCTATTCAGGCATTTCATGAAAAGAAGGAACATAAGCAATAATCAACTTTTCATATTTGTAGTTGTTTCACATACAATGTGGTCAGATAAGAGAAATTATTTTATGCGGACGCCGAATGCAGTTTATCGTCTGGAGATCAATCAGAATGCGCCACATCAGCAGTATCGAGTCGGGTACCGAACGGTACTGAGCCGCGGTACCGAGCATGAGGTGACATGGCGCATTCTGATTGGTCTCTGAATCGTGCTTGGCGTCCTCACATAATAATTTCTCCATCTGGTGTTGTCATGCAAAGCAAGTATAAGATGAGTAAAATAAAATGAAATGAAGAATGAACAAAGCAGCCGGCTACTAAGAAGGGCATTACTTAAGCATTAAAGAACCCGAGCATCAATTCTAAGGAAAAGGAGGGTCAGCAAAGAACTTTAGATGAGCAATAAATGGAGAGCCAAGAACTTCAAGGGTCTCTACAGAGAAGTTACAACTGCTCTAAAGATAATATGATACAAATGCCTTATTTTGTTGAGGAATTCAGTTGCTATCCAGCAGCAAGAAAAACAAAACAATAAAAAGTCACAAAGTTTGGCTTGAACAAGTAAATTTTCAGAAATCTATCGTGGTAAATTACTTCATTGAGAAGCTTTTAGTAATTACCAAGCAATTATATGTCAAAACAGAATAGGATGGGTGGAACATTTATCATAAATGTATTGGATCCTTACAAACTAATTAAAAATTGTGGTTAAGACTTGGATTTGACGGCTGATTTGTGGTGCTTTTTTACTTTTCAAATAATGCAAACCTTTCAGATTCTGAACCCAACTAAAGATCAACTCTTAAGAAATTCTGTCATATATTGCACTAAACCGAAATTGGTTATAAGTTGGCTCAATTAGAACCAAGCATGGCTCATTAGCTTCAAGCCAAGGGATTTGAGCTAAAAAATTGATCTAATCTCACCTATTCCTCAATCTCCTAAGAAAACTTCTTACTCCATCATACATACATACACTAACAAATGTATAGATTCATATATACATTTATTCAAATCAAAATAAATACATAAATATATGTGTATGGTCATTCATCCATAAAAACATAATGCAATATTCAATCTTGATCTTCTTCAGGGTTGGCTCAATTCAAGTCAATTCAAGTCAGGTTTGGCTCAATAGTAGGCTCATTGACTTTGATGCGAGCTCGATTAGAGCTAAAAAATAGTCATATACATTCTGCGATATTCAAATCAAATTCAAATTGCAATTTTAGATTTGCATAGCCTTCATAAAAAGATACCCGACCTCATTTGTATCTTAAAAGAAGGGAAATGATATAAATATCAAATAAGTAGATGAGTAAAATAGTATCAAACTCTTTGGCACATGGCACAAATGTCTGCGATAGGATACTTAAATCAAGCAACAGACATATTTTTCTTAGAAGATGAGATGCCAAAACATAGACCATATCTCAACATGCATAAAAATTCACTAGAGCCCAATTCTTGCCATACCTAACTTGCCAATTGACTTTTGATGTTGATTAAAACTGGATATAGGCCAAAAAATAAAACCAACCAAATTTCAAGCAATTAGTAATTTTGAATTCAAATTATTATCTAATACTTTGCTTACAGATGACGGGTCGAACAAATATCCTGCTGAAAATTAAATCAGTCTAAATTTTGCTAGCAATTTCGGTCATTATTCTTTGTTTAATATAATAACTCCCCTCCTAATTGTGTCCATTTATCTATCGAGACTTGTATCCATGTATAATTTGGCTCCTGTAAACTGAAGACAGTCCCCCTACATACGCTATCACTGAATCTCTCCGTTTTTCCTCTCAAAATATAGAAACATTAATTCTCCATACTGCTCTTAATCAACGAATCAGATATCTTTCAAGATATATCTTCAGTTCCGCATGGTAGCTAATTTCAATTCTTAACAGAGATTAAAGTCAAATTACAAGAACTTCAACACGTCCTCTCTGGCATCTTGTTCCCCTCCAAATGGGGAACGAAATATTCAAAATTTTATCACGAGGAACATTTGAGGAAAAATGGTGGCCGTCCTGCACCAAGAAGTCTTTTTCCTTGTCACGCCATCAGGGGAATATGGGAGATTAGGTAATATGCTAAGTTTTAGAAGATCTTTCCTTGGAATATATACCCTATGCATGCCCTCATCTCAGCCTCTCGTCAACCTACCTTGATTGGAATTTTAGAATGTAAAAAACAAACAGATATGCCCAATGGAGAAAGTAACTAAAATTCACACTTTAGGGACCATATTGGCCAACTTGAATGCACATGCAATCAGGAAATGAATGTCATCCAACAGACTAAACAGGAGAGTGAGATAACAAAACACAACCGATTATCACAAAAACCTGTGCAAATATGTAACATACTTGTAGACTGTTGTGGGCTCCGAAAATTCGCGCCTCGGCCTCCCCTGCTTTCAGGAGAGTTTTAACGAATTAGGCTCCGAGGTAAATTTTCATAAGGCATATTGAATTTGAAATAAGACACTACCCAAAGATTTCACCCTCATTTTGCGAGGATTTTATGATCTGAGTTCAGGTTTTCTATAGGAGCAAGCCCCTATAATTAATTACCCCTCCCGATAATGAGAGAAAACTTTCGATTAAGGCTAGTCATCAAACATATACAAAGTATATGGCATATAGTAGCAGCATGGGTTTAATTTGAAAATTTAATATTTAAAATGAGAAATTCACTTCCTTGTACTTAAAGAGGATGATGGGGGAATGATGATGAGCCCGAACAAGTTCTCATGGTTCTGTTATCCCAGGCCATGGTGGTCCTTGGTCTACTTAGTTTGAGGAGGTAGTCGACCCAACCTGACAAAAGGATCCTTATCGGCAGCTATGAGTTGCTTAGTCCAAGGGTATCTTGTAGACCTGAAATGAATATTTTTCTAAGGAGCCAAATCTGGATTCACCTTAGCTAACAGAAGACTTTATGCCCTATCGATTATATCCTATTGATTTATATCTCAAGAATTTGACATCATTGGAGGACATGCGGATTGTTACCGTAGCCATAATATAGTGGAGTCGTTTGACTAAACCACTAGGTCAGAGGTCATGGTCATAATCATTAACCACGTGGAGCCGTTAGTCCAAACCACAGGTTCTTTGCGGAGCCATCCGGCCAAACCACCGATTAGAGGATCAATGTCACGTCCTTACTGACAGGATACAAATTTAGAATAAACCCTAATAATATTCTCAACCAGACATTAGCTCTTTCTGAGCTGAGGAAGTTTTCAGATTTATCCACCTCGGCAAACTATTGCGGATGATAGATAGGTTTTGTTTTAAGTGTTTGATGATTGAATTCAATTTTAAATATTTCAGGTTTTGATTTTTTTGGAGTTTTGAATTTCATGGGCATTTGAGAGGCATTTTGAATATTTTGAATTATACCATCTGGTTGAGATTTATGCTCAACACGGCCATCAGTGGGGTGATATATAGGCATTTTTATTTTGTCTAATTGAACCTTGTTGACTCTGTCTACTTGCCGAAAGAGGATCGGGTTTGTTGTCAGCTGTATGCTCTCATTAATGATTTTTTCTTCTTCTAGGCCTTAAAAGCCGAATATAAATGTATTACGACAAATATCTCGATCGATGATTTGACCGTATATTTGTTTGATAGTTCGAGATAATGTAGTTCGAGATAATGTTGACTTCTATCTACTCACATAGAATGATCGGGCTTGAACTTAGATTTATCATTTGACATACGCAGCATCCTCAACGTCACGTGTGTACTCATAACACACTCGTCGGAGCCCATGCTGGTATTTAGGGGGTAGTTTTGATAATTATATGTTAAACCTTGTCCACTCTGTTTACTTGTCGACAGATGATCGGGTTTGTTGTCAGTTGTATGCTTTTATTAATGAATTTTCCATGTTATAGGTTATGAAGGCCTAATATAAACATATTAAGACAAATATCTCGATCGACGTCGTGATCGTATATTTTTTTGAAAGTTCAAGCCATGTTGACTTCTATGTATTCGCATAGAATGATTGGGCTCGAATTTGGATTTATCATTTGACCAGCATAGCATCTTCAAACATCACATGTGTACCCATAACACACTCGTCAGGACCCATGTAGGAATTTAATGTGCATTTTTGGTAATTATCTATTTAACATTAACACTCTATCTAATTGTTGACAGAGGATAGGGTTTGTTGTCGTCATTGTGCCTTTACTAGTGGATTTTCTTATTATAGACCTTAGAGGTCTAATATGAATGTATAAAATAAATATCCCGGTCGATGTCGCAATCATATATTTGTTCGATAGTTTGAACCGTGGCGACTCGTATCCAATCATGTAGAAGAATCAGGTTCGAACATGGATTCATTACTTGATCAGCGCAGCATCCTCACACATCGTATATATATACATGACACGCTCACCATGGTCCATACAGGTGTATGTCTTTGCATGTATTTTGTATAATATATTCGTGCAGTAGATATTTGCATGCAGTGCAAAGTGCATAGATGACATATGTTTGTTGCAATGCAAGTACGAGGGCATTTTAGGATATTTTTCACTAATCAATTGTGTGGGCAATTGTCATTTGAATACATGCAACGATTTATTTGAGAGCTCGTAGAAGCTTTCTGTCCGTTTGTATGAGTGTTGGAGATCCAGTGGTGTGGCGCTATATTATAAGTTGTTTTTCTGTTTCATGCAAATGGGCTATTGTTGAGAAATGCACAAGATTTCACTTGACATTTTGCACACGCCTTATGTCTGCTTGTATGCATGTTTGTTGACCTCGAATTTGTCAGAACATTGGGTCAAAGGGTTGAACTGGTCAAATTGACCAAGTCAGACCTTAAGACCACCTTCTTTGGGTTCCATGGATTAGACCAAGTCTCTTGAGCTCAAACCTGTGCCTTGGGTCAACCTGGTTGACCAGGTCAACCTGGGTTGACCCAAAACCCCTTTTCTTAATTTCAAATCAAATTCAACCATTCCCTTGGCCTAATCCACTTACACCTTGGGTCAATTTGACTAGGTGGACCAAGTCAAGCTTTGACTTGGTCAACCCAAGTCCTTAGGTCAATTTGACCTATTTTGGTCAAATTGGACCCATTTATTGCATTTAAATCATTCCTATTGATCCCTAGAGGAAACCACGACTTTCTCAAGTTAATTTTCCTCCTAATTAATCTTGGATTGGATCTAGACCGTTGATCATAGATCCAATCGTTTAAATACTCCTTTTAGGTTCATGAGGGAGGACTTTTGCTCATTCTCTCTCCATAGACCTTCTCAGCTCTTGAAATTTTATGAGAGAGTTCCCACGACATCCCTCCACCTTTCCCAACCTAAACCAGACGCCAAACTCTCGCCGGTGACGAGATCTCCAGCGAACCAAGATCAAATCGGTTCTAAGGCTATTTCCCGTCAATCCAAGTAGAATTAAGGCTTGAGTTCAACAAAAAACTTATACGATGACAATTTACAAGCTCAACCATGTAAAGAAATCGAAAATCCAACAATTAGATCTCTCAAAAATCCTTAACCTAGGTCACTACACTTAGGGTTAATTAGCTTTACGAAAAGCACTTTTTAGATCACACCAAACATTCCACATGAATGCTCTTCAAGTATAGAGCCTAGGTTTAAAATTTTGTTCAATTTGGTTAACCGGATCGAAAGAATGAGCCCGAAAACCGATTTAGGGCACCTTCCATTGCATGATGCTCGGAACGTTTTCTGGGCCGTTGATCTCGTGATCAACATCCCAGATCGCGTTATCTCGCTGTCATTTGTAACCGTGCAGGTGAGCTGCTGTGGAGATCTCTATCCACCTCAATCGTGGCCGTTCATCTCAGACGGCGGAGGATCAAGTGGCTCCCGCGTGTTGCTAAGTCACTTAAGTAAAAGGCGCGTGGGCCCTGTCGCCGCCTTAATTACAGGGCAATGATTGCGCGGCGACGCAATCATTGCCGCCGTCGCGGGTTTCCGAGCTCACCAATGGGTAGGCGCCATTTGGCGCCGCCACCGCCAAATTAGGTTTAACCATTTTTTAAATCTATTTTAAATGATTTTAATTTTAATTTTCTTTAATAAATCATAATAAATTAAATCCTAAGCCCACCTTAGATCTAGGATTTGATGCTACTACATTGGGTGTATCGTAGTATGCCTAAATAGTGAGTAAGTTCTTTTTCTTCAGGGACTATAAATCCTATTTATCTGCATCACGTAGATGACGTCACTTCCGTCCTTTCTCTCTAGATGTTTTGAGTGTATGATTTTCTGTTTCTCCTCAACTGTCTCAATCCCTCCGAGTGTGGATGTGAGCCTTGCATGTTGATTAAGCTACTTGAGCCTATCTTTCCTTTTGAGTAGGATTTCCTAATCTCCCCTTTGTGTGTCAATCCCTTGTTAGGGAAGAATAATATTGGATCCTTAATCGAGAGTTTTCTCGGGCCCTAGGCTCGAGATGTAATTAACCACGAGGGCTTGCGCCCTCGGGAAATGGAATTCCATAACAAATAAATCTCACTCGAGTTGATGTATCGGGTGGGAGAAACCCGTTGTTTTGATCAAGTCATATATATTACTACCCATCGGGGTGCGCTGGCGAGAGCCGTTATACCCAATGGTTAGTCGTATGTATGATCTAATATGTCATTTCATTGGCATGTTTGCGAGGAACGCGGAGGCCTGCGATCGTCTCTATCCCTCGGGGTGGTGCGGTCGTGTACCCTCTACACTCTGCAGCCGGCGGTGTCCTTTCGGAGGTCCACAATGTTGTGGATCTAGTGGGATGGCACTATATTAAAAGTTGTTTGTTGCTTCATACAGATGGGCTGATGTTGAGAAATGAACAAGACTTCACTTGAGGATTTGCATGCACCTTTTATTTTCTTGTATGCATGTTGTGAATTCGGTGGCATAGCACTATAGGTTATTTGCTGCTTTATGCAGGTAGATTGTCATGTACTAACAAGTCTTCTATAATGACTGCAAACACCTGCATTTGTTGCAGTTCTTTCATATCCTCTCATAGGTAGCATGTTAAGTATACCACCGGTCTTCGACAAGGGCCTATAAGTATTTGTATTTGCCACACATCATCTGCTTTAGCCCGTAGATGACTAGTACATTTGCCTGGCATTGCATGCTCCTTGACTGTAAGGATACCGTAACATCCACTACCTATTGTTGATTAGCACTCGTGGGGTTAGTATGCGTAAGGCAAATCCTCTATCATTGCCGTTAAGTGTTTGCATTGATCACATATTGCACTGTGTATGTTTGCAAGGAGTTTCACTGTTTATAGGGTTTACTGTGCTTGTTTATTTGTTGACATTGACGATAAGATGTTGTGATCCTCTTAAATATGTTTGTAGGTAACTGTCATACCCATAACATATATAACACTATCATTCACATACAAGCTAGCGTATTCATTTGCGTCTTGTTGCTGACTGTCGGTTGTGTTACTTTCATTCTTAATTTCTTTATGTACACTAGATGGCAAATTGTCATGTTCGCTCATATATTGGTTTCTTGCATTTACAGGAGACCAGTGTGTATACTTGCGTATTGCTCAGCATCAGCTATAGAGGTATCACTACACTCATTGTGCACCTCCATACTTTATTCACAAGTATATCTGATGTGATACCACATGCAAGGAGCTTCTTAAGAAAATTAAAAGTGAATGACAACGTAATTTCAATTAATATCTTATTGAGATAGCAAGAAAATCATTAAAGAAATCGTGTTATTAACTAGCTTAGGCGAAGAAGTATGCGTAGATTGACCAAAACTCATGGATAAACAACGATAGTAGCAACACCAAAAGCTATTAAACAACAATCCGTAATTTAATAACGAGAAGTTCACCTTGGGGATTAACCACTCAACTAAACTAGGCTTAGCGGGAGAAGATTTTCAGCACACCAAACGATGCCACGAGGAAGGTTGCAATGCCAAGGGTCTTGAGCCACGGAGAGGTTGCCGGTGGTGGAGGACAAACGGACGGCGTGCTTTCAATAGTCCACCCGTAATCTTCGAAGTCACCCCAAGGAGGGTGGGGAGAGGATCGGCCAAGGTGGGAGAAGGGGAGGGGCGGCGGGTTATGGGAGGAGGAATTGGGTTTAGTTGAGGGGAGAGGAAGAGATCTAACCAAATCTGAAATTAATTCAGATTTTGATTAAATTAGGAGGGAGGTTACTTAGAATTTGAATTTCAAACATCATATGATCAATGCCATAAAGTGGCAATTAATGGGCATTAATCCCAATCAAGGCCGGTGGCCAATAGGAGAAGAATAAGGGATTAATTCCAATCCTGAAATTAAATTCAGGATTAAGTAAATTTGGAGGGGAAATTTATTTGAAATTAATTTGAATTTCAAATAAGAGGTAGCATTAAATGGGGCAATCAATGGGGGAAGTCAATACTAGGGCCGGCGGCAAGATGAGGAGGAGGAGAGGGAATTTAGTGGAGAGTTAGGTTTCCAATTGGAGGTGATGATGTGGCGATGGAATAAAGATTTCAATTTGATTTAAATTGAAATTAAATTTGTCATAAAAACTTTCCAAATTTGGAATTCCAAATTAGGAAAGATTTTGAAATTTGAAAATTCAAACTTCAAATTGGAAACTTGGATGGGTGGTGGGATGACGGGTGGAGAGAGGGGGTCGCCGGCAAGGAGGTCGGCCGGGAATGTGAGGTGGTGGGCGGCGGGCTCCAAGGAGGGGTGGTGGCAAAGTACGGGTTCGGCCGGTTGGATCTCAATGGGAGGGGGAAGGAGATGAACGAAGCACAACGAGAAGATAATAACTTAACCACGAGCCGCGGACTCTTCCAACGACTGGTGGGCCTTGCGATTTGCTCACCTTGAGCTTCTCCTCCTTCTCAAGCACTCATGCAAGACGAAGTAGAAATAAAACACAAATTTCATTCAAAATATTCATTAGCTATTACAAGAGAAAAGACCCATATATATAGGTCTCAAGCATACAAGAAGAAATAAAGACTAAATTGCCCTCAGGGCCCCAACATGACTCAACTCAACATAAGGGTACAAAAGGAATACATAAAATAAAATGCATAATAACTAAAATATAAGCTCTGAATCATGGCCGTCAATCTGCGATGCTTCTAGCGATACGTACACCTGTTTGAACATTGGATCGATGTCCTCATCATTCTCCCCAGGTGGGAGAAAGCTTGACCCCGTCGAGTGAAAATCTCTAGAGCTCTCGTACATCTCTAAAAGATCTGGATCCAATCTCTGTAACTCCTCTCAATCGATCCATGTATCCTCTGTCACCAGCTTCCCTTTTCAATGAACCAAGTACCTGTAGCACCCGCCTTCCTTCATGGAAATGATTTCATCGTCAAGTATAGCATCGATCTTCTCCGCATTGGGTAAATGGGATAAATTGGGGAGTGGAGGTAGGCTGGGGATCTCATTGGGTGGGTTCTCACAAGGCTCAGTTTGAAGTGAATTTTCAGGGTTCAGTTCAGGTCCCTCAAAGGTTACTAAATCTTCTATATTAAAGGTTGGATTAATGTTAAAACCTTTGGGAAGGTCCAGCACATAAGCGTTGCTATTTATCTTTGACATTATCCTAAAAGGTTCGGCGCTTCTAGCATGCAACTTCTTCGCGGAGGGATCCGTACCATCACAAAGTTTCTAACCTCGAATTCTTTAAATTTTTTTTGTGATCTGAAATAAGCTTATAATTGGAGTTACATTGTTTAATTCTTCTTTTAATTTCTTTACAAAGCTCCTGGAGATGAGATGCAAATGCATATACAAAAGAACCGGTATGCATGACAAATGACAAGAATCAAGGCTCACACAAAAGTTTTAAACAGAAATAACTTGGAAGACAACATACTACAAACACACACACACACTTATTAACTCCTACGAACACAGCTAGAAAAAAGGTGGTCGAGTCACGAAAAGATGGGTCTGAAGTGTTCGGTCTAAGGGAACCGGTGTAGGGGGAGGAAGGAAGACACTCTTGGCTACCAGGGCACTTCTATGGATAGTTTCAGTTAGGGTCGACAGCAGTCTCCTAGTGGTAGTAGTATACCCGAACAAATTCATCCAACTAGGGTAGGAGTAGTCCTTATCCTGGTAGGACGAGGCTATAACGGGCAAAATGTATGAATCAGGATTGACACGCTCAGCCAAATATAAATCCAAATGAGCAGCTCCAAAGTTAGACTCTAATGCACTAAGAGGAGGCTCATTGTTCAAATCAGGATTCGAAGCTTGCAGAGTCAAATCATTATCTCTCGAACTCATAGTACTATTCTTAGTAGAATCAGGGTAACTGGGTTCAGGGTTAATTAAATCGTGAGTTAAATCAGGTAGTAAGTTTAGTTGAACCACTTCCGATTCGATATTATTATCATCATAATTACCCAAAGTCGACTCAGTAGGTGATACAACTAAATCAGGATCTTCCGAATTTAAATTCAATGTGTCCAAGGCTAGATTGGCTTCTTTCAAGATCATATTCCTACCGTCCAGGCCTACTTTGTCCAAGGACTGATCCTCGAGGAGACTAGGATCAGGGTGGGTTAAGGTGTCGACATTTACAGGTTCTAACTTCCCTAGCTCAGGGTTTAAGTCATTCTGAAAGTCTGATTCATTCACTTATGTTTCATTCTCAAAGAAATTTTCGTCATTAGTGATATCACTAGCATCCACGAAATGGCTGCACTCAGTCTCAGGTTCAAGGAACTTCTTCTTAATGCATTTCTTTAAAACTTATACTCGCAGGGTCAGGGACTGGGGAGGCTAAAGGTTGACTGGGATTGCTAGAAATGGTTCTCATTGGGGAGTCATAAGTGGTTGATCTATCAGAATACACAATAGAGGATCGGCCATTAAGGTTAGGTGAAGACCTACAAGGTGGGGCAGCAATCCTGATGTTATTAAATGAAGGTTGGTTTCGACTATAGAGATGTCCAAGGTTTGTCCCAACAAAAGAGGTAGGGTGATGCTCTAGATGACGGTCACTAGTAGAGGGTTGGTATTTCAAATTAAGCTCTCTTCTCATGTCTTTCAAAGTAAGGTACTCACCGCGAGACTCTCTATGATCTTCCAATTTCATCCAAAATTGAAAAGCTCGACCTTTGAGGTGATATTTAGCGATGCTAAGCTGGTGGGATTCAAGGATATGACATGATTCAAAATAGTCATCTAGTTGTCTCGCCCATTCCCTAAAGTGGTAAGGGTCCGAAAAACCATCAAAGGGTGGGAGACG
This sequence comes from Dendrobium huoshanense, assembly GCA_016618105.1. NCBI lineage: Eukaryota > Viridiplantae > Streptophyta > Magnoliopsida > Asparagales > Orchidaceae > Dendrobium > Dendrobium huoshanense. The sequence continues at coordinate 32,481,351 of CM028349.1, read as the reverse complement.
GTAAGGCGACTCAAAGTGATGTCGTTGTGGCTTAAACTCAGGTCTAGGTTGATAAGAAAAGTGGGGCATCCTCCGACTATCATGATTGACCGACTGGGGCACGTACCTAGAGTGGGGGGGAGTCAACAAGTTCCTCATTGGTGGTTTTCGTTAGCGAGCCTACAAGATTAACTAGGTCGTCTAACCTCTTCTGAAATCCTATCGAGTCCATTGGAAAGTGCTAAGTGAAGCTTAAAGAAGAATGGGCGCATGATACATCACTTAGACTCACTATTGGGTGCAGCAAATGTGTGGACAGCAAGCCATAATAGTTGGTGAGAAGTCTAGGTGTATATGATGGATTTTGGGATGTGGGCAGCACCTAAACGCTAGGGTAAGATGGTCCTAAGGCCTCTATATGCTGTTGGAATGCGGTGGACAGCAACCTACACAATGGCGTAAGTTGTCGAAGTGTTTGGGGTTGAGTGTAGAGTGGGGGCAGCAACTTAACAAGGGTTTAAGGGCACCTAAAAGTCCCTAAATGGTGCAGGAAACGTGCTGGACAGCAAAGTTTTCAAATGTAGTTAGTGGCCTAAACACTTAGGTGAGTTGGAATGGTCCGAGGGAGTGGGCAGCACCCAAACGAAGACTAAAAGTTCACTAAACGATGGCTAAATGCTGCTGGAACAGTGAGGACAGCAGTTACCATTCAAGGTGTAATGGCTCTAAACACTTAGAAATGTTACGGACCGAATGGGAGCAATAAGACACTAGTTAGTATGGCCTAACTCAACTAGATGCGTGCAGGAAATGAAAAGACTGCAGTGAAAAACAGTGAATAAAATTAGATATGCGATGATATGCATGCAAAAATTAAACTATAATGTAAGATTAAACCCTAGGATGTTTTTCTAACATGTCATGCATGCCTACCATGCTCTGATACCAAGATGATGTGATACCACATGCAAGGAGCTTCTTAAGAAAATTAAAAGTGAATGACAACGTAATTTCAATTAATATCTTATTGAGATAGCAAGAAAATCATTAAAGAAATCGTGTTATTAACTAGCTTAGGCGAAGAAGTATGCGTAGATTGACCAAAACTCATGGATAAACAACGATAGTAGCAACACCAAAAGCTATTAAACAACAATCCGTAATTTAATAACGAGAAGTTCACCTTGGGGATTAACCACTCAACTAAACTAGGCTTAGCGGGAGAAGATTTTCAGCACACTAAACGATGCCACGAGGAAGGTTGCAATGCCAAGGGTCTTGAGCCACGGAGAAGTTGCCGGTGGTGGAGGACACACGGACGGCGTGCTTTCAATAGTCCACCCGTAATCTTCGAAGTCACCCCAAGGAGGGTGGGGAGAGGATCGGCCAAGGTGGGAGAAGGGGAGGGGCGGCGGGTTATGGGAGGAGGAATTGGGTTTAGATGAGGGGAGAGGGAGAGATCTAACCAAATCTGAAATTAATTCAGATTTTGATTAAATTAGGAGGGAGGTTACTTAGAATTTGAATTTCAAACCTCATATGATCAATGCTATAAAGTGGCAATTAATGGGCATTAATCCCAATCAAGGCCGAAGAATAAGGGATTAATTCCAATCCTGAAATTAAATTCAGGATTAAGTAAATTTGGAGGGGAAATTTATTTGAAATTAATTTGAATTTCAAATAAGAGGTAGCATTAAATGAGGCAATCAATGGGGGAAGTCAATACTAGGGCCGGCGGCAAGATGAGGAGGAGGAGAGGGAATTTAGTGGAGAGTTAGGTTTCCAATTGGAGGTGATGATGTGGCGATGGAATAAAGATTTCAATTTGATTTAAATTGAAATTAATTTGTCATAAAAACTTTCCAAATTTGGAATTCCAAATTAGGAAAGATTTTGAAATTTGAAAATTCAAACTTCAAATTGGAAACTTGGATGGGTGGTGGGATGACGGGTGGAGAGAGGGGGTCGCCGGCAAGGAGGTCGGCCGGAAATGTGAGGTGGTGGGCGGCGGGCTCCAAGGAGGGGTGGTGGCAAAGTACGGGTTCGGCCGGTTGGATCTCAATGGGAGGGGGAAGGAGATGAACGAAGCACAACGAGAAGATAATAACTTAACCACGAGCTGCGGACTCTTCCAACGACTGGTGGGCCTTGCGATTTGCTCACCTTGAGCTTCTCCTCCTTCTCAAGCACTCATGCAAGACGAAGTAGAAATAAAACACAAATTTCATTCAAAATATTCATTAGCTATTACAAGAGAAAAGACCCATATATATAGGTCTTAAGCATACAAGAAGAAATAAAGACTAAATTGCCCTCAGGGCCCCAACATGACTCAACTCAACATAAGGGTAGAAAAGGAATACATAAAATAAAATGCATAATAACTAAAATATAAGCTCTGAATCATGGCCGTCGATCTGCGATGCTTCCGGCGATACACCTGTTTGAACCTTGGATCGATGTCCTCATCAATATCATTGCACCCTTCATGACCTTCTGGCATATATTTGTAAGATGGTAGCCCAACACTATCATCTACCAGCAAGTTGGCATGTTTGCTTGCAGGTTACTTGGTACCAATAGTAAAGAGGCTATCTCATTCACGACTTTCTTGCTTTGTTGGTAGATACGTGTCTCCCTTTATTTGTATATTAATGTCAACTGCAAAGTGAGTTTCATTTGTTATTAATCTCCTTATACGTATTGGTTGGTGAGCTGTCGCATTTGCTTGCATATCTTTCAGTGCTTGTGGGAACTATCGTATGCATTCCAGAGACAATTGGCATTGGTTGTAAGGGGATTTGTTACATTTACAGTTCATCTGTTGTCATCGTTGCTTGTTAATATATGTATGCACTTATAGGCTTGTTATCTTTGCTTATAGGTGATATGCCACATTCAATGCAACTCCATTATATATGCTTATGGGATTGGATGCAATTGCATATTGTCTTGATGTTGACCATAGAGCATTATTACATTCATTGCACAACTCTTGTCGCCACTCATGGATATTTCGTTATATGCAATTTTTTTTTTTGTTATATGCATTGTTGTTTAACATGTTTGCTTGTATAACTTGTTGAAATTTGCTTATAAATATTCAAATGTTGTAGGGTAATTAATCTTCATGTATTGAATGCTTTGTTTTCCATAAATCAAATGTTCATTCATTGATGTTCATTTTCATAGCTAGAATTGGTGTTAATCATTTGCATTTTAATCATGATTATGTATTTTTTAATTAAATGTTTGGTTCCCTACTATCCATGTTCAAGTCAAGTTCAAGCTTTGGCCCTTGCTATTTTGCTTAAATTTAGGTCATCTATCAATGAAAAATCCAGCAACCTCCTGGCGTCTCCCCCGTTTAGAGAAAATCTGAGAGTTTGGGCCATCCTATCACGCTACAAAGAGCGTGTATGATAATTGTTGGACAACACCGCGATCGTGATTCTTCAACCCCCACCACGCTATGAAGAGCATGTACGTATCTTTGAGGTACTTATTAGAAAATACACAATTGCTTTTCCCAGTAGGCACTGAGGCGCATACGGGTACTTAGAAGTGTATCCACCACGCTATAAAGAGCATGTACAAAGCCTACCTCCTTGTCGAAAGCGCCGGACCAGATTTCCTCCTATCACGCTACGAAGAGCATATACAGGAGGTCGCCCAGCACGTCGCGAACACCGAATGCAGGATTTTGAGAGCTTTTGGGATTTAGGAACATTATACCTGAGCGAGGTGATCAACGGCGGTGTAGGCGAAATGCAGACTACACAAATCTCATATTTTTTTTTTATTATTTTCTCTCCTTTTTTATCTTTTTTTTTTTTTTTTTTTTTTTTTTGAATCTCCTTCACTCTCCTGTTTTTTCTCTTTTTTTTTATAATATTAACTGTTGTTATGACAGCTATCATTATTATTATTATGACTAATAATAAAATTGTTCTAACAATTATTATCGCAATTAATAACAAATTGTAATGATCATCAAGCACGAGCAACAATAGAGAATATGGAATTGCAAATGAGAATTTTTTCCTTTTTACCTTTGTGGGCTATTTGGGCTTTTTCGATCAAGTTGATTTTAAAATGATCTTGGGATGTTGAGTTGAAAAGGGATGGTATAGATTATGAAAAGGAACATGCAAATGGGTTGTGAAAAGGAAATGGCAGAAGCTCTAAATGGATTTATTAAGTTAAAGGCCTTCCCTTGATATCGGTGTTGAATCCCCTATTATTCCCATATGGAATTCCTTCCCCAATTTGTGGCCCCAGCTATTCGCTCCCCGAATCCTTCATGTGTTGGGTTCCTTGTTTGGCCACCCGCTAAAAGTTGATAACGCCACCTCTGTTGGCTCTCCACCCTCTCTGGCGTGTGTCTTGGTTGAACTGGACATCACTAAAAACTATCCGGATAAAGTGTGGCTCGGCCCTGATAAGTTGGGTTACATCTAGAAAGTGCAAATGGAGGTTTTCCCTCCATTTTGCGATCTATGTAAAATTGTAAAGCTATCGAGCATGTAAGGAGGGAGTGTTGATCTTTGTCCTTTGTCCCTGCTCTTGTTACTTCTGCGAATCCTATTAACCTTGTTAGAAATGAAATGGAAATGTTGTTAGTGATGGAAATGTTGTTGTTATTTCTTCTAATCCGTTTGGTCCTTTTAAACCTTTGGCGGGTAATGGGGTCGAGGTAGCTGGGGTTGTTGGTCCTCCCTCGGTTACTTCTGATGGTGGGACTTATGTTATTCCAGTGGTTCCAATTGTTATAGATGGTGGGTCACCCGTTGTTTTGGTTGCACCGGTTGTTGTGCTGGTTCCTCCTAACCAAGTTGTTAAGGACATTGACGTGTTGTTGTCTATTGTTGGGTCGGTTGTTCTTTCCTCTGATAATATTGTGGAAGGGGTTTTGTTCTGATGTACCTCACAGTGGTGAGGTTGTTGAAGCTGGTGGATCGATTCCTTGTTTACTTAATCTGGTTACTAGTCCTATCGTTTCCCCTGACTATAATATTGTTGTTAGTGATGGTGAAGCAGAATTTTCTTATGAGGATGTTTCTTTTGATCCTGGGAATCATGGCTGTGTTCCATTTGAAGGTGGGTTTTTGAATCTTAATTGTTGTGAGGGTGCTAATGCTTATGTTCTTAAGGGTGATGATCATATGGTGAGAAATGGGGGAATGGTTGATGTCCACATTTCAGTTATTTCTAATGTTGCCTTGCTCCCTCACATATCTTATAGTGTTAGAGATTATGAGATTATGCATGGGGGTTGGTTGAATGTTGAATTTTCCCCAACTGATGGAGAGGAATTTGATGAAAATTCTTTAGAGTCGAGGGACAATGTTGATCTGAGTATTCTACAAATTACTGACGGTGCTCTTTCTCTTAAAAATAGTAAGAAGAAAAAGCGTAAATCAATAAAGAAATGAATTTCCATCCGGTTTAGGAATAGTTCCTGCTTTTTCTTCTGTGTTATGGGTGGTTTCCTCTAGTGCGTGCGATATGCTTTGTCGATGGTTTTCTCTGTTGGATGGTAGTTTCTCTGTTGGATGGTAGTTTCTCTGTTGGATGGTGGTTTGTGCTGGCCTATGATGATGAAGTTTCGGTGTGCTACCTCTTGGGCCTAGCTTGTTGGCAACCTTGGTGGCCTTTTGCGGGTTGGATTGAGGACTGTCTCTCTTCATTTAATGCCTCCAATGGAGGGCCCTTGCTTGGCTTGAGGGTGGGTGTGCCCTGCCTCCTGAGTCTGGTTCTTCACATTTGTGTCTCTTGTAATCTTAATTTCACTTTGTTTTATGTTTGGCTTTCAGACTCATTAGGTTTCTTTTTCCTCCTGTACTACTGCTCTTGGGAGCTTTGGCGAGCGCTTTCTCTGTTCTGTCATTGTATCCTTTTACTGTTTAACATGGAGGCCTTTGGATTAAAAAAAAAAAAAAGTTCCGCACCCATTACCAACTATAGTGTGCACCAAATCACTAGATGCAGGAAAATTATTGCAACCATTGTAAGAAAAGCATAGGAGGAAAACATGGGAAACACCGGAGAAAAAAAGTCATTGTAACCACACGTAACAAAGGAATCACATAAGACAGAAGTCGGCGCAGCCGCATGGAATAAGAGTCCAACATTTTATGGAAACAAGTGAAGTCTACATGCTTCAAAAATATTCAAGGCACCTGCAGAGCACCTTAGAAGAAGTGTTTTGAGGCACAGGACATAGCTTGATCTTCTCACACAAAATATGACTCGTCACATCGTGATCCATAATGAAGGCATCTCAAAACAGAGCAAGATATCGCTTATCAATAAATATAAAACAAATCATAGCATGACAATGATCATACATAACTTTTGACCTCAATGACGTTCCAGCGTATGCATAAATGTTTAGCACATTTAACTTGTCCGAGACTCCTAGTGATGCTCCTTCAAAGGTGATAACTAATCTCTGATGATTATGTTGATTGTTTTGTTTTGCAAATTTTATACCGGAAAACTTAAAATCAAGGGCTTACATTGTTGAAAGGCGTATGAGACGCCACGCATACAATTCAATGCTTTTGCACCTGATTAGCTATATGCATCTAAAACAACTGAAATCAATATGAATGTAAAAGAATGAGAATACAGTGAAACAGCAAGAAAGAAACTCGTTAAAGTTTCGTTCCATTATTATTCTTTAACATAACAACCAAAGTCATCGGAGATCCATCCAGAGTAAAATTCCTAACCTCAACAATGCTTGACGTTTTGAATAGCTTCGCAACGTGCTCCACACCATCCTTCGGCTCCCAACCGTCAACTGCCAGTACCGTGACGCCGGCGTTCCGCACTGTTCGTTCTATCTCCTCCACAAACCGCCTGGGAAACAGGGCAGCGGCGAAACCGGTGCTGAAACCGAGATCGAAAACTCCATCAAAGAATGGGAGGTTATGTGGGTCAGCACGCTTGACGAGCGGCGGGAAGTCGATGACCTCGACCCCAGTAACGTCGACAACGCCGGAATCTTGGAGCGCAGCGACCTCGTGGCCAGCACCCGCGGAAACGCAAAGAACGTGGGATGAATTGGAGAGGATGCCTAGAGAGCGGAGGGATAAGAAGAGGGAGGAGAAGGACTGGACGCGGCGTTGGAAGGCATGGGTGGAGCGAAGCTTATGGAAGCGCTTTTCTGGGGGTATAATGTCGCGGGAGGCCGCTTCACAGGAAGAGCTAGGAAACGGTGAAAGGGTTAGGGTTAGGGATTGCGACTGGTTTCGTCGGTGGAGGAGCGAGGGATCGCAGGAAAAAGAGGAGCGCGAGAAGAGGTGGAGGAGAGAGAGTGTGGCGATGGCAGCGAAGCAGAGGGAGATGCGATTCAGGAGTCGTTCAACGTGATCCTCCATCTCCGGCGAGCGCCGGCGGTGGCGTTTACAGAGGAACGGGAATATTTATCGTAATGGCGATCGTCTTAGCCAAATTCAGATATCCAGCGGATTGTGCATCTTCATCTATTTGGTTGCCATTGGTAGCAAAATAATTTTAGGGACAACCATATTTCTTCATTTGTCTCTATTAATTCGAGGAATTATTGTGTGCGGAATCCGAATGCAAATCATCATGCGCCACGTCACTGAATGCACTGGGCCCTGAGGTGCATCCGCTGATGTGGCAAGCTGTGATTGGAATCCAAATGCATTCGGATTCCGCACACAATACTTTCTCTATTTAATTCTGAGTTGCACCACACAAAATGAAATGTTAATGGACATTTATACATATAGTACTTAAAAATAGTTAAATTACATATCTAACACTAAAAACTATTCATTTATTCACAATACTGAAATCTTTAATAACATCAAAAATACATTACATTGTTGATGATACATAAGTTGTCAGTCTTATCTCGATACACTTCTCACAAATTTCTTTTCACAACATATGGGTAGTTAGTCCTATCAATACACGTTCAAGTGAAATCGTATTGTGGCTTTCTCAACTTTTCTTCTTCCTCAACATTTTCCTCTGTCAATTCTCTTTCGTAGCAAGAATTTTTTCGACTTCTGCACTTCTTTCTCGTTAAATCGTACATGTTGTCGATCATGTTGAGCACCCCCCTCAATGAGATCCCATCACGCTGACTCTCTTTCTTCATCGTCAAAGGCTTCAAAACAACATTACAAGTAAAATATAACAAAGTTAACTATGTATTTGAAATAAGCTAAAATATAGGTCTTCCACATCCCAATTCGGCCCATTTTAATTTTGAACTAGTTTTTTTATCATTTTTATTTTTTTATATTTAACATGAAATAAGCAAAGTTAATATAGTAAAAAAAATATTTATTTTTGTAGATAGTGGTGGCAGTGGTTGTTGGTAGGGCAACAATGGAAACTGATGAGAAATGGTGCTAAAGGTGATCGCTAGCGTTGGTGGCGGCGACGGTCATCAATGGTTACTGGTTGCAATAATAATGACGACAGTGTTGATGACCAATAGTTGTCATGTATTTGACATTAAACACACTAAAAAAAAATCAAACATAATATTATTTTTCAATGTAATGGTTGGCAAATCATAATATTGTACCAACCATGGTTTGTGGTTCAAGCAAAAATAAAGCTGTTTATAGGGTTCGGACCACATTTGACAATTAGTGGTCCATGGTTATGTGTTGCCCAACCAACCATGGAGATTTTTGTTGATCGGTTAGTTGGTAGCTTGGGCATTATGAAACTTAACAATGCATCGATGAATATTCCAAGAGTAATATTTTATTAAATAAAAATATTATAATGATTTTTTTTTTTTTTTTTTTTTGATGTGCTATAACTTTAATTAAGAAAAAATTCCTCGTGCCATAATTGATAAAAAAAAGGATTTAAATAACTCTTTAAATTTTCTTATTTTCTTATTTAACATATAAGTTTTAATAATAACTCCATTAGCTTGCTCCAGCAATGCCTTTCCATAGCACTCACAGTTGCAATTTCTTCTTTCTTATGTTGGTGTCATCAATGTCTTGCGGTCTTGCCCTAGTGAGTTTAGGCTTCGTTTGAGACAGTTTTTTTTCTGCTTCCTAAAACAACTTTTTAGTATAAAAATTAAAATTTTTGTACTAAAAAACTGCTTTAAGAAGCAGTAAGAAAGCCGTCCCAAACTAAGCCTTAATTATAATCAAGTAGCTTTGTTCAGAGGTATAAAACGAAAGCGAAAAGACTAGTGGTTTGGTGATGCACAACATCTTAGATAAAATAGGCCTTAGGAGTAATTTGCTTATTTTGTACCTATTTTCTGGAAGTTTCTAGAAGTTTATATTGACAAATATATATATGTAAGTTGCTTTAGGAAGAAAGATGTGAAGGATATTTTTGGAATATTAACAGCAATTACTATTCTTTGATTTTCTTGCTCTTAGGAACAATTATTTGTGATGATTCTTAAACGATCTTCTCACATTAGTTGGTATCAGAGCCTTGGGCTCTGCTATATCAACCCTTAATGTCAATTGGAGTTTTTTTATGCTTTGGGAAGACCGTGGATGAAGACAGATTGTCGACGACGTTCAAAGCCTTCACCGGCCGGCAACGACAAAACAATTCTCCCCCAATGGGAACCATAATGTCAAACATCTCCACGCACGATTGGCCCATCCGCGACCTTAACTGCGCTCCTCATAATCGACCCACAACATTGATTTGCGTCTGTTCCTTTGCTTGTTTAGTCTGCCCAATCGCTATCTACGCCGCTCACGATAGCAGATATTACCTTCGATCCCATGATTTGTAATTCACAACCTGACTCGATTATGTCTCACGCGACTTCGGACCGCCTGCACGACCCCGGGCTCATCCTCGTGATCTTTCGCTACCCAACCATGCTTCCACGCCGATCCGTGTCGACATAACTTCCGTTCTAGCATATTTGCTAGACCCCCGCACGATCACTCCCTTCTCGTGCTAGAGTCCAACCAGAGATTCCGCTTTCGCCTCCACGCCCATGCATGCCGCATTCCTCTCCATCCCACTTCCACGATCTGCAAATCAAAGCCCCCATTCCACCCCGTGCTCTGTTTTCTTCAGACTTGAGGACTATGATGCATATCATCTTAGCTAAAATAGGCCTTAGGAGTAATTTACTTATTGTAGCTATTTTCTAGAGTTTTTTAGATTTTTTTTATTGCCAATTATATATGTAATTAAGCTGCTTTAGGAAGAAAGATATGAATGATATTTTTTTTAAAGATTAACAATAATTATTGTGCTTAGATATTCTTGATTTTAGGAGCAATAACTTGTGATGATTCTTCAATGATCTCCCCACATCATTTGGGAAGATGGCGACTACCGACAACAATGAGATCAACGACTTGCTAACACATGTGAGTCTAGGAGAAAAAATCACCACTACGTTTGGGGTAAATGGCTGGTATTTTAATATATTCAAATTTTAAAATATTTTGTTAATAAATAATAAAATTTTATTTTTTATATAGTAATTATAATTTCATTGAATATTATTTTTTTAATTTTTAAAAGATTTTTGTGATGATAATCTTCTTTTTACAATCAGAATAATTAAATTAATTTTTTCCCAATAAATTTATAATCAATTTTTAAAAAAAATTGCTGTCGTACTTAACAAATTCTAAATTAATTAAAAATTAGAAAGTTTTATAATTTTGATTGTTCCCACAATTTCTTAATATTGGCGTTAATTAGCGCAGTCCACAAACTTTCTAAGATTGACAAAAATAACCTTCAATGACAATTTTAATATTTAAAATTTCATGTCAGTGTGGAAGCCAAGACAAACATGACAAATAGAAGAAAATGTCAAGATATAGATTGTGATACAGCCAAAAGGTCAGTTTTTGGATAATTTTAAATAATTGTGCTGTTAAAACAATGTCTGCCCCCATCAAGATAAAACATATAATATGTCAATAGTTTTTTAAATAAAAATATGGAGTAGGAGCAAAATTGAATCAAATGATCCTTCATGTTATCTAACTTGCAAAATTTATGCTATTAAGAAAACTTTGTTTTATTTTCTAAATGGAACTACGAACGATGGTGGCTAATGGTGGCATGCATGCGGCAGGTGATGGGTGCTCGTTGGTTACGATGGAGGCCAGCAACAGATTATGATATTGGGCAGCGAGATGTGACAACGGTGGCAGACTGGCAGTAGTGGTCGAGGGAAAGCAGCTGGTGGGGAGGATGGCTTTGAGAAACAATCGGTGATGAGCATTAATGGTTGGCGACCGGCAGACGGAGGCTGCATCAATGATAGAGAATATTATAAACAACATGATATATAGATTCACAAGTGGCTCCTAATAATCTTATTATTTTAACTATTGAGAGTAGTTATCCTCATACCCTTTTAGAGCAAAGACAAAATCCATGTGGCTCCACTGAGGACCTATCATTGGACTTTTGGCTTAGTTGCAATTTTTTAAAAGAGAAGTCCTTGAGAGCAAACAGTAGGCTTGCCGGTATCCTATGATCAGTTCATAAGATTCTTTGAGACTTGCTTGTAATATTGTATTTTATTTTAATAAAGATAAACTTATAAAAATAATAAATTGGCCTAATATTATGTGATTTTGACAATATTGAATAAAGACACAACTCCCCTTGGCCTATTGATTGAGAGCTTAGGCTTCTAACTAAGAGGTCCAAAGTTTGAGTCCATGTGTATGCGTTGTGTGTGTGAGTTTGCCTTAAATGGCCTAAATGTCCCAAAAAAAAAAAAACAATATTGAATAAAGCTATCATTGATTGATAGCTTCTTCAGCCAATTAAAATATATATATATATATATATATATATATATATATATATATAATATATATATATATATATATATATATATATATATATATATATATATATATATTTATAAATAACTCTCCTGATGTTATTTAAAATTATTAAGAAAATAAATTATATTTATGATATCCTTAGAGTTAATAGAGTTTAGGGGTATAAAAGAGTCAAGTTTGAGCAAATTCGTGGTTCGTTCATTTGTGTTTGAAGTTTATAATGTATTAAATATGACAAACTTGTTTGGCTCATATTGAGCTCAATTAGCCCGAAATAATAAAAATTTTCATTTTGTATATACACACACTGAGACACATAAACATTAAACAAGTCAAATATGATTGAACAATGTTTATTCAAGTTTAGTTCGTTACCGAATAAATTAATTGAACATGGGCTACTTACTGAGCTGAAGATGAGCTACTCCCGAACTATTTTTGGAGAAATTATTACGTGTAGTCTCCAGACGCCCTCCGGAGGCCAATCAGGATATGTCATATCACCAATATGATGTGTGTCGTTACTGTGTACAGCTATGTATCGGGTGATGTAACGAGTCCTGATTAACCTCCGAACAATTTGATGACCGCACATAATAATTTTTCACTTTTTTGACAGCCCTAATGATATTTACGAGTTGATATAGGACGTTCAAATGTGGGAGAAGTATTAGCTTGGATTGGTTTTGGCCTTAAAGCAGTGCTCCCAATGATCAAATAGTGGATATAAGAGCTGGTATATCACTTTTTTTAGTGTGGGACAGGTCATAATAATTTCCTTTGCTTATTGAACGATAGAACATTTGAACAAGAGTTTTTTTTTGGGGTCAATATTATGCAAAGAAGTAATATAAGAGAGGTGTTCTACATGTGGATATAAATGATTAGTTTGATCTGATCAGACCATATAAACAAAATTTTGTTGGCTTTTTCTTAATTTTACTTACTCACGCATTAATTTGTTTTATGCATTATTGTCATCGAGTTCATTATTTATGGCATTGTATTTGAAAGCAATAATTTTTACATGTGAAGTTGATATACTCTCTCATGCATCATATATTCCATTTTTATCATCATAATATCTCTTGTAGTTTTGTAGCGATTTTTTTTTTTAATTTATTCCAACATGTAATTAATTGTTATATAGGACTAAGGCTTCGTTTGAGATGGCTTTCTTTCTACTTCTTAAAGCTTCTTTTTTGGTAAAAATTAATTAATTTTTTACTAGAAAGCTGCTTTAAGAAAAAGTAAGAAAGTCGTCCCAAATGAAGCGTAAGTTTTTATTTGGGATAACTTTTTTGCTGCTTTCTTAAATTAATTTTTATTTTAAAACTTTGTATTAGAAAGTTACTTTAAAAAGTAATAAAAAATTGTTCCAAATAAAGCTTAAGATTTCATTCGGGATATTTTTTTATTGCTTTCTAAAGCAATTTTTTTATCATAAAAATTTTTAAGGGAAACTTTTATACTAAAAAACTGTTTTAAAAAGCAATAAGAAAACTGTCTCAATTGAAGCTTAAAATAATTCGTAATAGCTGATGTTGTACGTTTTGATGTAAGAAGGGGGATATGTAACATAATATCTTTAGTTGTTGTTTGGTGTTTAAAAAAAAAATTGCTAATATAGGATAAGGAACTTTTTATATTATATAGATCATAACCAGTGATGCTATCTTTGTTTGAAGTAGAGGCTAAATAAAGTAGAGCTCAAGCAAGCAAGGCTAAAGTTGAACTTAAAAATAAATGCTCAACTAAAATTCAACTATAAATTGAAATAATTTCAAGTTGGTCAACTTCATTAGGAAACTCGGTTTTAATTATGTATAAGATAAATATAAATTTTATATTATCTATTATATATTTTATATAAATACTTATGCTTCATTTGGAACAGCTATCTTACTGTTTTTTAAAGCGACTTTTTACTATTAAATTTTCAAATTATTAGAAAACGATTTTAGAAAGCAGTAAGAAAGTTGAACCAAACGTAGTCTTAATTTGAGTTAAAAATTGAGTCAACTAATTTCATATTTAAGTGAGTTGGAATAAATTTTTTGATGAATTCTAAAGGATGTGGCAATGGATGATTGGAAACTACTATATCAACTTGATGTGACAATACCTTTTCTTTAAGTGCTTGAAGAAGTTTTAAGTTGTACAACTAACTAATTTTAAGAAGGATATTAAAAAGTTGAAGTATTTAAGTTTAAAAGTAAAAAAAAGGCCTTGTTAGACTCTAATAAGCCTTGTTAGATACATTGATGATTACCTTGGGAGAAATAGCTACATAAAAGCTTGTCTAACCTACATTATATATAAAATAGGTTGGAAATAAGCTCATTTACATATATTTGTATGTGTTGATGTAATCTACACTAGGAATGTAGTTAAACTTCTTGAGGAATTCAAGGTTCAATGAAGGTTTTGAGATGAGTTAGCTAGGATTAATGATATATTTTTTGGCATAGAATTGGAGTTGGTTGAAGTAGAATTTTTATCAATAAATATATAATATTATTATATATATATATATATATATATATATATATATATATATATATATGCCTAAGAGCTCCTCAAGAAATTTAAAATGGAGATCGCAAGTCAATTTCTTCAATCCAATATGTGTCAAATAAAAGTTAAAATTGGATGATAGCTCTCGAAAAATAAATGAGCAACAATTTAGAAGCTTAACTAATGTTTCTCATCAACACAAATCTAGATACAGTTTTTTTGCAACTAGCTGCATCTCATGGTTCATGCACATGCCTTCACAATAACACTAGTGTTGCGAGCTAAGAGATTCATGACAGTAGAGTGAAATGGTTTTATGTCTTTGTGATGTACGAAAATTCAATACACAAACATATAATGATAAGGAACACCGGAATTTTTACGTGGAAAATCCTAAAAAGGAAAAAATCATGAGCCCTTGCCCAGTTGAAATGATTATACTAATGTTTGAACAAATTATAAAAGTTGACTCATCCCTTAACTCAAGGACAAAGAGAATACAATATATTGAAGAGTTCTCCAAACATCAAACGGGTACTCTTGGTGTTGATTGAATAACAAAGAATGTTCGACGAAGGTCTAACAATGGTTGGAGATCGGGTGATAATCCGCAGACTTGCGGAAGTCCAACGATGTTTGGAGATCTAGTGATAATCAGAAGATAGGCAGATATCTAGCGATGTTTGGAGATCTGGCGGTATTTGGAGAATAGTCGCATCACTAAAGGATATATATTTATGCTCAATAAGATAACAATAGCATGGGCACTAAAGAAATAAGAATGTATAACTCTCTCAATAATATATAGCAGCTTCTATCATTTTTGTTCAAACAATTTGATTAGAGAAGTTATCACAAGAATTGAAAGGGAAGAATATTATTTCATTTGGGACAGTTTTTTATCTTTTTTTTTAAATAATTTTTTATTACACAAATTTTTTAAATTATAAATTTTCATACTAAAAAAACTATTAAAAAACTATCAAAAACCAAACCTAAATGTGATAGGAAGTCTGCAACAATATTATCGAAATTTATTGACTAGTTAAGAGAAGTCAACAGCAATGTTAAAAGAAGGATCCAAGCATGCATGACTAGTTAAGAGAAGTCATAGTGATGATATCTAGTATTAAAGTTAGTTGCATGGTTTGTATTAACTATAGCGTTCTCAATCATGTTAAGATTACACTAAATAATAACATTAATTTATTTATTTTTTTCTATGAATTTATTAAAGTCTATTTAATATGTGTTGTCTTTGTGTATGTTAATTATATAGGGGCTACCTTAATCAAGCATGACTAGTTAAGAGAAGTCAACAGCAATGTTAAAAGAAATATTTAGTTTAATCAAACTTGCTACCTTAACCAAATCCTTCCAATAGGCAGAAGCCTTCCCATTGATATATATGCTTCCAAAAGTAACTATAAGAGTTCTTAAATCATGTGCTAATAAAGGAATCGCAAGAGATGCACATCCAAATTAAAGAAGAAGAATAAGCGTGAATGAGTGTAAATAAAGAAGAAGACCAAGACCACCTAAATTTTTTGGTGGCAAGTCTTCCTAGCTCCATAGAAAATATAAGGTTTTTTCAATGAATGTCGCCATTAAAAAAGAATCTTGCACAACATCTGTCAATGGAATCACAACAAGACTTTGGCATAATAGAGGTCCTTATCCAGTAGGCAATGACATTCCAAATGCTAAATATGATAAACTGAAGCCTGCGGGCCAAAGATAATAACTAAGCCTTCTAACCATCTAACATATTAGAAATTTTATTCAATAAGAAAGAAAAATCTACCAATTTAAGTCTCTTGGCACCACTAGGAATGCCAATATATTTAAAGAAATCATCACTGAAAGAGAGCTTAAGTAAATCAACAATAACCCCGAGTCAATATAGTCTTTATAGAAGAAAATATCACTCATATTATAATTAATACTAAGACCAAAAGTATTTTTAAAAGTAAGCAAAATGCCCTCTAAATTATGAGCATTACCTAAAAAAGCTTTGCCAAAATTTAGTAAATCATCACATAAAGTAAATGGGAATAGAAGAACTAGCATGATTAAAACTTTGGAAGTGGAAAGGCTCATTTGTACAACAATCAATAGGATTAGAAAAAGTATCCATGATGATGTAGAAAAGATAGGGAGAGAGGACAGCCATGTCTCATGTCAGAGAAATAATTAAAAACCCATATAAGACCCCATTAAAGCAAAAAAGAGAAAGGAATATAAAAAATACAAGTATGAATCCAAGAAACAAATGACTCCAATAAATCCTTTTGAATCATCCTATTTAGAAGGAAGCTTTTAGAGCTGGTGTCAAAAGCTTTGAAGATATCAATCTTGTCACAAAAAACATTTAAGGTTGTTATGAAGTAAATTTAGAAAGAATTTCAGAGGCGAAGATAATATTATCAATGAAAATTCTACAATTTATAAAATTAGATTGATTAAAATGAATAATGAAGGGCATGATATAGTTAAGCCTCAAAGTTAAAGTTTTGGCAACAATGTTGTACAAAGCATTAAATAAAAAGATAGACCTAAAATCTTTAATATGGGGGCATGATACCCATTGGGAAAAAAGTCAGAGCAGTAACCTTAACTTTTTGGAGAGAAAGTAAGTAATAAAAAGTGTTTGATAGTATATGTTAACAAACTTTATTACAATAATGATTTAGGATTTCTTATAAAACTCAAAAGCAAAATTATCAGGGCTAGTAGTATAAGAGTTAGGATTTTAGAAGATAACACGTTTGATTTAATCATCATTAACATAAGCAATTAAATCAGATATAAGATGATAGGGAGAGAAGAGCCAATAAGAAGATTGCCTTGGAAGACAAAGTCTTTGGAATTAGAATTAAAAGATTAACAAACTGAGGGATTAAACATGACTCATATCATGATGAACAGAAAAGCTCCCACAGTAGTATCAATATTTTTAATAGTATTATAGTTTTGCCTCATTGTAATTTTACTATAGATAAATTTCAAATCATCCTCACCATGACAAAGCCACTTGGCCAAGCAAAGAGACTGGTGAAAAAAGAGCATGTCATTTAAAGAGTTCACCTTAAAGTTGAGAGAATGAGATAAAGGGTTAGCATTAGTTAAATATAATAAGTGTTTTTTGTTGAATTTGCAACTCATAAATATTAGAAGCAAGGAAGAAGAGAAAGACCAATTCATAGCTTTTATCCTT